>JANAVB010041416.1:898828-1139049 GCA_029216955.1 Iris pallida | reverse complement strand
TGAGTCAAAACCGCGTCTGTGTCGTGTCCAGAGAATGCGTATCGAAAAACCAATTTGCGTGTCGAAGAGGGTGTTCTCGCTCGATTGCGCTCACACGCACAACGAGAAGCCTCGTGCTCGAGCACACGGCTAGGTAGGGTCACGTGTAGGTCTAGGACACGTCGACACAACACGAAGTCGCAGAGACGCGACACAGTAACTCGCGCAACAGCGCGTGGCCTGCGCACGCGTGCGTGCATGCTCGTGCACGCGGTTCGTCGCTCGTAGCTCGCGCGTCGGGCCACGCCACGACTCAGGATCCAGTCCCTGGGTAGTCTAGGTATAGGGCTACGTGTTCCAACTCCTAGTATAGGTCCTCGACGTGCCGTGTTCGCGTATGAAGGCCGTGTCAGCGGCAAATTTCAGCCCGAGTACACAGTTCAGTCCGACCAGTGCACGCACGATTACTCCGCGCTCGCTTGACGAAACGTCGTGAAATTTTACGGGCATGTGGGAAGAGGTTGCCCCTACGTGCTCATAAAATTTCACGCAAGATGGAGCTCTGTGCATCGAGTTATGACGCACAAATTGCAGGGCGTGCACAAGACCGTGCACGGGAACTCGTGCGCGCGTGTCCGTGTCCGTTCGGATACCGAAATCGTGTCGATTTCTGACGAAAGTTGTTACAAATAATATAAGGAAGGATTTCATGAAAACAGAATCAAAAAATTGACACTTTTTAATTCTATGTGGCATTTTGCCGAATACGTGCAACTTGAGACTGATACGTGTCCGATACCGCTATCAAACGAAACCAAAATCCTACGAAACTTCATACACAAATCAAGGGTTTCTATATGGATGCAAATATGAAAGAAAATTTAGAATAACCATGGTAGAGAAGGGTTTACCTATTGAGTGTCGAGAATCTAATAAGCGGAACTCCTCGAACGACGTGTCGGTCGATTCCCCTCAAACAAATGCCTCTGCCTCCTCGTCAGTAATACTCCAACAAATCCTCCTCTCCTAGACGAGTGCAAATGAGTTCGTTTGGGAAGAAACGGACTCCGGATGAAGGAAAAATGAGTTTTGGAGAAGGGGATCTATTAGGGTTTCACTTGTGGAGGCTAAAACTCACAAATGAAAGGAAGAGGGAGGGGGTACTGCTGTTGGGCGGCCAGGAATAGGTCTCTAGGGTTAGGGTTTCACTTGGGCCAACTCATTCTTAAGTAAAAATAGGCCCAAGTCAAAAAGGCTAGCATGAAAAGGCTACAAAAAAAATCAATTAAAGCCTTAAAAAATAAACTCAAGCCTAAAATAAATTCTAAAAATAAGAATAATAATTCTAAGGCATGGTTAGGCTCCTATACAATGGTCCACTAAGGTTAAACCAGTTGCTAGCACAACGGAAGTCAAAATATCTAGAAAATCACAAAATGGCCAAAATGGCTAAAAAGGCTAAAATGACTAAAAATTCATTTAAAACATTCTAAAATAACTAATTAATTCTAAAAAAATTCCTATAAGGTCATATTAATTCTAATTATTATTATTAGGCTTCTAGTCAATGTTGGCTAAGTTAAACCCATTTATACTACACAAACATCAAACAAAAGCACCTATCATCACATGAATTCAATAAATTAATAAATAATATAATAATTACAAAATGACCAAAATATCCCTAAATTAAAATGTGGTGGTTACATTGTTGCATTGCTTTTTCATCATCGCCCCACATGCACGCCTCGTGGACTCCGCGCGCTCCAGAACCTCACGGATAGCCGACGTCTTTCGACGCCGGCAAATCAACACCTCGCTTCGCCCAGACGTCGAAAGCGCCCCCGACGTCGAAAGCGCCCTCGACGCCTTCACGACTCCTACGACAATCGATGTCGTCCAGCCACCCATTCTATGCGCACGACGCCCTTACGACGTCTTTTCGACGTCCATACAGCCCCGCACGATAGGCCACGTGTTTGGTCGTCGTTTATACTCTTGGTAGAATGGTACCGGTCCTTGACCGTCCGTGCGACGCCCTATCCGTTGAGTTTTCATACACGAACATCCCATTCTATCCCACGCTAGCTTAGATCGTGGCCATTTTTCGTCAGTCCTACGATGTTGTGGATGCCCCGTATCGCACAGGCCAGGCTCATCATCGCCCAAACCTATTACCATAACAATCCTTTGGAGGGCTAAATCCTAACCAAATTAGTCCAAACCAAAGCCCAAATCTCTATTATATATATACATCGTTGATGACTCCGTCCATGCTCTCTCCTGCTGGGTTGAGCACCACGTCCTCAAGTCCACAGTGCTTTTATCCGCTGTCCACGGCAGCTGCAACCTTACCGAACAGAAGAACCTGTGGGATATCCTCACAGATACCCAACAACAACACAAAAATCTCTCGTGGATTTGTCTCGGAGACTTCCACACTATCTCTTGTCGTCTGGAGTGATCGGGAGGGTGCCCCCCTCCGCGGCTGGCGCTGAATGACTTTAACACTTTCATATTCAACGCCCACTTATCCCCTTTGCAGTTCACTAACAGTGCCTTCACCTGGTGTAACATGCAAGAAGGAGCCCATAGACAATACTCTCGCCTTGATCTCAATGGAGTCGGACCATTCCCCTCTCATGATTGAGATCAGCTGCAAGTCCACCCGCATCAAAAAACTATTTCGTTTTCTGAACTTCTGGAGACACCATCCCAACTTCAGACACATTGTGGCCGACGCGTGGAATTCCATCAACAATCCAGACCCCCTCATTCGCATCGCGACCAAGCTCAAAGCCACCAAGAATGCATTGTCAACTTGGAGCAAACTCGTTTTTTATGATCTTTTCCAAGCCATCAAGATGGCCGATGATGATGTCAACCTTGCGGAGATCCGCTTCGCCGAGATCGGGTTGTCGGAAGCTCGTACTGCCCTGAACCTCACCAAAGCGCTTCTCAAGTCCAGGCTGAAGATCGAGACAGAATTCTGCAAGCAAAAAACCAGACTTTCCTAGGATTCCGAGGGTGACAGAAACTCAGGTTTTTTCTATGACTGTGTTAAAGGTCGCAGGAACAGGCTCAATCTTCACCAAATCACAGATGATAACGACACCCTCCTCAAAGACCATAATAGCATCAACACGACAACCGCTGACTTCTACACCAAGATGTTCTCCAAAACGAGCGTCACTAAAGACGAGGCTTTTCTGGCCCTGATACCCAGCCTGATCAGTGATCAGGAGAACGTCGTGCTTTTGACCCCTCCCTCCCAGGATGAGGTCAAGTCAACCGTCTGGGCTCTTGGCGAGCACAGCACCCCAGGACCTGACGGGTTCTCAGGAAGTTTCTTTCGCTCTTGCTGGGAGATCATTGGGTCTGACTTTTACGGAGCGACGGTGGCATTTTTTGCTGGTGCCAACTACCCCAAAGCCATCTCTACGGCGAACCTTATCCTGATCCCTAATAAAGACAACCCGGAGTCGTTCAAAGACTTCAGACCGATCAGCATATGCAACTTCACCAATAAAATTATTTCCAAAATCATCGTGAATCGTATTTCTACCCTCCTTCTCAGGATCATCTCCGAGGAGCAAAGCGGATTCGTCCCTGTGCGGAACATCACCGATAACATCTTACTCGCTCAGGAACTGATCACATGCATGAAATTCCCTTCCAATGGAGGCAACATCGCCATCAAACTTGACATAGAGAAAGCTTACGACCGCCTTGACTGGCAATTCATGATTTGGGTTTTCAGAGCCTTCGGATTCTTGGAGACCTGGACCGATATCATCTTCAGGTCCGTCAACAATTCTTGGTTCTCTACGGTAATTAATGGTCAATCAGAAGGTTTCTTCTGATCCAGTCGTGAAGTCCGTCAAGGGGATCCTCTATCTGCCACGATCTTCATCATAGCTGCTGACGCCCTCAGCAGGAACCTCAGCAACATGGTAAACTCCTCCAGATTCCATTACTATCATGCTACAGCAGGATGCCCTCTCATCATCCATCTGGCGTACGCCGATGACATTCTCATCTACTCCTCCGGAGACATCGGGTCAGTAGAGGTGATCCACAACACCCTCGAGAAATACACCAGATGCTTCGGTCAACGTATAAACGCTGACAAAAGCATCATCTACACCCATCACAACGCCGACCGGATCCATTCCTCTATCCTCTCCAACCTTACTTCCTTCACTACCGATTACCCTCCGTTCTCCTACCTGGGTTGTTCGCTGGTTTACGGTAAATCAAGCTCTGGTATCTTCGAGGGGTTAGTCCACAAAATTAAGAACAAGATCGAAGGGTGGCACAACGCGACTTTATCACCAGGCGACAAGATGATCCTTATCAAGCATGTCTTATCCTCCATCCCTATTTACACCCTCGCTGTTTGCTCTCCTCCTAAGAAGGTCCTGTCCGAGATCAAATCACTTTTTTCTAACTTCTTTTGGGGGCACATCGACGACAAGGACAAGCATCACTGGGACAGCTGGGATACGATGGCCAAACCTACCAATGAGGGAGGCTTCAGCTTCTCTAGACTGGCGCACATTACTGACGCTTGTTCTATAAAGTTGTGGTGGACGCTGCAGACTGGAAATTCCTAATAGACTAGGTTCATGAAGGCCAGATACTTTCCTCATTCTCACCCGGCTATTGCCATCGCCAACAGTCGATCCTCTGCGTCCGGGCGCAGGATCCTTCGCGGCCGCCACCCCTCGCCGAACCTTTTATTATCGAGATCCCGAAGAACCTTCACTGGTCCCTCACGCTCGATGGATCCTTCACAACAGCCTTCGCCAAGTCTATAGCTAGAACCACCGAACCGCTGGTCCCCTTGATCGCCCCATTTTGGTATTCATGCATCCCGAACAAATGGTCGATCCTCACCTGGAGAGCCTACCGACGGAAGCTTCCCACCGATGACACCCTCACCTCCTTTGGTTATAGCTTAGCATCCAAATGTCATTGCTGCACCTCCCCCTAATCAGAGTCCACATAACACATTCTTCTTCATGTGGACACCGTTAACCAACTGTGGGCCAGTCTCGCCCGACGTTGTGGCAAGGCACCCCATACTGGAAGATTCAACGATCTCCTGTCCACCTAGGGATCTTTTTATGGTCATCAGATCGTCGCAGCCGCCGGCATTTGGGTGCTATGGAAGAACAAAAACAAATTTTTATATAAAGGCTATCAATTCAACCTTCAACAGCTTTTGAGAGAAGTCCTCCGACAGTGTCAGCGCATCCGCCATCGATGCTCCCATGCTTCTGATAGTTTCTGGCGTTTGCTTTTTTAGCACGTCCTCGTCTTCTTGGGTTTCCTGTTTTTGGGCTTTGATCCGTGCTTGGCGCGCTTACTTGTATAGGCTTCGGCATTTTGCACCTGATACATCAATAAAGCTTCTTGTTTTATATATATATATATATATATATATATATATATATATATATCATCCAAACCCTACAATATCTACCCCGTCCACATTATCACCCACTTTTCCATAACCCATGTACAAGTCGCGTGGCCACCCATTGGCCGAGAGCTCAAGGTCGACCCCCTTCCACTTTAAACCCAATTTTCTTCAACATTCGTGCCGATCACCACCACTCTCCGCGAACCCCTCGAAGTCCTCTTCCACCCTAGCAAACATAAAAGCCATCTCGCGGCCATTAGAAAGTTACAACAGGTTAGTCAACTTCTAGACTAGATTTTATCTACTTTTTCTTGTTCGGTTGACTTAAAGCTAAAACTAGAAGTTACGTCTATGTGTCTACTTCATTATATGGTTGCTGGATCACACAGTTCCAAGTGGTTTGTTCATGACGTCAATTCTACGACAAGCTATCCAGAACCGACCAGATCTACTGCGAGTAGATTTTTGCCTATTTTTGGTCAGATTCGATCTTTCTAATAATTTTTTTCAGAACTAGACATCAAGAGATTTCCAATGCATATCTTTTTGTTGAGTTTTGAGTTCGTTTATTATTTACTAAATTTTTTGACATTTGTCGTAACACCGTAACTACGAAAATCATATGTTCTTGGTATCCAAAAGCCTTGATACTTCATATATCTTTACTACATTATTTTTGTGCAAGGTTTACTTTAAAAAAAACTATTTTAACTAATTTTGTAATTTTTCTAGAATATAATATTTTTATTTATTTATTTATTGATTCGAGACTCAACTAGTAGACAAATTGTGGTATTAATGTTGTAGTATCAACATGGACCTATAGTGCTTAAGTTTTCACCATTAAAATAGTATTTTTGGTAATATAGATATATTTATAATTATTTCCAAAAATTAGAATTATTACTTAATAGTAGATGTAAATTATTTTTGTAAAGAAATTAGTACTATATAAATGTTGTATGGTGTTGTACCGACATCATGACGACTATTGGGTATATATATTAATCTAGTCTTTATATAGTAAGTCGTTATAGAGTATTAATAATAGTTATTACTATCGGTAAAATTGGAGGAAGTAACAAATATATCGTAGATGGTCAGACATACACTCAGAAAATGGTTACAGGCAAGTGTACCATATCATTGTTATAGATTGTTCCTTTTCTTTCTTGTTGTTTACTTTGTTAGCATTATATGACGTAAGAACATCGATACTTAGTCTCTGTTTAGAAGATGGGTACAGATGTCATGATAATGACACTGAGTATTGATATTAGGTATTGCGTGCATATTGACGTGTCCATTGACAAGAATGACCATAGGACACTGACACGTTCATGATGCGAGGTTTACATGATTATTCGTGGTATTGACTTTGTAGTAGTATTCTAAATTATTCATCATTATTGTTATTGTTATAAAGATGACTGTATTCACTTGACATTGATACATACTAGACATGGGGTTGGGGAGAACTTGACTACAGTATCAGACTTATTATATCGTGGCATGTTATTATAAGCCTTTAGCTCTGTAGCAGAGTAGAGGTTATCGCTATCGTCATTGATTGTCCTTGGTCCCACGACATGGTGCTGGGGACAATAGCCTGCTGAGGTGCTTATGAACTTAAGTGGCAAAAGTTTGATATTCTAATACATGTTCTCACATGCATATCACGTAGACGGGATACATTAGATTTTCTTAGATCTTATTTTCCATATATGTACCATGGCATGTATATTATGTACCTTGCTAGTCCTTTGAGGACCTGGTGATCTCTCCAGGTAGTCACTTCTGCAGAGAAAGTTCCTTGTTCCTGGTGGTGTTGTTGTGACGACTCAGGTATATATTTGGTTGATATTTTTATTATATTCCTCCAGCAGTATACATATATTTTTGTCATTTTATTCTGTTGATATGGCCTAGTTTTGCAAGCTTTATTCTTTTGTCATAAGCTTGTTCAGACAATTGTAATAGAGTGTCGTCCACTTTATTATATATTGTATATTCTTATTGTCTGTTGGATTCAATATGTTAATATCTGACCAATATTAGTATACTTGGTCTTACGAAGGATTTATCTTCAATGGATTGAGATATAGAATTATCATAGTGACATAGAGATACAACTACCTCACTAAGACAGCGTATACATATTTGGGCTAGGCAGTGTTTGCCATCTCTTCACGGTGCTTAGAGGAGAGCTTCGAAGGTTGCAAACGAGAATGTAAGAAAGAACTCCTAAACAGGAATTTCCTAATTATACTTTGTTTTTCTGATCTGGATTATAATGGTGGAGGGTTGATTCTTTACTCCGTTAACGATATAATGTTGAGGAAGAACTGCCAGGCTTAACTTTACTGGCTAAGGGGAGCAGCAAGAACTCTCTCTGTAATGCTCGGGAACTCTTAAGAAAATTAGGGGAACCAGAGGATTTGAATGGAGAGGAACTCCACTTATTTATTGCAGAGGAGAAGTAATCATAGGCGCGCCTGTTAGCGGTAGTCGTGTGTGTCTCTGATTGCTACGCACTGCCCTTAAATAGGGTTCAGTTGCAACTGCGTGCACACTTCACTGATGTGGGGGTTTTAGTTGACTGCCATGTGTCATACTCTTGAGATTTTATTGGAGAAGATTTTTGAGCTGCTCAGAACCCGCTTCATAGCGTGACTAGATCTTCGACACATGGCACACGCCTAATTCTGTTACAGCCAACAAGACACTCGTACTTAGGAATTTACTGTCATAAGTGGTGTGTGTTCATGGTGTGAGAGAACTATAAGCGTGGGGTGGAAGCACATGCGCTCAGGGAAGAGTCTAGTGGCACACGCCTGAATGATTAATCAACACGTGCTTGGGTGTTTCTTGACAACACGCGCCTGAGTAATTCAGGCAGCACACGCCTGTTTACACTATTTCTAAGGTAAATGAACCATTCATCTAGGTTCATTTTTGGCACGAGGATTGAAGCGTTGAGTCTCGCGAGAAGCCTACTTCATTAATTGTAGCCTCGAAAAGAGCATCTGTGAGGCGTAGGTGATGATGCAGAGGTTTAGACACAACTGTATGAGTGAGGCGTGAGTAGAAAGAGGGGCACGCCTTTAGTAAGGCATGAGTAACATAAGCAATCATGACTCTTTGGTCTTCATGCTTTGGCCATCTTTTGGGCACAGGGATCAAAGTATTTTGGCCCAAAGTTCAAAGATCGGGGCATGGGTAGCATAACACCTAGGTGAGGCGTGAGTGGCATAGCGCTCGAATGAGGCATGAGTGAGGCAGCATTTTGCTGTAGCGTGGATAACCCAACATCTAGGTGGGGCATAGGTAGCATGGCGTCTAAGAAGATCTGGAGTCATTCATCTTTCTGAGGTGCGTGATCCATGCTTCTATAAGACCCCTTGAAAGTTTTCAAACTTTTTGAATAAAGTTACAAATACTTTAAACAGAAGCATGGCGCACGTGTGACGTCAGTACACAAATCTTTTTGTATGACCCTGCCTTGGCCAGCCCATCAAATCTGCTTCGTGATAATAGCAGTTAACTCGATCTAATCCAAGTAAGCGACCATTTGTTTTGTCTTGTTATCGATATAAACTTCGCTTGGAGCCTATAAATAGGCATTGAGATGGATCCTCAAAAGCTGATCAGCTAACTGTTTGGTTGCAGGAGCGTCGGAGCATCAGATTTATTGCCATAAATGCAAAGTTCATCACATTAAGTTGGAGGGGCATAGGCATGTTCTGAGCCTATAAATAAAAGCTTTTGTAGTGAGTTTCTGCTCATTCTTTCCCTCCTCCAACTATCATGTTCGCCGTCGTGCATCCCGAGCCTTCTCCTAAGGCAGAATCGACCAAGGCATTCGTCGGCACGCCGTTCACCATCGGTGTGATGTACACTGTAGTTAAAGGTGGGTGACCCGCTATTAAAGAAACAAAACTTTGTTCTTCGAACTCATAATACACGGATGCGTATGACACGGCCTCTACTTTCCCCTCAAGAATGTGCATGAACAATGCCATGTTGGGGCGTTCATCAATGTGCTACGTGCACAGGCTTCTGTCATGCACCATAGCGCATGGGGACTATCGAAAAGACCTACTGATGTATTCGTCAGTATGTTGTACGTATAATCTTCTGTTGTGCATCATAATGCGTGTCAGCTTGTGAAAATGTGCCGCTACATTCATCTGTGCACTGCACGCACGGGATTCTGTTTTAACGCTGTAATGCGTGTGCGCTTATGAAAAAGACGTGCTGATGTATTCGTCAATGTGCTATACGTACTGACTTTTGTTGTGTGCCGTAACTCGTGCGCTTGCGAAAAAGATGTGCTGATGCATTCGTTAAAAGCTCTGGTCGTACGAGCATGATGATTTTTAGCGCATGACTTTCTTTTCCTCAAGTCTCTTCTATCGCGCCCCGATCCCGGAGGATCGAAAATTAGCCATTGGGCGTGACATCGTATAAGTCTAGATTGCACTTGTACAAGGTAAAACTATTATAGTTCCTGGTATTTCTCAGAAAATAACGACAGTGCAGCAAAATGAAGCAGATAAATTGAAGTCACAGAAGATATGAAGAAGCGTATCTCTTTATTGATAATTGCAATGGATTACAAGACTTACAGCGGAATACAGAGTTTACAACTGATTACAAGACTTTGAATAGCCAACTGAATATACACTTGCCATGTAGGCTTTACAACTGAATGCCGACTTTGCTTACAATCTCACTAGTTCATCTGAGTTACACTGTTCCATATATTATGTCCTGTATAGCAGAAGACATCATCTTGTAAGAAGAGCTTCTGCACACCCATCCGAATCATCGATGCCAAGCATTGATCAAACGATTTCCCCATGCATGAGCACCTGTAATATTGTCCACAACTAGAGTCACTTCATTATCAATGTAGTGGCAAACGGTGCTAGCCCAACTCACCAAAGAAAATAATACTAAGTAATCATGTTATAGAACATTATTAAAAGTTGTCTTTCTCGTTGCCTTAGGGTCAATTTCATGTTTATAGACGACAAGAAGTAAATCATACAAATCTCATAGCCAACATAATTTAAAGCATACAATTATCACCCTTTGGTGATTCTTACCCACGGTCGTGTAGCCATCCTTGTATATTTATATTACTTACTCAACATGCACAAGACATTGTTATGAATAATATCATAATTAATTATAATTGTCACTGTTCAGTGATTCTTACCAACAGCCGGCATCCTTTCCTGTAATTGAGTAATAACTTACTCTACCTACATAAGACATCATTAGCACGGGACCTATCTATATGAAGGTCACTGACTATACGTCATCTTGGACTCATATTCCTGGTGAAAGGCTAACTCCAAATGGGTTGCGAGCCCATGGGAGGTTTCCAAATCACCGTGCTACAACTTCAGCACCATAGGATTTCTGCACCCCTTTCAGTGGCGGTTGCAAGCCCCCACTGCAAGTCCCAAAATCTCGATGTCAGTACGTCCACACCATCCTTGTTCCCCCTAGGATGAACGAGGTCTGTGGCCACGAATTACCGTTCTGGGAACTGTCTTTTATACAAGTTGTCCATGACCATGCAAGTATTTGCTACTTATCTAAGAAGAAAACATATAATACATGATAAGGAAAACTAAGTGCTCAGCCACCATTTGTATTTCCATCTTTTTCATTCCAGGGTCTTGGCGTAATCAATATTGTACATCGGCGACGGGATAATAGAATGTTGTTATCCAATCCCTTTCCCACATCTTTGATACCATACATTTTTCCAACCGATACTCAATGTACTTACTGCCCAATTCTTGGGACTTAGCATCTGTTTAGCATACGTTTATCGAGCTGAGGCTCGACATACTCACTGCCCAAGTATTTGGGACTTTTCCTTCACCGGTTATGTATTTCATTGCAAAGCACGCAAGCATACAATTCATTGAAATGATTCGAAGCACACAATTCATAAAATGATTCGCAACAGTTTCGGGTATTGTGATTAATTATCTTTCTTTATCTTTTCGACTTTCATGCAAGGTGTTATTCAACAACTCAACGGTCAATATAGCATACATATCCTTTTTATTAAGCGAGAAGCTAAAGGATCTTCGAATGGTTCAACACTACTCACTTTTATAAGACAATTTATGCCACAATTGTATAGCCTTCCAAGTGATCCTTCGCATATTTCCAAGTCCAACAAGGCTTCATCGAACCAACCATCCGTCATAAGGCATCTTGCGGGTCGGGGCACTACAATATATACCACTCATAAAAAGTTTCTTCCTTGAAACTTAAAACAAAACTCATCCCCAAAACTTCAACCGACTTTTATAAGATTTCTCAACGTTCAACTTGTACTATTTAACATTTCTTCGTAATATCTCGATTGATTTCAAGTAATGTACCATCTCATCACAGCATTCTAATTTGATTCAAAATAGTTTACATCTTTGTTCTTCCTCCAACACTCATACAATTTCCTTAGCACATGATAACACTCCCCGTGGCTTCGTTTGAATTTAGCATACCACTTAGTTGGAATCATACACATATTTTAGGCGTCCTATAAATACATGCACTTTAGCCAAGTTCAGATATAGAAAAAACGAACGAACTACGATGTAACTTCTTTGCCGAATATTAGTGATTGCTTTGAGCATCTCGTATATTCCCAACTAGTTTATTCAATTATCCAACCAACCAATAACACAACGAATGTTACAAATTTCAACTTGAGAAATTTTCCTACAATCGATCCAAAATATTCCCAAAGTATTCCTTTCAAGTTCATTGTCATTCATGCCACCAAAATTGATAAATCCCATAGCTACATTTCATTTCGATACACCTATTCTCATCGATTAAATCTTGTACTCGTCATCGTTCCCATCCATACACTTTATTTGAGACTCGTAAATTTTTTCGATTATGATCCATCCTTCAAATTTTACTATCATTCCACTATAGTAACATTTTTTGCTGTACTCAAACATTTTCTCATATTGACCAAGCCAACATATTATCCTCTCGCATAAGCAATCTCATATTCCAACAACATTAATTCCAAGGGTCCTTTCAACATTTCATTCGCTCTTGTCGATCTCGACTACATGCACTATCCAATTCCGTCATTATAATTTTCCCTCAAATTCCAATCTGATCATTCATCAATAAATTTATTCTGACTGTCGCAAGGCAACTATCGTCATTTTAAGCATCTCAATATGATTCAACCAACCAAATCCAACCAGCTTTAGCAAATTTTTGACATTCTCAAATAAGGCAACAAAGTTTTAAAACTAACATGATTCGCCATCCCATCCAACATTATAACATCGAATTTCCCAATCTTTATTCCATTCCGAAGTTTACTTTCTGACACATCTTATTCATTCCGACTATACCCATGCAACATCAATAGGGACATCCTACAGGTTTCCAACCGTCAACTTAGCATTCGGTCAAGTCTGTTTGGTCAGCTAATCTAAGCTAAACCAGACATTCAGCTAACTCATATGAGATGGATAGCTATCAGGGACATACTTATCTCTTATCTTAGAGGCAACCAATTCTTATCGTAGGGACAACTCTATCTTATCTCAGGGACAATCTATGATCTGACCAACTTAAGGGACATGGGACACCACCCCAATATTATGAACTTATTCCCTAACTCGAACAACTGAAATAACATAGCCAATAAATCTGAAACTTAGGCAACCAACCGATACTCTAGGCAACCAACCGACATTCTAGGCAACCAACTGACATTCTAGGGTCAAGATTTTCTACCCGTACTCATACTCGGGCCATACGCAAATAAGTCATTCTAGACTTACCCACAACTGACAAGATCTATCCGACAATTCTTAAGGGTCAATCCCGAAGCCATCATATAAATTTCTCAATCGAATATCCAAAATTTTAATTTCCACTTGCATAGACATAGCATCTGCTCAATCCGACTTGCATCCTCATATCGTACTCAATTTGTCTATTCAATCGGGCCAACTATTCTGAGTCATAATCCAATATTGTTATTTCAATTGTCTATTATTTAGCATCTTTTCTACGGTCTCTTTGCGACATATTCATTTTCCATATTTTTTGATCATCGATACGGTCTGTACTCTTTTAACCAACAAAATAAGGCAACTACATAATCGTATTTCTTCCGAAAGCATCCTTTATGAATTTTTACTAGCACCCAACACGGTCATCTCTTAGCAATTCACGTTAACCATCAATATTCATTTTGTATCATCTCCTTGTGATTCCATAAGAAGATGTATTATTCATGCACTGATCCAATTACTATGGCATAACTCATTTGCTAAGTCATCATCCAACAATTCTATATTCCACGCAAATTCATTGTTCATACGACAACATCATCTACCGATAGGTTCTATTACATATCGCTGTACCTCGATACTTATTTGTATCCCAGCCATTCGACTCTAATAAGTAACAACTAGTCTTTCATGCATCAAGGGGCAAGTACTCATTCTCCGTACCTCAAAATAATTAAGGAACATAACTTGTTAATTCGGGACTCGTCTAATTCTCTCAAGCACAACTGCACAATGTGCACGGCCATCTATTTTTTGTCAAATCCATTCTCTAACTTTTCGGTCGTTGATGCAACTTTTTGCATCTTCTAAATCATTCGCAACATCCTGATAAGCGCCTAACATCACCATCAATTTGTCGATGTCCAACATGTAATTCGATTATTTACTCAATTCCAATATCGTTCAGTATTCGATGTATAGTTGTTCTCGCAAAATATTTTGATAGCAACACTCCACCATCGTTACTGAGCCTACAATCCTTTTACGCAACTGATTCAAGTACGCTTGAATCTATAATTAGTTCCCTTCCCAACCAAGGCATTCATTTCTGTAGAAGCATGGAAAAGAATAGGAATTTCCATGCGGCTCAAAACAGAGGGAGTCTTATGCGGCTCAAAAGTCCCTTAGAGCTTCATGCGGCTCAAACATCCTTTAGAGCTTCATGCGGGTCAAAAGTCCCTTAGAGCCTCATGCGGCTCAAAAGACCCTTAGAGCTTCATGCGGCTCGAAAGGCCCTGATAGCTCCATGCGGCTCGGAAAAAGCCACGTGACCCTATGCGGTTCAAAAATAGGCCTCTACAGCTGGCCATAACTACTCTGTGTAGCTGGCTCATTAAATGCTCTGACGCAATGCGGCAGCTCTGACACAAAGGATTGACAGCTCTGACATAAAGGTAAAATGATGACTCTGAAATAACGACGTGCCCTAGAGAGACGAGAAAAATCTTTATAGCTGGCACGATCCACCAATTCCAAAGCTTTTTATACGGATCGCTTCAAAGACTTCCATGCGGCTCAGTTGTGGGGGCCATCCTTATGCGGTTCAGATGGAAGGCCACCCTCATGCGGCTCAGTTGTGGGGGCCATCCTTATGCGGTTCAGATGAGAGGCCACCCTCATGCGGCTCAGTTGTGAGGGCCATCCTTATGCGGCTCAGATGGGGGGCCACCCTTATGCGGCTCGGTTGAGGGGGTCACCCCCATACGGCTCAGTTGAGAGGCCATCCTCTTGCGGCTCAGTTGTGGGGGTCACCCCCATATGGCTCGGTTGTGAGGCCATCCTCATGCGGTTCAGTTGTGAGGCCATCCTCATGCGGCTCAGTTATGAGGCCACATTCATGCGGCTCTGCCAGGACGCCCCGTTCATACGGCTCGCAGCATAATGGCAGTTGGGACACGTGACAGAAGATTGACTAAGACTTATCCACTCGGATTTAGCAACCAACAAATCATAACAATGCAAATTTATTGCAACCAACTCAACAGCCCAGATAGATTTTCAACAAATAGATCAAGGTTAATCTTAACCAATCCCCATCCGTCCATTTTTAAGGCGCAATTACTGTACACCCCGCTCATCACAATTCTTATAAATAGCAAGGTGCTGTTCCCTTGTAAACACACAGAGTCATATACGCAAAGAGCTCGAGCAGAGAGACTA
This sequence comes from Iris pallida, assembly GCA_029216955.1. Classification (NCBI taxonomy): domain Eukaryota; kingdom Viridiplantae; phylum Streptophyta; class Magnoliopsida; order Asparagales; family Iridaceae; genus Iris; species Iris pallida. Next base: position 1,123,620 of record JANAVB010041416.1, on the reverse strand, counting down.
GCAAGCCTCGCACACACAAAGAGCATTTCCTCGCCAGAGCAGAAGCTACGTCCGATCGTCCAAGGAGTAAGGCAGAGTTGATAGCACTCTCCCAAGCCTCTACCGTCACCCCCCAGAAAAACTAAACAATTGTACTTAGATTGCTTTTTTTAGGTTTTGTTTCTAGGCTCTCATTGTACGAACGAGTTTGTATTGCGAATCAAAGTTCAGTCCTCCCATAAAACTGTTTTATTCTTTCGATAATCAATGGCAAACACGATGGCGACTATGCTGGGGACTAACTTCTCCACTGCTGAGAAGTTGGTGACGCAATCGAACGTAGCCAATCTTGGCTCTACGCAACAGATGCTGGTCGTTCACTTCGACTAGCAGGCATTTGAAGAAATGCTCTCCAACGGGAGCGCTGGCCCGGTCCAGAAGCGAGCCCGCACGAAGAAGGCCCGCAGGGAGTGGAGGCCCAAGATTTTGCTCCTTCCTAAGCTCTGGAAGAGGCGTTCTCTGCTGCCCAAGATGGCGGGAAAGACTCCCATGCGGCCCCACTTCAGGCCGTAGAGGACCCTGCTGTTCTCAAGTTCGGCAGAGAAAAGTACTACGATGCTGGACTTGAGGAAGCAAATGGGGACTCTATGTGGTCCAGGAAGAAACCGCATAAGGGTGCCAGCCGTATGAAGAAGGCTCATGCGGCCAACAATTCCAGCTGCATGAAGGCTCATGCGGCCACTAAATCCAGCCGCATGAATGTTCCTGCGACAGCCAATTCCAGCCGCATGAAGGCTCATGCGGCCAATAAATCCAGCCGCATGAATGTTCCTGAGGCAGCCAAATCCAGCCGCATGAATGCTGATGCGGCCATAAATGCCTGTCGCATGAATGCTGATGCGGCCACAAATGCCAGCCGCATGAATGCCCATGCGACAGCCAAATTCAGTCGCATAAATGTTGATGCGGCCACAAAAGTCAGCCGCATGAATGCTCATACGACCACCAATCCCAGCTGCAGACTATCTGCTCCATGCGGCTCGGGTTCAGTCTTCGACCGCCTCACATGCGATCCTGATCTCAGATGCTCCTATAAAGATGTGCCAGACTCTGTACGGCACAATTTGGACTCTTCCTACTATGCGCCCTTGGGTACTAGAGGGAAGAAGTCTAGGACAGCGCGGGCTCGTCGAGCTCAGTCAGCTGTCCCAATCTCTGACCATCAGAGAGCTCCGCTTACTATTAAGCAGGCCTCTGATAGAAAGTTGTACAGAACCGACCATGTCCAGCCCCCGACGGCAAACGGACATAGTGGTTCCCAAGAGTCTTCCGATCATGGAGCAAATATGGTGCCAACACACTCGTATGCTCGGGACTCCCGGGCCCACAAAACGAGCGACTTGCGTGATGTGATTCTTCACAAGCACAAGGAAAGAGAAGAGAACTTGGTGTACAGAGAGTCCTTTCATGGACATCACTGTACTCAAGTTATTGTCAACTACTGCTGCAGCAAGACGGCAGTACAAGAGGACCGGCAGTCCGTCTTCCAACGACTGCAGCAGCCAAGGCCGGTCCTGCAACAAAGCTCAGGAGACGAGGCGTTTCATGTCGCCTCCTGCAATTCTGCTCGAAAGATCCCTACCGACAATGTGGGAAAGAAGATAAATGTTTCCTGCCCGACGATCTCTACTAGCGCGGCTAGAAAACTCTCATCTAGGCGGTTGTCCACAACCACCACTGGAGGAGTTTATCAGGGCACCTGCTCTAAGACGAAATCTTCAACACTTGGAGATTCGTCATCTACATCTCTGGGGGTAACCGAAGCTGGGGGTAGCACCCCTCCGAACGTCCACAATAGTTCGGTGTTCCAAGAAGATACACCAGGGGAAACAATTCCCCCCACAGATGCAGTGGATCCAGACGTCCCTGAGGACGTCCACGGGTCCCAAGATGAGGCAGCCTCCTATGCAGGGGTAGCACTTCCTCTGAGTCCTAACCAGAGGAGAACATTCCTACATACCCCGACAATTTCTCGGTGCAAGGGTATGATTCAGAGGGCACGTCCTCCACCGTTCCTTCCATCTCTCCTCAAGTGAGGACGGTGTTCATGGCGAACAACGACCAAGACGGTCCCAGTGATCGCCAACGCATCGACACTCTGGAGGCCATACTTCATACCTTCGTCAAGTCCGTAGACGAGATCAAAGCGGCCCTACCGGCTCTGCAAGAAAGGACGCCTGGCCAAACAAGCTTGGGTCCCGCGGTCAATACGGACTCAAACACAACCGTGCCAAACCCGGTCGACAATCCTCCTAGAATGTCGACTCCCACCGCTACAGACGAGGCCAGGAAGGCAAGACGTGAGGTCCAGGAGCTCCGGGCCATGTTTTACGCCCGAGAAACCTCCCAAGACCTCAGGATACGACAACCGTATCCTGCTGCATGGAGAGATGTCCCCTTCCCACTAAGATATCATCCATTTAACATCAATCCAAATGATGGGAAGACATCTGCGAGCCGGTACATCACCTACTTTGAAGTCACAACCGACCATCTGCCTCTTGACGATGCCATCCTCACGCGGTTGTTCATCGGGGCATTGAAGGGGGTAGCATTTGATTGGTACCGCAATCTGTCGAACAACTGCATCCATTCCTTCGCCGGCTTCAAAAATATGTTCCTTGAAAGGTTCTACGAGGTCGGACAAGATGTGACAATGTCCACCCTCATAGACGTTGTTAAAGGTGAGAAGGAGCTGACAAGGAACTACATCGAGCGGTTTTGCCAAACCGCGATAAAATTGCCCTCTAGCAATCCAGATTCTTCCTTGATTAAAATCTGCCAAAAGAGGCTGCTTTCCACAATCAGCCTCTGAATGGTGAAAGTCAGTTCGAGGACTGGAAGATTTATATCATCAGCGCCACTGGCACAGAACACAAGTTGAAGAAAGCTCGCCAACTGGGGTTGCACATCTCGGAAGGAGAGGACAAGGGAAAATGCCCTAACGCCAATAACAACAACGGTGGTAATTCCTCCAACAACCGAGACAACAAGGGCAAACAGGCTATGGTGGCCGACACAGCCCCGAAGCCCGAACCGAAGCCGGCAGAGAAGAAGTGGCCGCAGATGACTTATTCCTTCGAAGACAGCCATGTCAAGCCCATCCTTGACATGCTCATACAAGAAGATCGAATTCAGCTCCCTCTTCTAAGGCGTGAACCTCGTCCTGCAGAGATGGAGAGCCCGAAGTACTGCCACTACCACCGCTACGTCCATCATGCAACTCAAGACTGCTTCCAACTGAAGCGGTACATCCAGAACCTGATCGACTCTAAGGCTCTGGCCATTGACTTCGAGGAGGTAACTGTGGCGGCCAACATGGTGTCTGTCCAATTCGACAGCTTCCCTCCGATGAAGACTCAAGATGGAGTAGTACCCGTTCTCCGGGCAAAGATGGAGGTCGCTAATCTTCTACCTCCCCGAGACTAGGCTGCTGGTCTAGTGTCCCTCACCACATCACGAGGGGAGGTCATGTGGGTCCATCCGAACTTGGTACCTGAAGTGACACAGCCCGCATCACCCTCCACCGACATGAAGAAGGGTGGGAAAGTCAAGTCCTGTCGCACAATCTTGGCAGATGTTGAAGAAGCTACGGCTGTCGTCACCCGGTCTGGTGCATAATCCCAACCTACACCGGGTAACTCGGCTGAAGATCATCAGCTGGCGGCTGCTGATGCTCCAGGACCTTCTCAGCCTCCGACGACTGACAAGCCTAGGCCGAAGGAGACTCGCTTTGACAAGCCGCTCCGAAAAGAGGCGCCTCATGGGCTAGAGAGGCCCTATAACTTTGATATCTTGGCACAATTGGCCAACACACCAGCCAAGTTTTTATTATACGAGCTCTTGAGGCTCTCTAAGGATGTTCGCGTTGCCCTGAGTGATGCACTTCAAAATGCTGATGCTTATCTAGCTCAAGTCAAGCTCACAGGAGAGATCTCGCCAGAAGATGCCCAAGACATTGCTTGTACCGGTGTAATGCCTAATATCGTGTTCACTCCACAGGACATGCTTATCAAGACCAACTTGCACGATCGTCCTCTGTATTACACTGGATACGTCTGCAACATCAAGGTGGATCGGATGTATATTGACTCCGACTCTTCGATAAGCATTATCCCGAAGAGCTTGCTGCACCATCTGTGCATCCCTATGCATCGGCTGACTCCTACAAGCACCGCCATCAGCGGCTTCAATTTCGGGAGAAGCTATCCCGTCGGAAAGATTCTCTTGAAGTGCCAAATCGGCGACCTTCAGTCGAAAGTAACCTGCTATGTCATCGACGCAGACACCTCCTACAATATTCTTCTGGGGTGCCCGTGGATACACGATTATATGATCATGCCCTCTATATTATACCAGTGCTTCAAGTATGTCGACAAGCACGGCTTCATGAGGACAGAATTCGCTGACATCGATCCCTTCAAAGGGGTCGAATCCTACTATTCGGATTCCTGCTTGTACGAGAACTCAAAGAGGCACCTGATAAAGGAGGATGCTCAACAGCAGACAGAGGCAATTACAGGACCGAAGGAACCCTTGAAAATCCATCTCCAACCCCGCAAACCAGGCAGGACTGTGCTTCTTACGGCCACTTTGCGTAGTTTTCCTGTGTTTACTACACAAAGGGAGCAGATGACAATCCGACTGCCAAGGTCTGGCCAAGGGGCGAGGCCCAATACGGAGCCACTAACGATCAAATTACCAAGGGCAGGCAAAAAAATAGAAGAAGTTAATCCCTCCTTCAAGCCAATGGTCATTCGTCTGCCTAAGACAAATCGGCAGCTAAGCACTGAGCCAGGGGCCGCTAGCGCACCTACGACCCCACGTCCAACGCCCTCAGGAGAGCCCTTGATGATCAAGCTGCCTAGGTCATCTTCCCAATCTTCAATACAGAGGTTGGTTGAACAAGAGCCGGAAACAAATCGGCTGCTCAGTACTAAGCCGGGAGTCGCCAGTGAGTCAACAACTCCATGTCCGGTGCCACCAGTGGAGCCACTGATGATCAAACTACCCAGGTCGTCCTCTCAATCTTTATTGATGCATGGGGTAGTTGAAGACGAGCTAGAGCTGACCAAGTATGTGGCCGCCCATACTGATGTTCCTTCCGCAGATGATATAATTCCACCGAAAAAGATACCATAATTTATCAATAAAGGACTATCTTTGAACTACCTCGAGCTTAATAAGCTTCGAATAATGTATGCTATGGAACACGGTATAGGCACCAACCTACACACGCAAGTGACAAATGTCTATGCCACGAATCAAATCACTCCTGTAGAAGACGCCTGCTTCATAGTCGAGGGAGACGATCATCCAATCATCTTCGACCGAAAGAATAATCCACAGTCCTTCAGGCCAGAAGAAGTCGATCTCAAATCCGACACTGGAAGACTGCCGCTTTATCTCTATAGCTTTCGTTCCAAGTATCTTATGTAAAAACAGGGGTACGACATGGAATCTACACCAGGCTTGAACTACGGCACCGGCCGGCGACTACCCTTGCAATTACCTGTCCCGGCTGGAAAACCTTAGGATTACTATAGCAAGACCAGACATGGCCTAGGCTATGTTACTCCTGTAACAACTCCCGATATCTCGGATGAGGAATATGACTGGCATTCACATTCAACCGGATCACCAACTTCTGATTCGGATGTCAGCATCGGGGACGTATTCAGGCAAGCTTTGTCTGTCAATATGGCATTTGCTAATGCCTACGAAGAAGATGAAGAAATACCCGAACTTCTCGAGTTAGAACCTTGGGTCCAGCAACTTGATGCACAATGGAAGAAATGCTTCGAACTTCGTGAACCTCCCACTGAAGATGAGATTATGCAAGTTGACCTCGGCGATGAGTCCTCTCTAAAGCCAATCTTCGTCAGCAAAAGCATGATAGATGAAGAGCGGGAAGCGCTTTTGTAACTCGTCAGAGAGTACATTGACGTATTCGCCTGGAGCTATGAAAACATGCCAGGGTTAAACCCCAAGGTTGCACTTTGTAAACTCAACATTCATCCAGACGCAAAACCGGTCAAGCAACAGCAACAACGGTTCCGTCCAGACATCATGAACTCCATCGAAGCTGAGGTCAATAAACTGATAGCTAGCGGCTTCATCTGGAAAGAACAGCATCCAGACTGGGTCACCAACATAGTACCAGTCCTCAAGAAGAATGGAAAGATTCGAATTTGCATCGACTTCTGAAATCTAAATAAAGGATGTCCTAAGGATGAGTTCCCTCTTCCCATCATAGACATCATGATCGAAAACACATGTGGCTTTGAGCACATGGTATTCATGGATGGCTTCTCAGGATACAACCAAATCAAGATGTTTCCTGACGATGAAAAGCATACATCATTCCGAACACCGATTGGCGTGTACTGTTACACAGTCATGCCCTTCGGTTTAAAGAATGCCGGTGCCACATATCAAAGAGCCATGAGTGTCATCTTTAGAGATCACCGGCGTAAGACCGTGGAGTGTTATGTTGATGACATTGCTGTCAAAAGCCGCTCTAAGGGAGACCATCTGCGGGATCTGAGGACGGTATTCGACCTGATGTGAGCGCACAACTTAAAGATGAATCCTACCAAATCCTTCTTGGGTGTATCTAGTAGAAAATTCCTGGGTTTTATTATTACTGCCCAGGGAATTCATATAGATCCGGAGAAGACGAAGGCAATCATGGAGATGGGTCCCCCGAGAAATCTTCGTGAACTCCGAGGCCTTCAAGGGAGGCTAGCTTACATCAGGACGTTCATCTCTAACCTCTCCGGGCGATGTCAACCATTCACCCACCTCATGAAGAAGGGCATCTCATTCGTATGGGATGAAGAGTGCCAACGCGTATTCGACAACATCAAAAAATATATGTCAAATCCTCCAGTTCTGGTAGTCCCGCTTGTTGGAAAGCCGTTCTTGCTTTACGTACGAGCGATGGAGCATTCCTTCGGTGGTCTACTAGCACAGAACAATGATGTGGGGCATGAACAAGCTATCTATTACCTCAGTCGAATGATGATTGGGCCTGAGCATAGATGCACCACCATGGAGAAGGAATGTCTTGCTCTGGTGTTCGCTATCCAGAAGACGCGACACTATGTTACAGGACAAACCATTCATGTCATATCACGAGTTAACCCCCTTAGGGTTCTCATGACCAAGCCAGGTGCGCTCAGCTCTCGCCTTGCTACAAGGGCGATATTACTGTCTCCCTACCACACGATGTCGTTCCGTAAAAGGCTGTTAAAGGTCAAGCTCTGGCGGACTTTTTAGCATCCCATCCAAGTTCAGAGTCAACCAGAATATATGAAGAGATTCCAGACGAGGTCGCCAAGTCAAACATGGCTTCCGATGATTCCGTCTGGCGAATGTTCATTGACGGTGCTTCAAGAACTGGGCCCAAGGGCAATATTGTCGTTGGGGTCGGAGTGGTACTGATTTCTCCCTCTGGCTTGGTGATCAACCGGGCATATTCCTTTACAGAACCCTGCTCTAACAACGTGGCCGAGTACAATGCCTTGGCTATCGGCCTCCGACTCGCAAAAGAACTAGGGGTAGAGTACCTAGAGGCATATGGCAATTCATAGTTAATCGTCAATCAGATCTGGGGTTCATACAAAGTTCGTCATGAAGACATGATCCCCTATCATCAGGTAGCGATCGCCATCATTACGTCTCTGAAAGGGTTCTTCATAGAACTTGTTTCGAGACTCCAGAACATTGAAGCTGATGCCTTAGCAGGACTGGCCGCTTTCCTGGCGGTCCTAAAATATACTCATCATTTGGTGGACGTAATAGGCCATGAGTTGGTCTGTCCCAAGAACAATGTCCAATTTGCTGAGAGCTATTCTGCCCTGATGGTTGATGAGACACAGGATTGGAGGCTCCTATTTATCGACTTCGCAGTCTATGGCATCTTGTCGGAGAACCCGAAAGAAGCCACCTTTATTAGAAGACGTTCGCTCAGATTCTTCTACGATACTGAGACAAAGATGCTGTATCAGCGATCTTACATGGACTACTGCTTCGATGTTTTTCAAATACAGAAGCCAAAGAAGCGGTACGCGAAGCTCATGACGGCATTTGTAGGGCCTATCAGCCTGGCCCAAAATTACAAGACCGCCTTCGTCGGATGGGCTATTACTGGCCCACGATGGTAGCAGATGCGATAGACTATGCAAAAAACTGCAAGTCCTGTCAGGTCCACGCTGATTTCATACATCAACCATCCGAATTCCAACATTCGACGGTGGCATCCTGGCCATTTGAGGCATGGGGAATCGACATCATTGGCCCAATCACTCCACTTGCGTCCAGAGGATACTGCTTCATACTGGCAATTACAGATTACTTCTCTATATGGGCGAAAGCTGTCCCACTAGCAGAGGTGAAGACATCAAATGTGATCAGCTTCCTCAAGCATCACGTCATCTATCGCTTCGGACTGCCTCGAAGGATCATCCATGACAATGGTCCGCAGTTCGCAAGCCACACCTTTTATCGGTTTTGCGACAAACATCGGATCAAGAATGTTGCTTCAATATCGTATAATCCGACGACAAATGGGTTGGCAGAAGCATTCAACAAAACTATAATCAAGCTGCTCAAGAAGTTCGTGTCTTTCAACAAACGTGACTGGAATAAAAAGCGTGGTGAATGCTTATGGGTGTACCGTACTACAGTCTGGACGGCCACCGGGAACACACCATTGTCACTGGTGTATGGGAGTGAGGCAGTTCTCCCACTGGGGACTCAAATCCCCTCGCTCCGCGTCGCCCTCACCTATCGATTGACGACGGATGATAATTGCCGTCGCCGGCTACAAGAGTTGGAGGCCTTAGATGAGAAATGCCTGTTAGCTCAACAACGAATCGAGCTGTATCAAGCACGCATCTCTGGAGCCTTCAACAAGAAGGTTAAACTCAGAACATTCCAAGTGGGCGATCTCGTTCTGGCAGTTTGGAGGTCGATGGTTATGACTCACAAAACTGCCGGCAAATTCCAACCAATGTGGGAAGGCCCATTTGTCATCGAGGCTGTATTCTCCAATGGTGCTTACCGCCTCGCAAAATAAAATGGAGACTTGCTTGTGTTGCCCGTCAATGGCAAGTTCCTGAAGAAGTATTATGTCTAAACGACATCCTCCAAATTAACCGGACTGTTAAGTTATGTGCCCCCAGGCACCGCTGAACTTGTACTCTGGTCATCCCTAATAAATCTATATCGCATATTCTGGATAGTAAGTCATGTATGATCATACCTCTAAACTTCCTTCCTAAAAGAGCATCTTCCTCATGATCTAGTGCCCGCACTTTCAGTGCATAAACAGGGTAACAGATCCCCAAATTTCCTGAAATAACCACGTCAATGTCACCTCTGAGTTGTTTCACTTCCATCAAAAATAAACCACCCCTCACGTAGAACTTCCACGTCCATATTACCTCTGAGTTGTTCTATGTACCCTTCATGGTGTCCACTCCTGCCACGTCCTCATTACCTCTGAGTAGGAAGACTCCATTGAAGAAACCCTCATATTTACCACGTCCTCATTACCTCTGAGTAAGTATGTTGGTTTTCTCTTGACTTATTATTCGTACCGAAAACCAGGGTACGCCAAGGATAGTAGGCCCACAAATGTCCACAGTTGACCACAAAATGTCCACAGTTGACCACAAATGTCCACAGTTGACCACAAAATGTCCATAGTTGACCACAAATGTCCACAGTTGACCACAAAAGCTGTACTAGGTCTCCTAGTACACGCACCTCTTTTCTCACAATCTCATGTCTCTGGAACCAGCTGTTCCATGGCATTCTTTCGCACGATATCATGAACTTCCATATCCACCTTATCGCGGAGTTGTTCTAGGTATCCCTATCAAACTTATTATCCGTACCTAAAACCAAGGTACGCCAAGGGTAATAGGTCTACAGAAAAGCCCCCAGTGGGACAAACACATAAATGCAGAACAAGCACGACAGAAAAAGGATGATGCAAGCAAAGTCATTTATTCAAATCAAATCAAAAGTACTACATTCTTTGGGACCACGTCCCTGCTAAAAAGATGAAGAAACATAAAGAGAGAAAGAAAAGAAAAAGCCGACTATGGTTCGGCGATACATAATTCTCTGAGACGGTCCCTCAGTATGGTCGTCGACCGCTCAAACCGCTGCTTGGCTCGGCGCTCGGCCTCCTGAGTCAACCGCTCTGCATCCTACAGATGCGCGTGAGCCTGCCAGCCATCCTCAAGCTTCTTCAGAGTACGTTCTAAGACAACAGAAGTTTGGATGACTTTGTCGGCCTCCTGAACAATTACCTCCTTATCCGTGCGGAAGGCCTCGAGCTCTTCCAAGAAAGCCAATTCCTCTGGAGCTCGAGGATCTGCTCTTTTGTGTCGATTATCCCGTGAGAGGCTACCGCTTCTCGAGCAATGCAATCCTCTCCCCGACGGCTTAGCTGATCATACTGCAGAGAGAGATCGCGAAGGTCCTTCATTATAATCGGCTTGGACGATTCTCGTGCAGCCCTTACCTTCTCCATGGCAGTGATGAGGAAGGCCCGCTCCTGATCTATTGCTGAAGACAGATCAACTTGTCGCAGTACTTGAAACTGGGCCACAAGCTGATCCGTCTCTAGCAATTTGGGCTCCAGGTGCTCAACTATCCCTGTCCCACCAGGAAGGGTTCTAAGGAGTTCAATTTGGCCACGGGTGCATTGACGGGCCAAGGCAAAAAAAGTCCCCCTCTCCACGGCGGCCTCATCCCCTCGTCTCAAGTGGCGGTAGAAACTGTCAACCACATCCGTTGACGATTCATCCAGGATTTCTGAAGAAGACGGTGTCAAAGGAAGAGTAGCTGGCAATGTCGAAGAAGAGGCACCGGAACTTGATGCCCCTGCCACAAGGGAAACAAGTTCTGAGCGAAAAGACGCTTGAATAGCGGCTAATTCCTCCTCCACAGCCCGAAGGATCTGGAGACTCGGCAGGAGGAAAGGTCGATCTCCGGAGCCACATGAACAGTGGAGGGTGCAGGAACCAGTTCTCCCTGCTTCGGCCGTTCCGCCGCTTGCTCTCCTGAACTCGATCCAGCAGGAGGCCTCTCAATGTAAGCTGGAGGAGGAAGAGGCATATTCTCTTCTACCAGATCCCCTCTAGCGAACTCTCCCCCGATAATGTTCGTCGTTGGCAGTGAAGGAGCAGGACCTGTATGTCCGAAGCAACCATCAATCAGCTTAACCCGAAGGATGTGATGATAGAGCAAATAAATCTCCTCACTAGTCAAGACTTGGCTTATCTTACCAGAGGAAGTTGCTGAGGCTGAGGTTCGTTCACAGCCGCCGTAGCCTCTTCACCAGCGATATCCAAACCAAATACAACTAGTTCCTCTGCCCCAGTCGCCCCGGAAGGAGATACAACTGGATCAGCGTCTCCCGACTAAAATTCAGCAGTCTTGGGGATGGGTTCAGCAGAGACCACGTTGTCCTGGGTTGGGACGTGAACAACTGGAGAAACCTCAGCCGTCGCTGGGAGAATCCCAGCGACAATAATCCCGACACTCATATCTCTAAATAGAGTAGTTAGAGCCGGGTCGACTTCAGAGGCAGCAGTCGCCTCTGAAAAATCCTCTTCTTCTGACGCCTACAGAGAAAAGAAAAATGATTAGGTCATAGTTCAGGAAAAAGAAGAGCTAAAGAAGGAGATGGTTGTAATTCAATCCACCTCCGAAATGGCGTCATCCTCGTCTCTCTCCTTAATGAGCATCCCGCGAGGCTTAAATGCAGCCCGTTTCACGGAGTAAGTTATGCCGCTAACGGCGGGCTCACGCCTGCTTCGCTTGCGTGAAGGACCAGGCACGACAGGCGGCTGATCCGCCACCACATCTTCTACGGGAGGAAGAGAGTTATCGGGAGCATGCTCGTCATCCTCTTCATCCACGTCTGCAGACTCCGAGATCGACACAGCAACCGTGTTCTCCTTCTTCTTCCTTGCCTTGGACCCCTTAGGCTTTTCCTCCAAGCCAATACCAACAATAAAGCTGGTACCTGGGTCAAAATCGACAGGAGGCTTGTTCGCCATGACATGGTATAGAGCCACCAAATACAAGATCTCCCCTGACTCTCCAGCATCAGGAACTGAGAAGCTGGTACGGGTGTGAACCGTGTTATAATAGTGGTAGGCTCTGATACCGTCAAGGACACTACCTTCAAAACCCAGGCAAGAGCTGGGACTGTCCAAGAATAGCCGGCTATACCCAAACTGACGGGAGAACCTTCTGGGCAAATAAGGCTCCAAATAGACAGTTTTGCGGTTGCGGTATACCAGGTGGGAAGGACGAATGTTGTGCAGCAAAAGGAGCATCTTACCGGATAAGAAGTGGGAAGGCCCAATACCATCAAGATGTACGACCCTCACTTCCTCAGCAGTAAATTTATAAACAGACAAGAAAAAAAGTGTATCTGTCCACTCTCGCCAGAGCCATCCGACAGGTACGCATAGTCTCGCAATCCCAAGGCATGCGGCCATACTGGAAGATAAAAGCATCATTAGCAGTTACGCCATCTTCGGAGCCGGGCCCCATCAAACATCGGTAATACATCAACAGCCACCCCATCAGATAATGATAGGGTAGCTCAATGCGTTCAAAGTCCTTCGTCGTATCACGGGCGATGACCTTGGACGTGAAAGTTCGAAGGCCACGATGTATGCTGCACACCAGGGTCGGAAGAAGAGCTAGTCTGACCCTGAAGACCAGCATCACAGCAGGGAGGATAAAGTTGCGGCTGATCCTCTCAATAGAACCAGCCCCTCCTGAGACCATGCAGTTTCATAGCCATACCATCAGAGAGCCTGCCAAAAGAGCCTTCTCGGATAACGGTTGAGTGTCTTGATAAAAATAAGCAAAAGACTCAGACCGACTCCCGAATCTGTCGTCGGTGGTTCTTACCCTCTTGGCGGTCGACACTTGGTCCTGCACCTCCTCCTAAGTTCGAGGATTTCGAGAAAAAACCCGGCCTGAGGCATCGAGCTTAAAAAGATAAATGAGCTAGGCCTTTGTATGTGGAAGGTTCCCTTCTGAGCTATCATTCTTTTTCTTCGACAGCTGCTGGCACGAGCTGTGATGACACAGCAATTCTCGGTAGACGGCAACAAAGCCTGGGAACTTCTCTTCCAAATCCTCGAACTCTTCGTTCGTCGGGGTATACACCTCAAAGACTTCATCTCCCCAAGGCAGCTTGGAGACGTTATGCAACTCGTGCAGAGCAAGCCCCATCTCCCCTACGGGTGTAAAGAAATTCCATGTACGACAGTTGTACATCTCCAGCAGAGCCATGAATAATTTCTTGTTTATGGGCAAGCCGTAACAGGTGCCCTGGATAGCATGGTAGAGTCCAATCTCTCGCAGGAGACTCTCGTATTTCTGCACGATCCACATAGACAGGTTGGTCCATAAAGGAAGGGGGTGTATCCAACTCGGTAGCGACAACCGGCCGACGGGATAAGACCCCTTCCGAGCAAGCTGGTTCAGGAAAGTGTCAACTTGAGAGAATTTGAAGTTGGGACCCTGCACATTCAAGAAATTGCCCGGGGCCAACCCCATCACGTAGCGGCTGACCGGTACCCTGCCCGCGTACTCTGACCTCAAGTTATTGTTATAGTGAATCTCGCCCACAAATATCCCGTTCCGGGTCAGAGTCAAGGAATCCTCCATCTTCCTGTCCGTGGGCAACATGTTGAACCACGACAGTGGAAAGTAACGTTCCATCTGAGGGATATGGATCGCAATCCCGTCAGAAGTAAAACTCCAACTCTCAGATATGTCCAGAACTTGGGGGTTCTTCACAGTCAAGGCGTCCCCAAAGAGGAACGTAGGTTTCAGGTGTTTGCCTCCCAGCAGCCCTGAGTTCATCATCCCCGAGATAAAGAAGAAGGACTAGTTTTTAATGTCCCTCAGCCTCTCCACAGGTTCGTCTTTGGGAAGCTGGTTCACCACATACTCAACTATGTGGTCGAACCTAACGCCCACAGCCGATTGGGCTCGACCTACCAAAGGTTCTCTCACAGGATTGACTGGCAGATTCACTGAAAAAAGGACAAAAGAAACAAGTTAGAAGATGGCCAGAGAAAACTGCTTAGTATTTTTGAGTTTATGCGGCTCTAATTAGGCGGGTCCTTATGCGGCACAATTTAAAGGAGCTTATGCGGCTCCATTTTGGTGGTGCTTATGCGGCCTAGTTAAAATGAGCTTATGCGGCTCTATTACGCGGGTGCTTATGCGGCCCAGTTTAGAAAGAGCTTATGCGGCTCTGGTTTGATGGTGCCTCATGCGGCCCAATTAAAGTGAGGTTATGCGGCTCTGTTTAGCGAGGCCTCATGCGGCCCATTTCAAGTGAGCTTATGCGGCTCTGTTTTAGCGGGGCCTCATGCGGCCGAGTTCAGATGAGCTTATGCGGTTTTGTTTCGCGGGGTTTCATGCGACCGAGTTCAATTGAGCTTATGCGGCTCAACTTAGAGGGAGCTTATGTGGCCCAGTTTAAAAGAGCTTATGTGGCTCTGATTTGGCGGGGTCTCATGCGGCACAGTTCGAGGGAGCTTATGCGGCCATGATTAAAGTGAGCTTATGCGGCATAGTTCAGATGAAGCTTAAGCGGCTCTGATTTGGAGGGATCTCATGCGGCACAGTTCGATGGGTCTTCATGCAGCCTAGTTTGTATAGTGCTTATGCGGCTCGGATATGAGATGTACATGCGGCACATGCAGCACAGTACGGATTCATCACAATGAACTTGAACAGTTCAATGAAGACTAAGAAGGCCCACGCATAAAATATGCGGCATAGCCATGATGGTTAGGGTTTTGAGTTCATACAGTTTCTCCCAATATCCTTACCATCAATGGTGAGGTGAACATCGGGATGAACTGTGGGCACCTCAGTCGATGAGGAAGCCGCTCCCTTACCCTTCACCGCAGCGCTAGAGGAAGCTTTGGGAGCCATTGATGATCGAAGAAGGAAGAGAAGACGGCGACTAAGGGCAAGAAAAGTTGAAGAGAAAAGAAAGTAAAAAGTCTCTCTCTTCTAAAAGTACTCGTATTTATAGGATGACGAGGGGCGTGCAAATCGATGGACGCTTCGTATTACGCGCTACCTAGAAGATAAGGTCGACTCTTGGATTTCTATCTCCCGCATGCAAAAGATTACTCGTAATCATTAAGGCAAAATCTAAATATTTAAAACTGACTATTGGTATCCTATCCCAAAAGACGGCTTTAAATCAAAGCAAATCAAAGGCAATTAAATAAGACGCCTACGTGGCACAGGACCACTATGCAGCCAGAGCAGTCCATACAGCTAAAACAGGCCATGCGGCCAGAACATCCTATGTGACCAGAATAGTCCATGCAGCCAGAGCAGTCCATGCGGCCAGAACATCCTATGCGGCCAAAGCAGTCCATACGGCCAGAGAAGTCCATGCGGCCAGAACATCCTATGCGGCCAGAGGAGTCTACACGGTAAGAAAAGCTTATGCGGACATAGCCATGCTTCTTATTCAAAGTATTTCAATTTTACAAATTAAAAACTTTGAAGGGGGTCTTGTAGAAGCATGAAAAAGAACAGAAAAGTCCACGCGGCTCAAAACAGAGGGAGTCTCATGCGGTTCAAAAGTCCCTTAGAGCTTCATGCGGCTCAAACATCCTTTAGAGCTTCATGCGGCTCAAACATCCTTTAGAGCTTCATGCGGCTCAAAAGTCCCTTAGAGCCTCATGCGGCTCAAAAGACCCTTCGAGCTTCATGCGGCTCGAAAGGCCCCGATAGCTCCATGCAGCTCAGGAAAAGCCATGTGGCCCTATGCGGTTCAAAAATAGGCCTCTACAGCTGTCCATAACTACTCTGTGCAGCTGGCTCATTAAATGCTCTGACGCAATGCGGCAGCTCTGACACAAAGGATTGACAGCTCTGACATAAAGGTAAAATGATGACTCTGACATAATGAAGTGCCCCTGGAGAGACGAAAAAAATCTTTATAGCTGGCACGATCCACCAATTATAAAGCTCTTTATACGGATCGCTTCAAAGACTTCCATGCGGCTCTGACATGAGGCCACCCTCATGCGGCTCAGTTGTGGGGGCCATCCTTATACGGTTCAGATGGGAGGCCACCCTCATGCGGCTCAGTTGTGGGGGCCATCCTTATGCGGTTCAGATTGGAGGCCACCCTCATGTGGCTCAGTTATGAGGACCATCCTTATGCGATTCAGATGGAGGGCCACCCTTATGCGGCTCGGTTGTGGGGGTCACCCCCATGCGGCTCAGTTGAGAGGCCATCCTCATGCGGTTCAGTTGTAGGGGTCACCCCCATGCGGCTCGGTTGTGAGGCCAGGCCATATTCATACGGCTCTGCCAGGACGCCCCGTTCATGCGGCTCGCAGCATAATGGCAGTTGGGACACATGGTAGAAGATTGACTAAGACTTATCCACTCGGATTTAGAAACCAACAAATCATAACAATGCAGATTTATTGCAACCAACTCAACAGCCCAGATTGATTTCCAACAAACAGATCAAGGTTAATCTTAACCAATCCCTAACCGCCCACTTTTTAAGGCATAATTATTGCACACTCCGCTCATCAAAATTTCTATAAATAGCAAGGTATTGTTCTCTTGGAAACACATAGAGTCATATACGCACAGAGCCCGAGCAGAGAGACTAGCAACCCCCGCACACACAAAGAACATTTTCTCGTCAGAGCAGAAGCTACGTTCGATCGTCCAATAAGTAAGGCAGAGTTGATAGCACTCTCCCGAGCCTCCACCGTCACCCCCCAGAAAAACTAAACAATTGTACTTAGATTGCTTTTCCTAGGTTTTGTTCCTAGGCTCTCTTTGTACGAGCGAGTTTGTATTGTGAATCAAAGTTCAGTCCTCCCATAAAATTATTCTGTTCTTTCGATAATCAATGGCAAACAATTTTATATTCTCAATTCTTATTTACCCAGCATAATGCTAACCATTCCAATCTCGCATTGGGTCATCCGAAATTATTAATTAAGGAACACGTCTAGCCGTCATGTATCAATCATAATCCTAACTACGACTCGATACTACCCAATACCTTACCGGTAAAGCAATTACTATGCCACAAATAGGGTCAAGGGATATCTCTTCCCGACGAGGGTATATGCAATATACCACTCAGAGCTCAAGCAATTCCTGACACAATATTCAATTCGTATCAAACTAACGTCCAATATGGACTATCCAACCTATAGTAGTTATGCTGACCACAAATACCGACTCAAGATTATGTCGATTCCCATTCACTAAAATCTATACACATTATGTTCTAACAAACCATGCCATCACCCATAGTCGATTGATGTATAACAATCGACTTCAATGAATCCTACGCATAAGGCATCCAGTACACATACCAACTTATTATCGCATCGCATCATTGTTATTTATTTTGGTATCTTTTAGAAGTTCAACAAAGCACATGCATCATAGCCCATATATTTAGACTTATTGTATGGAACACCCAGTGCGCGGCTAGAAGAATCAATGAACTTTCATTCAACGGAGCAACTTAGAATAATTTGAAAACAACATTGAATAATCATGGAAGCACTTTGAGTCATCATAGAGGCAACTTTGATTCATCACGGACGCAACTTTAAGTATTTGCGAAAGCAACTTTGATTCACCGCAGGAGCAACTTTGAGTAATCGCGGAAGCAGTCTTTGAATCATCGCGGAAGCAACTTTGAATCATCTTAGTAGCAATATTGATTTGAAACAAATCGAATAAGAATCCAAGGACGTAAAGCCGTGCTCTGATAATATTATGTCACGCTCCGATCCTAGAGGTTTGAAAACTAGCCACTGGGCCTGATGCCGTACAAGTCTAGATTTGCACTTGTACAAGGCAAAACCATTATAGGTCCTGGTATTTCTCAGAAAATAACGACAACACAGCAAAACCAAGCAAATAAATTGAAGTCACACAAGATATGAAGTAATGTATCTTTTTATTGATAATTATAATAGGTTACAAGACTTACAGAAGAATACAGAGTTTACAACTGATTACAAGATTTTGAATAGACAACTGAATATACACTTGCCATTTAGACTTTTCAATCGAACATGCCGACTTTGCTTACAATCTCACTGGTTCATCTGAGTTACACCGTTCCATACATTATGTCCCATATAGCAGAAGACATCGTCTTGTAAGAAGAGCTTCTGCACACCGATCCAAATCATCGATGCCAAGCACTGATCAAACGATTTCCCCATGTACGAGCACCTGTAATATTGCCCATAATGTGGTCAGTACATCATCAATGTACTGGCGAGCGGTGCTAGCCCAACTCATCTAAGAAGACAACACTAAGTAATCATGTTATAGAACATTATTAAAAGTGGTCTTTCTCGTTGCCTTAGGGTCAATTTCATGTTTATAGCCGACAAGAAGTAAAGCAAGCAAATCTTATAGACAACATAATTTAATGCATACAGTTATCATCCTTTGGTGATTCTTACCCACGGGCGTGTAGCCATCCCTGTATATTTATAATACTTACTCAGCCTACACAAGACATTATTAGGAACAATAATATAATTTATTATAATTGTCACCGTTCAGGTAATTCTTACCAGCAACCGACATCCTTTCCTGTATTTGAGTAATAACTTACTCTCCCTGCATAAGACATCATTAGCACTGAACCTATCTATATGAAGTTCACTGACTATATGTTATCTTGGACTCGTATTCCTGGTGAAAGGCTAACTCCAAATAGGTTGCGAGCCAATGGGAGGTTTCCAAATCATCGTGCTACTACTTCAGCACCATGGGATTTCGGCACCCCTTTCAGAGGGCGGTTGCAAGCTTCCACTGCCAGTCCCAAAATCTCGATGTCAATACGTCAACACCATCCTTGTTTTTCCTTGGATGAACCGGGTCCATGGCCGCGGATTACCATTCTGGGAACTACCTTTTATACAAGTTGTTCATGACCATGCAAGTATATGCAACTTATCTATGAAGAAAACATATAATGCATGATAAGAAAAACTATGTGCTCAGCCACTATTCTCATTCGTATTTCTATCTTTCTCGTTCCAGGGTCTTGGCGTAATCAACATTCTTCACCGGCGACGGGATAATAGAATATTGTTATCTAATCCCTTTCCCACATCTTTGATACCATACATCTTTCTAACCGGTACTCAATGTACTTTCTGCCCAATTCTTGGGACTTAGCATATGTTTAGCATACGTTCATCGAGCTGAGGCTTGACATACTCACTGCCCAAGTATTTGGGACTTCTCTTTTTCCTGTCATGTATTTTATTGCAAAGCATGCAAGCATACAATTCATTGAAATGATTCGAAGCACACAATTCACAAAATGATTCGCAACAGTTTCGGGCCTTGTGATTAATTATCTTTCATTATCTTTCCGACTTTCATGCAAGGTGTTATTCAACAACTTACCGATCAACATAACGTACATATCATTTTTATTAAGCGTGAAGCTAAAGGATCTTCGAAGGGTTCAACACAACTCACTTTTATAAGACGATTCCTGCTACGATCGTATAGCCTTCCAAGTGATCCTTCACATATTTCCAAGTCCACCAAGGCTTTATCGAACCAACCATCCATCATAAGACATCTTGCGGGTCGGGGCACTTTATCTTCTAAGACTGATTCTTTTTGTTTGTCTTTGTACAGGTTTTATCTTAACCCATGCCGACTCAGATGGGGCATGAAAGGATATCATAAGTCAATTAATCTGAAGAGATGATAGTCTTGATGCAAAATTTCTTTACGAGATCAAACAAAGTGATCCCTACTCATACAGTATGTTACATGTCTTCACTCCCGAGATGAGACATACTGTCTACCGATATAACACTGGGCTTACAAGGTTAGGATTGATTGTCCGGTTTGAATCCCTCTCTCCTAGTAGCTCATCCGTATGGTCGAGGCAACCATCCTGTGTGCCCAAAATATTGTTTTTGCTTGTCTTAAAAAATTAATACAGGCCCGACACCGAAGATTTGTCACATCATTGCCCTCTCTGTACTAGGGATCTGTCATATCACTACCCTCTGCAGCAGAGGAGAGAGTGGGCCAGAATCGTCCGAAAATAGATTTCTATCATATTTAATCATGAATATCAATGAAAAATCTAATTATGTAATAGATTTCCATCATATGTAATCATGAATATCAATAAAAAAATCAAATCTCTTTTTGCTAGTTTATGTGAGCTTTTGTGAATATGGTCATTATGGAGGAATTTTGTAGGCTAACACATTTTTAAATGTGGATGGTAAGTAGAAATGATCGGCACCGTAGGGTATGATTATTTGAAGGGTAAGAATGTTTATTCAGAGGTCATTTGGAAATAACAAATATTGGACTCTAGAAATAGGTAACTTACTCAAAGGTTAAAAGAACATGGTAATAAATACATGAATAATTCAGAGGTAATATGGACATGCTTGTTCTTTGAAGAATCCTTTTTGTGGACTTATCATCGCTAGTGCGTATAAGACTTAGACGCGGGTGATAAGGTATGATGATAATTTTATCAACAGAAGTAATACGGACGTATTGAAAAAATGGCCAAAAGGTAAGAATATATACTCTAAGGTAATATGGACATGGTAAACATTCAAATATAGATATGATAAGGGCAAATGTAATGGTGAAGGTTACAACTAGGGACACTTTCACTCCCATCTTTGTTCAAACATAATATTTCTTAAGGAACTTGCCATTGATAGGCATCATCAGCAAGTCTCTGTTAGAATTTGCTAGACGATACGCATTGTTAGAATAGACAGTTTCCAACACAAATGGTCATTTCCATTTATATTGGAACTTTTTGGCTGTATTGTGGGTCATAATCATTAGCCTTCTGACTGATTATACAAGATAACCGACACGGAATGACCTTGCTTTGACCTTTTTGTTGAAAGCTCTTGAGATTTGTGCTTGGTATAGCTCAATACTGTTAGGGTTGTATACTAAAAGCATCATTTTTGAAGTAACCTTATTTCGTTAAATTTTGAATGAGAATCATATGGGCAAATGTTTGCATATTGTATTTGTTGTAAGTGTTAATACAAATGTCTGATATTCTATATTATAGATAATATGGCGTGTGGTGTCACACAGAAGATCTTATTATCAGTTCCCTATGGAGTATATAAATAGTTACAACCTAGATGAACTTGGACAATCTATTGGAAAGGTTGTAGTGTAATATGGTATTAGTCTATCTTGACTATAGGTTTACACTAGTATACTTTGTGTGTATTGAACATAACCACTTGAGGTTGTTCTTTCTGTAGTGACTACATAAATGAACAAATACCTCTGTTATTATGGATGCTTGTGCTCTTAATCCGGATATAATAATAGACATGTATATACAGTGTGCATTACTTTGACTCATAAAAAAGTGAGATCATTATGGGTCAACAACCTCTATGAATTGGGTAATAACGTTGTATGTATGATGGACTGTTGATTATAAATGGAATCCATGTCCCGATACATCGGGTTGATGATATCTCCTTAAGGAGCTTATAAGGATTGTCATGTAAACCCTGCAGGTGAATTATATCTGACATGACAAATAAAGTTGAGCGATACTACTTAAGGATAAAAGATGTTGAATCAATATAGTTGTCAATAACTTAATTTGATCGACGGACATTCGATATCTTAACATGGGGAGCCAAACGGGCATATAATAAAAGGAGCCCACAAACATAATTTGGGATTAGGAAGGTAGTGCAACAATAGCTCATTAATGGACCGAGCTATTGTTAATGGGCCTGGATTGTGTGTTCGGACTGAACACGGGATATCTAGATCCGTTAGGAGGCCTAACCCTAATTTCTTCTCATGGTCCCTGCCGTAGCCTATATATATATCCTCTATTATCTTGCTGCCAAATGACTGATCACAAATCTGAAGCATTCTCTAAATTCATGATTCACGTAAGGAGAGAAAGAGAGGGCCGCCAAGGAGAAGAAAAGGTTGGAAGATCGTCGCCCACACAACGTCCAACTCGAGGAAGGAATACTGTTACAAATACGCTGTTGAGCTAGGAGGTGTTTCTCGTCCAGTGCTTCCAACTCTTTTAGCCATAAACGGTGATTATCCTTAGTAGTCATATGATTGTTAAGAGCCACTCGTAGAGAGGGGATTTGAAGTTCCAAAGGGAGCATAACTTCGCTTTCGTATACCAAGAAGAACGACATACTATCGATAGGTGTTCAGATTGTAGTTCAGTAAGCCCAGAGGCAATCACCGAGTTTCTCTTTCTAGTCGCATTTTTGGAAGACATGACCTTCTTAAGTAGTTTGATAATTGTTTTATTGAAAGCCTCGGCCGACACATTTGCTACTTGGTTGTACGCTGTTGAGGCTATACTCAGAATTCGATTATGTTCACAGAACCGATGGAAGGCACAACTAAAAAAATTGTGGGCCATTGTCGTGGATGGTCCTCCAAGGCAACCCGAACCAGTGGATGACGTGATGTTTAAGAAATTTTATCACATCCAAGGTTTTTGCGTCAACGAGTGGTATTGCTTCCGTCCACTTGGAAAATAGTCGGTTATAGCCAAAATGAACCGGTAACCTTTGTAGAAGCATAGAAAATATGGGGTTCATGCGAATCACAACTGACCGCATGAGTACCCTGGAACAGATTGACCCGCATAATGAAGAGCCGTATGACATACTCAGGATGCCCCTTGCGGCCCATCTTCACCAGACTAATTTTTGAGCCGCAAAGAGAATAGTTACTTATACGACCAAGCTGATTAACCCATCTGATAAAGTTGACAAACGTTGTCAAAATTGGCAAGACTGACAGCTCTGACAACTCTGACACTCTGACAAAAATAAGATAAGACGTGATCAGACAAAATGTTATACCACCAGACTAGACATGGCCATGCGGCCAAAAGGACTATGACCCGAGCCGCATGAACCTTATGCGGCTCAATCTATGTCTTTCATACGGCCAAAGGTAACTACAATCTGAGCCGCATGAGCTTTATGTGGCCCAGAATATAGAATCTATGCAGCTCAAAAGTTCCCAAGCTACATGCGAACTAAGGGAGACTGCCGCATGAGTTTTATGATGCCTAGTATTGTCGAACACTGAAAGGCCTATGCGGCTCAAAATGACTCAAGCAGGCTAATCCTATCTGGCGATAGGACACGTAGCAGGCTGACCTAGTCTCAACCACCCAGATTTGCGATAACAAAATCTCAACAACCCCGACCAGCTGGCAGCCCGAGATCGAGTCTTTGTGTGATATGAGGGACACGTGGCCACATGGCCCTTTATGCGGCCCAAAAATCTGCTATTGCAGAAAATACTATAAAAATTAGGGTACCACACCCAAGCAAATGGTTGCCAATCCAAGGCTGGCAACCTACGAAGGGCAATTTCTTCAAGAGCAAGGATCGCGTCAGATAGTCCAAGGAGTAAGGCAGAGTTGTTATACTTTCCCGAGCCACTATTGTCATCCCCTAGAATCAAAACTAAACAATTATACTTAGATTGTTTCCTAGGATTTCTTTCTAGGATTTCTCTTGTACAAGCAAGTTTGCAATCGAGTTCAATTCATTTGTAATTTTGTTGTACTTGATATTTAATGGCAAATACGATGGCGATTCTGATGGGGACATCCTTCTCTTCTGATGAGAAGTTGGTGATGCAATCTGACCCGTCCAAGCTCAGCTCCACACAGCAAATGCTCGGGGTTCGATTTGACCAACGAGCATTCAAAGAAATGCTCTCTGAAGGGAGCGCCAGCCCATCGCAGAAGCGAGCCAACCCAAAGAGAGCCCGCAGCATGTCGAAGTACAAAATTGTTGTCCTCGACTAGGTTCTCAAAGAAGCTCCTTTTGCGGCCCAAGACGGTGACCATGACTCCCCTACGGCCTTGCTTCCGACCGTAGATAACCCCACTGTCCACAAATCCAGAAAAGAAAAACACCTTGATGCTGAGTTTTTGGGGGCACAAAGGAAATTCATACGAACGAGGAAGAGGCCGCATAAGAGAGATGGACAGATGACTCATGCGGGTGCTGACTCTGGCCGTAAGCAGATGGTCCATGCGACAGTCAACTCTGGCCGCAGACAGATCGCCCATGTGACAGCTAATCCTGGCTGTAGGTAGATGGCCCATGCGGTAGCCAACTCTGGCCGCAGGCAGATCGCCCATGCGGTAGCCAACACTGGCCGCAGGCAGATGGCCCATGTAGCAGCCAGTCCTGGCAATAGACAGAGTGTCTCATGTGGCCCTGTCAGAAGCTCTGTGTTCGACCGTCTCTCATGCGGGCCGACTCCATGCGGCCCATTGAGAATGTGGGATGTATCAATCTGGACACTTTTTACTATGCGTCTTCGGGTGCTAAGTTAAAGAAGTCTAGGGCTGTGCGGGCCCAACAAGCCCAGTCAACTGTCCAAATAGCTGACCGTCAGTGGGCACCGTTAACTGTTATATGGGCTCCTGATGGAAAGTTGTACAGAACCACCGCGTCCAGTTCCCCAGGGCTAACGGACAGGGTAGGCCTTAAAAGTCTCTCTCCAATGATCGAGAGTAAGTGCTTTTACTAGCCTCGGATATGGGAGCAAACATGATACCTATGTACCTGTATGCTTGGGATACTATCCATAAATTAGATGCAAAGGTAGATTAATCCGCTATCGACTTGCGAGAGATGATTACTCACAAACGCAAGGAGAAGGAAGCAACCTTGTCATGCGATGAGCCCCTATCAGGACGTCGTTGCACCCAAGTCATCATCGACTGCTGCTATGACAAGTCAGTAGCACCTGAAGATCGACAGTACATTTTCTAACGACTACAGCAGCCAGCACCTTTCCAACAACAACTTGAGAAACAGGTGTAAATTTCGGGAGACGAGGAATTTCCTTTCGCCTCCTGTAATTCAACCCGGAAGGTTCTTCCTGGCAAGGGGGAAAAGAAGACAGGCTCTTCCAGCCCGGCAATCTCCGCCAACATTGCAAAGAAACTCTCGTCTTGAGGGTTGCCACCGACGACCACAGGGGGTGTCTACCTAGGCACTCGATCCAGAAAGAAGCTTCCAACACATAGGGATACATCCTTGACCTCCCTGGAGGTAGATGAGGCCGAGGGTAGCAGTCCCATCAATGTATGAGACAACCTGGTGTTCCAAGAGCATACAGAGGAGGTAGCGATCCACTGAAATTATGTATCAGACATGAACGTCCCTGAGGATGACTACCTTCGCCAAGACGATATAGCTTCCTGCACAGGGGGTAGCACCCCTTCCGAGTTCGAGGTGGAAGACATTCTGACATTCTTCGATGATTTCCTGGTACGGGGGTACGATACTGTTTACAATGAAATATAAAAGAACAGAACAATTATCGGAGGACTGGACTTTTACTTCACAATACAAACTCGCTTGTACAAAGAAAGCCTAGGGACAAAAACCTAGGTACAGCAATCTAAGTACAATTGTTTATATTAGATTCTGGGGGGTGACAGTAGAGGCTCAGGAAAGCGACGACAGCTCTGCCTTACGCCTTGGACGATCGGGTGAGCCTTGGCTCTGTAGAAGAACTGTTGGGCGTTAATGAAGAAATGCTCTCTCTTCAGGCTCTCTGGCTCTCTATGTCTCTCTCTGTATATCTCTCTCTGTCTCTGTGTATGTCTCTATATGTCTGTCTATATGTGTGTCCTTTCGCAAGGGAATGGCACCCTGCTATTTATAAGAGTGGGGGGGCCTCATTAGGGTTTACAATGATTGCCCGTCTTTAAACGTCGGTTGCTAAGGATCACGGGATCTGGGCCGTTCATCTTGATTTGAGCAATAAACGTATTTGCATCAAATCTTTTATGGATAATTATTGTTGATTAACATAAATCCTCCTGATTTGTTATGCCAACCTCAGATTTCTCGACACGTATCATTAATTTGCTTGTTTGCAAATGATCTGATTTGATCCCAATATTTCATTAGGATTTGTTGAGAGATTTTGATCAATCTGATGCCACGTGCCCTGCTATCATGCCATGTGTCGTAACCGCAAGCCACAATAGAAATCTGAGCCGCAGGAGAGTTGCTCCACATTGGGCCGCATAAGGCTGGCCATATGTCAAGGCTGCCTGAGAGTGGCCCCCCTGAACATTTGGACCGTATGGTAATGATTTGAGCCGCATGAATGTGGATGACCGCATGATGGGTGCCTTCTTCGTGAACCGTATGAAGATAGTCTTTGTGAGCCGCATGGGGCTAGTCTTCGTGAGCCACATGGGGCTAGTCTTCGTGAGCCGCATGGAGATAGTCTTCGTGAGCCGCATGGGGCTAGTCTTCGTGAGCCGCATGGAGGAGCCTCCGCTTGGGCCGCATAGGATGGTCTCTTCTTGAGCCGCATACGACTGTCTATGTGTCAAGTCCGTATGACAGTTTCTGAATCTCGAAGGATTGTGTCAGAGATTTTCTTTGCTTCCCTAAGAGTCCATCATTATGAGGGAGTCATAATGATATCTTTGCGTCAGAACTATCACCTTGTCAGAGCTGTCAGCCGTCAAAGCATTTAATGCAGTAAAGGTCGAACGAAAGAGCTGTTTGCAAGCCACGTGGCTCCTCTCTGAGCCGTATAAAGCTTGTTTGAGCCGCATAGATGCTTAACCCGCATGGATCTTTGAGCCGCATGAACTCTCTGAGCCACATGGGGCTCTCTGGCCGCATGGATCCTTCTTTATTGTTTTCCATGCTTCTACATGACCCCCTTCAAAGTTTTCAATTTGAAAAATTAAAATACTTTGAATAAGAAGCATGGCCATGTATCAATTCTCCTTGCCGCATATGATGTCCTGGCCGTATGGATGTCTCGACCGCATGGATGTCTCGACCGTATGGATGTCTCAGCCGTATTGAGTCAATCAGCCGCAGGGACTTTCGGGCCGCATGAGCTTCTCGCTATGTCATCCTACCACGTGCGAAGATCTTTTGTATTAAATGTTGTTGATCTGCTGTCAGTTCTAAGGCTACTTTTCGGGGGAGGATTTCAGGAGTTTGGCCTTCATTTTAGACGGCTCGCCTCGATAACCGAAGGGTCAGTTTTTGTGTTTATACGAGAATTGAAACGCCCTGCTTTTGTTTATAAATAGGGACGAATTCAGCGGGAGGGATTTCTTTACTTTCTCTTTAGTCCCCAACTCTTGCAGCCTCCACTTTCTTTCCTTTTCTGACCGTCAAAAATGGCCCCCAAGTCTTCCAAGATCGCCTCTGCTGCTGCAAAAGGCAAGAAAACGGCTTCCTCGTCGGTCGCCGTGCCCGAAGTGCACCCTAATGTTCGCCCTGCTTTCAAGGGTAAGAAATGGATTTGAATACTTTAAACCCCAAAGACCCATGGCTCTGTTGCATAACATATGCACAAGCCTTCATCCTTCGTTTTTATTGAACCGCCCAAGCTCGACCATGATGGAGCCGTATATGTTGCGTAGGCCGCATGACCCTCTCATATTCGAACCGCATAGGGCATGCCCTATGTTTGAGCCGTATTGAGAAAGATTTGAGCCGCAGGAGTGCTTTTGGGTTTGAACCGTATGGAACCTTCTTTGAGCGAAACTGCATATATTCCTGACAAACTGGCCTACATAGAATTTTGCTGAGTCACGCCGTATAAACTCCTCTGCGAGATAGAACCGTATAAGTTTTAATTCGAGCTGCATAAGCTATCGAATCAGTGTCACATGGAACTCCCAACTGAATTGGGCCGCATGAAGCTATATTGACCCGAGCCGCATAGGCTCTATTAAAGCCGTGCCTCATGAAATTCAGCTGAATTGGGCCGCATAAGGCTTCGTTGATCCGAGCCGCATAGGCTCATAGAAACTTCTTTTTGAGAAACTTTAAGTGGTTTTATTTTAACCTATTTTTTAATCCTGTTTCTTTTGTCCTTTTCTAGTGAACCTCCCAACCAACGCGGCCGGAGAGCTTCTGGTAGGTTCAGCTCAGTTTGCCATAGGTGTGCGGTTTGACGATCTAATTTGACATATGACAGATCAACTTCCTCCTAATGAGCGTTTGGAGAGGGTGGTTGCCATCAACAACCAGCCTTTCCATTTTCTTTGCACTATGATGAATTCGGAGAAACTGGACGGAGAATATCTGAAACCAGCTTTTTTCTTTGGAGATGCTTTATCCATAAAGAACTCCCGAATGCTGGACGTTTCTGAGAACTGGGATTTTACTGTGGACGGGGTGGAGATCCATATTCCCGAGATGGAACGGCATTTTCCTCTCTCGTGGTTTAATATGGTGCCGTTGGGCAGGAAAATGGCAGGCTCTCTAACTCCAACCCAACAGGGGATGTTCGTGGGCAACATCCACTATAATATGAGTATTAGGTCAGCATGTGCAAGTAGGGAGTCAGTCAGCCGGACTGTGATGGGGCTGATTTATGGTACTTTTATAAACGTGTCTGGTCCCAACTTCACTTTTACTCGAGCTGATACCTTCCTGAATCAGCTCGCTCGCAAGGGGTCTTATCCTGTGGGCAGGTTGTCGCTGCTGAATTGGATAAACTCCATTCCCATATGGGCCAATCTTTCCTCATGGATCCTAAGGAACTACGAGGAACTCCTTCGGGAGGTTGACCTTTACTACGCCATCCGGGGCACCTGTTGCGGATTGCCCATTAACAAGCCGATGTTTATGGCCTTTTTGGAGATGTATAGCCGGCGTACGGGGACTTTCTTCGCGCCCGAAGGGGAGTTGGGACTTGCCCTCCATGTAATGTATGATGTTTCTAAGCTGCCGTGGGGAGGCGAGGCCTTTGAAGTATACACTCCGACGAACGAGGAATTCGATGATCTGGACCGACGATTTCCTGGTTTCGTCGCTGTGTACCGGGAGCTGCTGTGCCACCATAGCATCTGTCACCAGACTGCTATCAAGAAGAATAATAGTTCAGAAGGGAACGCCCCCCATACTACGGCCTGGGTCGCGTATCTTTTCAAATTACGTCCTTCCGGCCGGGTTTCTTTTCGAGGTCCTCAAACCCCAAGGGAGGTAAAGGACCTGATGTTGAATGAAAAAAGGTTGAGGTCCACCCGCGATAGATTTGGGAGTCGCACTGACTCTTTCAGTTATTTCCACTATGATACCCGGCAGATGTCCGAGAAAGCAATATTGGTCGGGTTCTTGATGGTATGGCTACGAAATTGCGTAGTCTCGGGAGGGGCAGGTTCTACTAAAAGGATAAGCCGCCACTTCATTCTTCCGGCTGTGAAGCTGGTCTTCAAAGTAAGACTAGCCCGTCTTCCGGCTATGGTGTGTAGCATATACCACGGCCTCCGTGCCTTTTCGTCTAAAGTTATTGCTTGCGAGAGGACGCTAGACTTTGAGCGGATATAGCTACCATACCACTATCTCATGGGGTGGTTATTGATGTATTATCGGTCGTTGATGAGGCCCGGAATAGAGGAGGATGTTACCGCTGATGACGTCTTCCTTTTTCGATACCGTCATCAATCTTGGGAGTATGACACCATGCCGGCTTGTAGGAGGGCGTTGGCGAGAGTTGACGGGCCCGACTTCTTTGTGTCTCTTCCTCAGTTTACCCCTAGAGAAGTGAGGGGGGTACACGTTGATGGCATTGAACCTCCCCAGCTATTATCTGAGAAGATGCTTCTATGGCTGCGCAATATTCGCCCCGTGCACCTAGTATATCGTTACCGAAATAACGTATACTTGGAGCCTTATTTGCCTAGCAGGTTTTCTCTTCAATTCGGGTATAGTCAGCTGTTCCTTGACTGCCCCAGTTCTTACCTGGGCTTCGAGGACAGTGTCCTTGACGGCATCCGGGCGTGGCATTATTACAATGTTGTTCATACCCGGGCTAGTTCTCAGTCCCTGACGCTAATACGCAAGGGGATATTTTGTACATGGCGGCTCTTTATCATGTTGCGGCGAGCAAATCTCCCGTGAACTTTGATATGAACACCAGCTTCATTGTCGGGACCGGCTTGGCAGAAAAGCCCGAGGGTTCCAGGAAGAGAAAAAGAGGGACGAATAGGGTTCCTGTGCCAGACTCGGAGTCTACTGCAGCGGACGAAGAGGATGGCGAGTAGGCCGCCGATGACTCGTCGCATTCTTCGGACGAGGAGATGGGGGACCAGCCTTCTACTGTGCCGGACGAAGAGGTGGAGGATCATCCACCTGTTGTGCCTGGTGCTTCGTGCCAACGAGGCAGGCGTCTGTCCACTGACGATGGCATGACCTACTCTACAAAGCGGATTACGGTAAGACATCGCAGGCTGTTTATTGATGTTGATGCTATTTCTAAGGTGATTGGAATTTTAACTGCCTTTTCCTTCTTTTTCTAAATTACGGCCTAATTATTTTTTTCTTTTGCTCCTTATATGCATCCGGGGAGTCTGCTTCTCCGGACTCGACTACTGAAGTCGATCCAGCCTTGTCTACTTTGATCCATGATATGTGCATCGCCATCACTTTTGCTGGGGTTCTTCCGGAGGCGGCCGGGGAGTCTCACCTTGCTGAGACCTCAACCCATGGAGACGGGGGCTCTACTACCCCTGTCCCTGAGACAGCTGAATTCTAATAGGATGACACTGACCTGGCTGGCTCCCCTTCAGGGGTGGCTGGGGCAGAGAAACTAGTTGAATTTGAGTTGGAAGCTGCGGGTGGGGATACCATGCCAGCTTCGAACGACCTGCGGCCTCCGAGCTCTTCCTTTGGTAAGATAAACCAGCTTCTTAACTTGTGAGGAGGCCTATTTGCTCTATCATCCTGTCCTTCGTGGATTAATGATTGCTTTGGACGTACAGGTCCCACCCCTTTATTGTCGGTGATGGACATTGCCAGGGCGGACTCTACCGGGGGGATCTAATGGAAGCACGTGTGCCCCCATCTTTTCCAACCCATACTGAGGGGCTTCCAGCTGGGTCAAGTTCGGGAGCCTTGGTGATAGCACAGCTGGAGCAAGGGACGACGCTTTCCGTGCCATCCTCTGCGAATAGGGTTTCGGGAGTTAACCTTTCCGCCCTACCAAGTATCCAGGCTCTTCGGGCGGCGAAAGAGGAGCTAGCTGCCATCCATGCATTTTTTCGCACAGAATTCGTTTCCCTGGTGGCAGGGACGGCAAGTTCTGAGGCTACTCCTTCGGTACTGCCTGCCATACTCCCTTTGACGCCATCCTCTACTGAAGTTTTGGATGAAGTATCCCAGGATGTGGTCGACAGTTTCCACCGCCACCTGAAGAGGAGGATTGAGGCAGCTGTGGAGAGGGGGACTCCCTTTGCTATAGCCCATTAATGCGCCGGTGGCCAAATTAATATCCTTAGAACACTTTCCGATGGGGCGGGACTAGTGGCGCTTCTGGAGCCTAAGCTGTTAGAGGCCGATCGTCTTGTGGCCCAGTTTTACGTACTGCGACAAGCTGATCTATCAGTAGCCATAGATCAAGAGCGTACTTTCCTTACAACTGCGGTAGAGAAGGTAAGGATTGCTCGGGAATCGCTCAAGCCAGCTATATTGAAGGATCGTCGGGACCTGACTCAGTTGTACGATCAATGGAGCCGTCGTACTGAAGATTGTGCGGCTCGAGAAGCGACTGCCTCCCGCGGGGTAACTGACACCCGGGAGCAGATTCTCTAGCTCCAGAGAAAGCTGACCTTCCTGGAGTCCGAGCTCGAAGCTGCTCGTACTGAGAAAGGGGTTGCTATTCAGGAGGCTGACAAATTTATTAGAGCTTCTGCCAATTTGGAACTTGCTTTGAAGAAGATGGAAAATGATTGGCAGGCATATATGTACTTGAATGATGCAGAGCAGTTGTCCCAGGCGGCCGAGCTAGGCAGCGGCTTGAGCGAGGGACTACCTTGGTGAGAAACCGCCTCTTAGAGTTGTGTAACGCCGAACTATAGTCGGCCTTTTCTTCTTTCGTTTCTATTTTTCTTTTCTTTTTTTCTCTTAGAGGGACGTGGTCCCAAAACATGTAATGCTTTTTCGTCTTTCAAATAAAGAGTACTTTCCATTCTATCCTTTATTTGTATTGCTTGTTGTGCCTGTGGTATTGTGGTGATGTTTGCCACGCATGGGGGACTTGTTTGTGGACCTGCTCCCCGTGGCATACCTTGGTTTTAGGTACGAATAACAAGTTTGATTGAGGATACCTAGAACAGTTCCACGGCAAGGTGGTCGTCGGTGTTCGGGGTATCGGGAGATAGAATGCCATGGAGCAGCTGGGCTCCTAGGGCATGATGAGGGATGGTGGGCCTGTACTAAGAGACTTAGCAAAGGACATTTGTGGGCCTATTATCCTTGGCGTACCCCGACTTAGGATATGGATAATAGGATAGAGGAGAACCAACACACTTACTCAGAGGTAATGAGGACATGGCAAGTATGAGGGTTTTACCGTGGAGTCTTCCTACTCAGAGGTAATGAGGACATGGCAGGAGTGGACTCAACGGAGGATATTTGTGGTCAACAGAGGACATTTGTGGACCTATTACCCTTGGCGTACCCTGGTTCAGGGTACGGATAATAAGACGAGAGAGGACCGACATACTTACTCAGAGGTAATGAGGACATGGTAAGTACGGAGGTTTTTCCGTAGAGTTTTCCTGCTCAGAAGTAATGAGGACATAGCAAGAGTGGACTCAACGAGGAATATTTGTGGACCTATTATCCTTGGTATACTCCGATTGTGGGTACAGATAATAAGTCGAAAGGGAATCATCATACTTACTCAGAGGTAATGAGGACATAGCAAGCATAAAGGTTTCTTCGACGGAGCCTTCCCACTCAGAGGTAATGAGGACATGGCAGGAGTGGACTCAATGAAGGAGGGTACATAGAACGACTCAAAGGTGATGAGGACATGGAAGTACTATGTAAGGGCTGATTTATTTTTGGCGAAAGTGAAACGACTCAGAGGTAATGAGGACATAGCCATTTTAGAAATTTGTGGTTCGGTTACCATTTTTATGCACTGGGAGTGCGGGTAGTGGATCATGAGGGAGGATCTCTTCCAGGAAAAAAGTTCAGAGGTATGGTCATACATGACTTACTATATGAAAGAGTGACCGAAATGTGAGTTCAGAGGCACCTACGGATACATGAGTCGATAATCTGGAATTTAGAAATGTGAGTTCAACGGCACCAGCGGGTACATGACTCAATAGTCTAGAATATTATAAAAGTGAGTTCAGCTACACCAGCGGGTACATGACTCGATAATCTGGAATATTGTGGATGTGAGTTCAGCGGCACCAGCGGGTACATGACTCGATAATCTAGAATATTGTCGATGTGAGTTCAGCGGCACCAGCGGGTACATAACTCGATAATCTAGAATGTGTCATTTAGACATAATATTTCTTCAGGAACTTGCCGTTGACGGGTAACATGAGCAAGTCTCCATTTTGTTTCACGAGACGGTAAGCACCGTTGGAGAATACAGCCTCAATGATGAATGGACCTTCCCATTTTGGCTGGAACTTGTTAGCGGTCTTGTGAGTCATGACCATCGGCCTCCGGACTGCCAGAACGAGATCGCCCACTTGGAATGTTCCGATTTAACCTTCTTGTTGAAGGCTCCAGAGATGCGTACTTGGTATAGCTCGATTCTTTGCTGAGCCAAGAGGCGCTTTTCATCTAAGGCATTTAACTCTTGTAGTCGGCGTCGGCAGTTATTATCCGTCGTCAATTGATAAGTGAGGGCGACGCGGAGTGAGGGTATTTGAGTCTCCAATGGAAGAACTGCCTCACTCCCGTACACTAGGGAGAATGGTGTGTTCCCTGTGGCCGTTCGGACTGTGGTATAGTACACCCATAAGCATTCACCAAGCTTCTCGTTCCTGTCGCGTGTGTTGGACGACACGAACTTCTTGAGTAACTTGATGATGGTTTTATTGAATGCTTCTGCCAACCCATTTGTTGTTGGATTATATGGCGTCGAAGCAATATTCTGGATGCGGTGCTTGTCGCAGAACCGATAGAAGGCATGGCTTGCAAACTGCGGACCATTATCGTGGATGATCCTTCGGGGTAGTCCAAAGCGATAGATGACTTGATGCTTAAGGAAGCTGATCACGTTTGAAGTCTTTACTTCTGCAAGCGGGATAGCTTCCGCCTATTTGGAGAAGTAATCTGTGATAGCGAGTATGAAGCTATGTCCTCGGGAGGAAGGTGGAGTAATCGGACCGATGATATCCATCCTCCATGCTTCGAATGGCCAGAACACCACTGTCGGATGTAGAAACTCGGATGGTTAGTGGATGAAGTCCACGTGGACTTGGCAGGCTTTGTACTTTCTCTCATAGTCTATCGCATCTGCTACCATCGTGTGCCAGTAGTAGCCCATTCGGCGAAGACGGTCTTACAATTTAGGGCCAGGTTGATGGGCCCCACAGACACTGTCATAAGATTCACGTACGGCTTCTTTGTCTTCTGCGTTTGACAGACATCGAAGCAATAATGCATCATAGGATCGGCGATACAGCATTTTTGTCCCTATATCGTAGAAGAATCTGAGAGAACGCCGTCTGATGGAGGTGGCTTCCTTTGGGTTCTCGGGCAGGATATCGTAGACGACGAAGTCAATGAACGGTTGTCTCCAATCTGGGACATCGTCGATCGTTTGAGCGGAATTACTCGCAACGAATTGAACGTTGTTCTTGGGGCAGACCAGTTCGTAGCCTATCACATCTACTAATTGATGAGTATGATTTGGCACTACTAAGGAAGCGGCCAGGCCGGCTAAGGCATCGACTTCAATATTTCGGAGTTTAGGAACATGTTCGATGAAGAACCCCTCGAACGACGAGATGATGTCGATCGTTATTTGATGATAGGGGACCATTTCTTCGTGGCGGACTTCGTATGAGCCCCGGATTTGATTGACGATTAACTAAAAATCGTCATATGCTTCAAGATATTCTACCCCTAGCTCCCTTGCAAGTTTGAGGCCAATGACCAATGCGTTGTATTCGGCCACATTGTTAGAGCAGGGTTCTGTGAGAGAGTAAGTGCGATTGATCACCAATCCGGAAGAAAAAACTAGCACCACCCCGACTCCGACGATGATGTTGCCCTTGGGTCCAGTTCTCGAAGCACCGTCGATGAACATTTGCCATATATCATCGTGAGAGGTTGCATGCGAGTCGACAACCTCATCTGGGATTTCTTTATATATTTTGGACGAGTCCGAGCCCGGGTGGGCTGCCAAAAAGTCTGTCAGGGCTTGACCTTTAACAGCCTTTTGTGGGACAGAGATCATATGATAAGGGGACAGCAATATTGCCCATGTAGCGAGGCGAGAGCTGAGTGCCCCTAGTTTAGTCATGAGGACCCTGAGAGGGTTGACTCGTGAGATCACATGTATTGTTTGTCCCGTGACATAGTGCCGAATTTTTGAATGGCGAACACCAGGATGAGGCATTCCTTCTCTACGGCGGTGTATCGGTGTTCTGGCCCAATCATCATTCGACTGAGGTAATATATGGCTTGTTCATGGCCTGCATCATTGTTTTGTGCCAGCAGAGCACCGAGGGAATGCTCCATTGCCCGTACATATAGCAGGAATGGTTTTCCTGCAACCGGGGCCACCAGGACTGGAGGGTTCGATAAATATTTTTTGATGCTGTCGAAGGCACGCTGGCATTCTTCATCCCATACGAACGAGACACCTTTTTTCATGAGATGGGTAAATGGTCGACATCGCTCGAAGAGGTTAGAAATGAACCTCCTGATGTAAGCTAGCCTCCCTTGAAGGCCTCTGAGTTCGCGGAGATTTCTCGGGGGACCCATCTCTATAATTGTCTTCGTCTTCTCAGGGTCTACATGAATACCCTGGGCGGTGATGATGAAACCCAAGAACTTCCCGCTGGATACGCCCAAGAAGGACTTCATGGGATTCATTTTTAAATTGTGCGCTCGTATCAGGTCGAATACCGTCCTCAAATCCTGCAGATGGTCTTCCTTACAGCGACTCTTGACGGCGATGTCATCAATATAGCACTCCACCGTCTTGCGTAAGTGGTCTCTGAAGATGATACTCATGTGTCACCCCCATTTTCCGTATTTTGTATTAATACTCGTAGTTGGATTTTGGCACATATTTTATTTTTCTGGACTAGTGGAATTTTGGGTTTTCCCGTACTTTGGGGTTCGGCCCGGCTCGGTTTTAATTGGCTTGGTTTTATTTTGTGGAGTAGGATTGGTTTGGTTTGGTTTAATATGCATGGAACACCTTAGCCTAT
Source organism: Iris pallida (assembly GCA_029216955.1). NCBI lineage: Eukaryota > Viridiplantae > Streptophyta > Magnoliopsida > Asparagales > Iridaceae > Iris > Iris pallida. Next base: position 1,087,238 of record JANAVB010041416.1, on the reverse strand, counting down.
GCTCAACCCTCATTCTACCACAACCCACCATCATTTAATCCCACCTAACTTTTCTCTCTCCTCTTTACTTCTATTTATTTTCCTCCATCTTCTTCTTCCTTCCTCCACACAACATCTCCACCCATAGGCAAGTGCACCTTGCCACCAAATAAGCACCATATTTTCTTTGTCCGTTAGCTAATTTAGGCCATGATGAACAACATTAGAACTTGGCATTTTGTGATTTGGAGCTTCCATTTTTCTAGATCTAGGTTTTAACCATTTTTGGAAATTCTTGGTTTTGATCTATCAAACTTCAAATTTTGCTTATTTTCAGGCTTCCATGTGGAAGAGAATTCAATTTTACACAAGTTAGAACTTTGAAAATCCAGATTTCGTTTTGATTTGGCCAAGTTATGAAGAATTGAACTTTGGTGTTCTTGAGAGTTTCCTCTCGGTTTGGAGAAGAAGACCCCCTCGGCCTGCGCTCTTTAGCGCAGGGCTGACTTGCGCTCAGTCCCCTGGGCTGAACCGCGCAGCCTTCCTCGGCCTACGCTCTATAGCGCTGGCTGATCAGTGCAGCTTGCCCCTTGGAGAACTGCGCACCCCTCCCATATGCCCTCGACCACGCGCCATCGGCCCATGCGCCCTCGGCCGTGCGCCATCGGCCCGCGCTTCCTCGGCCGTGCGTCATTGGCCTCTGCGCCATCGGCCCTGCTCCCCTGTTTCCTCCGGCGCACTTGACCCCTGTGCCATCCATCCCCGGCGCACTTGACCGCTGCGCCATCTATCCCCGGCACACTTGGCCCCCTGCGCCATCTGCCCCCGGCGCACTTGACCCCTGCGCCATCCACCCTCTGAACAACCCACTTGCCCGTGATGGTTTGGTTTATTTCTTGGACTTGGCTTTCTTTTGTGGGTTGGGTTTTGAGATCTTGTTCCACACAGCACAACTATCTTGACCCAACACGACCTGGCACGGTTTTTGATGATTTTGCTTATGACTAATGCGGTTTTCCTGATTCTGTGAAGTATGATTTTAGTACCTCTGATCTTCTTAATAGTGACCCGATGGGTTACACACTTGACTTGTAACCTGTGATTCATGATATATCTCGGTAACCAGATAACTTGATAGTAGCCCGTGGAGGCGCACTTTTGACTTGTAACTTGCAACTTGTAACTTGACCTGCCTGGACTCGACTTGATAACTGGTCGAACTTGACTCTTGTAACTAACTCTGACACCGTGGGTGTTCCTGCTTGCTTGCTTGTGCAATCCACTTGTCTTGTCTTGTATCATGTCTAGGACGTGACTTCCTGGGTACCACGGCCAGGGATTCGCACTGAATATGGATTAGGCTAATGACTAGATCAAACTATAGTTCATGGAGGATTTTCAGTCACAGGCAATCTCGTTATCTGGGCGCTTTAATTGGACTTATAGCTTGCCGACGAGTAGAGCACATTTCCAGCACACTGTCATGTATTGCACCCTCTAAGTCACCTAAGGGTATATCGTCTCTTGGGCGATGTACCCAACCATACTCTCAACCCGCGAAAGGATAATTGGATAGTCTGCAGGGCTTGGGACTGGGAAATTCTCATTGCATCTTGTAGTAATTAGGCTTGTGATAACCCTAGTTAGTTAAAGTAGTAAGCCGTAGAAATTGCTTGGCCGCTTGTGAATGAATGGTGTCCAGCCTGGTCTAAGTCTCGTCTAAGCCCCTATGCTTGGTACCCGTGTACATGATTGTTCTACTTATCTTAAACAATAAATGGATAGGGACAAGTGCCATTCAGGCGAAGGATTATAACCCCGGTCCTTGTTTGGTTTACGGGTTGTAATCTGGCCCCCGGAATGGTTCCATGTCTCTAGTCGCTTATTGTCCTGCTGTACTTTTATTACTTGTACTTTTCTTTCATTTTCTTATGTTCTAATATGCTGGTTTTGTTCTTATTTCGTGGCCTCCCTTGTAGCACTTGCTCTTTCTGGGGTTTGATCCAGCTGGTTTTGTGTGGCCAGATTTCCGAGCAGCTCCCGAGGATCTACCGAACCTCCAGCACGATGGTGGCGACTAGAAGGAATCCGGGCTACGAGTGGGTTTCCTATTTTATTTTACTCATACTATTATAAAATTATTCTTTTCAGGCGTTTAGCCGACGAGCACCTGTTAGCTCGATGCACTTTTACTTACTGTCTGTCTACAGGCTGTAAACATGATTAACAAATCCTAGGGTTGATCATGTATGACTTAACTCTTGCTAGTCCTCGCATTTTGTACGACTAGCTTCATGATCAGCCGAATATGTAATATTTGGGACGCCTTTTATTGTATATTTTGTGGTCTAACATCTTATAATTATATTACTTGCTTGAGATTGAGACAATAGGCTTGACCTTAAGAGATCGTTGGCTTGTAGTAAACCCTCATATCTAGACAGCTGTGACCGTATAGCGAGGTGGTTTCCATTTCAACATACGTAGCTGGCTATGTTCACCCCCGCTCTCCAGTATTCTGGTTCTGGGGAGTGATATGGTTTAAGTGGTGGCCCATACAGGTCTTGTCAATCAAGAAATGTGAGGGTTTATCGAATAGATGTCTCAATCAGTACTCGTCCTTGATCTCCTTTCATATCCTCTAAATCTCTGAAATCTTGACCTGATCACATGCTTGTATCGTTGATCTGTCCTGGTCCTTCCTTATTATTTTCGATGTCATTTTCTTCAGCGGCATTGTTCATGAACCAGCCGATCAGCAAGGCGGAGCAACTCCCGCGGACCAGTAGCCCGGAGATCAAGCCCAGCACTCCGGAGTAGCCTCTAGAGTTGTGCCTACTGGAGGAGAGCCCCCAGTTCAGCCTGTTCAGCCTGCCGAGCCGGATGATGGCACTTTGGTAGGTCTCATCAGGACCTTAATAGCTTCCCAGGATCGTCGAGGAGACGCCTTGCACCAGGTAGTGGCAGATGCTTTGACCAGAGGCGGTCACCCAGGGAACAGCACGGCCAACAGCTTTAAGCGCTTGAACCCTCCCTTCTTCGACGGCAGTGAAGATGCAATTGCCGTGGACGCTTGGCTTCAGGATATCGAGGTAATTCTGGAGGTAGCTAGAACACCTGAGAATGAGAAGGTAGCGGTGGTGCACCTGCAGTTGCTGGACTTAGCTCGCAGTTGGTGGGCAGCGCAGGCCATAGGATTAGTGGCACCCATTGCTTGGGCAGTGTTTAGAGAGAGATTCCAGACAAAGTATTTCGATACGGTAGCTCGGTACGACCTGTAGACGAGATTTACCAACTTGAAGCAAAGAGGCAGAACGGTCGACAGTTATGCATCTGAGTTTTCTAGACTCAGTAGGTTTGCCCCCACCTTGGTGGCAACCGAGTTTGATAGGGCCCAGCAGTTCCAGCAGGGACTGCATTTAGAGATCTTGTTGGCAATTGAGTAGTTCGAGCACCAGACGTTCGATGCAGTGTTGAGGGCAGCTAGGAGGCATGAGTACACCTCCTAGAGGATCGTAGATAGGACCGGAGGTAGAAAGCGGTCCCACAGTCAGATGCACCAATCATCAGCTCCAGGCCCGGTAGCTAGGAGTTTGACTATTGGAACTTCGAGGCGGGCGGCCTTAGTAACGTCGGTTCAGCATTCGACCCCGACGTACCCGCAGCAGCAGAAGCAGAAGCAGACTTCCACGATAGGATATTCTCATTGTGGGAAGCCAGGCCATGTAGTGGCAGATTGTCGTAGGACGCAAGGATTGTGCCTAGCTTGTGGAGCGGCAGATCACAAGATAGGAGCCTGCCCGAATAGGGGTAGTTCGTCCTCTTCTAACCTAACCAGTCCATCGGTTAGGGGACCATTTCCTATGGCAGACTATGATGTAGTCTTAGGCATAGATTGGTTGAGGAACCAGTATGCTAGGATAAACTGCCATATTGGCAAGGTTGTTTTCAGCGTTCCAGGCGAGCCAGAGTTCTCATTTTCCAGAGGCGCAGTGGAGCCATCTTCTCCAGTGTTGCGGATGGCAGTAGCAGCAGAGCAGTTACCCAGGATAGTTGAAGAGTTTCCAGATGTCTTCCCAGAAGGACCTTAATATGCGGCAGAGAAGATGGCTCGAGCTATTGGTAGACTACGATGTGGACTTGTAATATCACCCAGGGAAGGCCAACGTTGTAGCAGATGCGTTAAGCCAGAGAGCCGGAGTTTACCTCCTAACGGCGCAACCAGAGTATTGGCAGATTTTCAGAAGATGGGAATTGAGGTGGTTCTTCCTACCAATGTGGCATTGATGGCTAGTCTACAGGTTCAGTCTAGCATAGTTGAGAGGATCCGGGTGGCGCAGTCTACAGATTCCAAGCTTCAGCGGCTCAGAACAGAGTGTGAGGCAGAAAGAAGACCAGAGTTGTGCATTCATGAAGATGGTACACTTCGGCACGGCACTCATCTTTGTGTACCTAGTAGAGACATCAGACAGGAGGCCATGGCAGAGGCTCACAGTTCACAGTATTCTATTCATCCCGGTGGCACGAAGATGTACCGTGATATTCATCAACATTTCTGGTGGAATGGCATGAAGAGGAAGATAGCCCGGTTTGTCTCTCGGTATTTGGTTTGCCAGTAGGTTAAAGCTGAACATCAGAGGCCCGCTGGACTTCTTCAGCCCTTGCCAATTCTAGAATGGAAATGGGAGCATGTGACCTTAGATTTTGTGACTGGATTACCTAGATCCCCGGCTGGTCGAGATGCTATTTGGGTTATAGTTGATCGGCTCACGAAGGTGGCTCATTTTCTCCCATTCAGAGTTGGGCAGTCAACGGCTCAGTTGGCAGAGATGTATCTCAGACAGATTGTCAGGCTTCACGGTGTGCCCGTCAGTATCACCTCAGACCGAGATTCAAGGTTTACGTCACACTTTTGGCACAGCCTGCAAGAGAGTTTGGAAACTCGTCTCCAGTTTAGTTCAGCATATCATCCGCAGACAGATGGCCAGTCAGAGCGCACCATCCAGACTCTTGAGGATATGTTGCGGTCATGTACACTTGACTTCGGTGGGTCGTAGGAAGATCACCTGCACCTGGTGGAATTCTCATACAACAATAGTTTCCAGGCCAGTATTCAGATGGCTCCGTTCGAAGCTCTGTATGGTAGGAAGTGTCGGTCGCCGCTAGCATGGGACGATGTCGAAGAGAGACAGACGCTGGGTCCAAAAATGATTGTCCAGACAGTTGAAGTAGTCAGAAGAGTCAGGGATCATCTTCGAGTTGCCCAAGATCGCCAGCGGCATTGGGCCGATGCTTATCGGCGTCCCCTAGAGTTTGCTATCGGCGACCATGTATTCCTTAAGATCTCGCCTAACCGCGGCGTCATTCACTTTGGTGTGCGGGGAAAGCTTAGTCCTAGGTATATAGGGCCGTTCGATATCCTGGAGCGAGTAGGAGACGTATTCTATCGCCTTGCTCTTCCGCCGTCGCTAAGTGGGGTGCATGATGTATTCCATGTGTCCCAATTACGACGATACGTCCCGGACCCGATCCATATCCTAGACCATTCAGAATTGGTTGTTGGTACCAACCTTTCGTATGAGGAGAACCCCGTGTCTATATTGGATCGGAAGGAGAAGATACTCAAGAACAAGACTATTAGTTTAGTCCGTATTGCTTGGGGTCATCACTCTCTAGGTGAGTCAACGTGGAAACGTGAGGATGATATCCGATCGAGATATCCCTATCTGTTTGACTCGTAAGGTATAATGTCTTCCTTATGCCTTATACTTTCCATCCTTTGCTTGCATGTATGATTGTATGATTGAACTGCTTAGTGTAGTTGTTGGTGCTTAGTGTAGCTTGCCGTGGCAGTCTCTAGCTCCTTAATTAAATTCCGAGGATGGAATTCTTTTAAGGTGGGTAGAGTTGTCACCCCCATTTTTCGTATTTCGTATTAATACTCGTAGTTGAATTTTGGCACGTATTTTATTTTTCTGGACTTGTGAAATTTTAGGTTTTCCCGTATTTTGGGGTTCGGCCCGGCTCGGTTTTAATTGGCTTGGTTTTATTTTGTGGAGTAGGATTGGTTTGGTTTGGTTTAATATGCATGGAACACCTTAGCCTATCTCAACCCTCATTCCACCACAACCCACCCTCATTTAATCCTACCTAACTTTTCTCTCTCCTCTTTACTTTCATTTATTTTCCTCCATCTTCTTCTTCCTTCTTCCACACAACATCTCCACCCATAGGCAAGTGCACCTTACCACCAAATAAGCACCATATTTTATTTGTCCATTAGCTAGTTTAGGCCATGATGAACAACATTCGAACTTGGCATTTTGTGATTTGGAGCTTCCATTTTTCTAGATCTAGGTTTTAACCATTTTCGGAAATTTTTGGTTTTGATCTATCAAACTTCGATTTTTGCTTGTTTTGAGGCTTCCATGTGGAAGAGAATTCAATTTTACACAAGTTATAACTTTAAAAATCTAGATTTCGTTTTGATTTGGCCAAGTTATGAAGAATTGAACTTTGGTATTCTTGAGAGTTTCCTTTCGGTTTGGAGAAAAAGACCCCCTCGGCCTGCGCTCTTTAGCGCAGGGCAGACTTGCGCTCAGTCCCCTGGGCTGAACTGCACAGCCTTCCTCGGCCTGCGCTTTTTAGCGCTGGCTGATCAGCGCAGCTTGTCCCTTGGCGAACTGCGCACCCCTCCCATGCGCCCTCGGCCACGCGCCATCGGCCCATGCGCCCTCGGCCGTGCGCCATCGGCCCACGTGCCTTCGGCCTTGCGCCATTGGCCTCTGTGCCATCAGCCCTGTTCCCCTGTTTCCTCCGGCGTACTTGACCCCTGCGCCATCCATCCCCGGCGCACTTGACCCCTGCGCCATCTATCCCCGACGCACTTGACCCCTGTGCCATCCATCCCCGGCGCACTTGGCCCCCTGCGCCATCTGTCCCCGGTGCACTTGACCCCTGCGCCATCCACCCTCTGCGCAACCCACTTGCCCATGATGGTTTGGTTTATTTCTTGGACTTGGCTTTCTTTTGTGGGTTAGGTTTTAAGATCTTGTTCCACAGAGCACGACTATCTTGACCCAACACGACCTGGCACGGTTTTTGATGATTTTGCTTATGACTAATACGGTTTTCCTGATTCTGTAAAGTATGATTTTAGTACCTCTGATCTTCTTAATAGTGACCCGATGGGTTACACACTTGACTTGTAACCTGTGATTCATGATTTATCTCGGTAACCAGATAACTTGATAGTGGCCCGTAGCGGCGCACTCTTGACTTGTAACTTGTAACTTGTAACTTGACCTGCCTGGACTCGACTTGATAACTGGTCGAACTTGACTCTTGTAACTAACTCTGACACCGTGGGTGTTCCTGCTTGCTTGCTTGTACAATCCACTTGTCTTGTCTTGCATCATGTCTAGGACGTGACTTCCTGGGTACCACGGCCAGGGATTCGCACTGAATATGGATTAGGCTAATGACTAGATCAAACTATAGTTTACGGAGGATTTCCAGTCACAGGCAATCTCGTTATCTGGGAACTTTAATTGGACTTGTAGCTTGCCGACGAGTAGAGCACATTTCCAGCATACTGTCATGTGTTGCACCCTCTAAGTCACCTAAGGGTATATCGTCTCTTGGGCGATGTACCCAACCATACTCTCAACCTGTGGAAGGATAACTGGATAGTCTGCAGGGCTTGGGACTGGGAAATTCTTATTGCATCTTGTAGTAATTAGGCTTGTGATAACCCTAGTTAGTTAAAGTAGTAAGCCGTAGAAATTGCTTGGCCGCTTGTAAATGAATGGTGTCCAGCCTGGTCTAAGTCTCGTCTAAGTCCCTATGCTTGGTACCCCTGTACATGATTGTTCTACTTATCTTAAACAATAAATGGATAGGGACAAGTGCCATTCAGGCGAAGGATTATAACCCCGGTCCTTGTTTGGTTTACGGGTTGTAATCTGGCCCCCGGAATGGTTCCATGTCTCTAGTCGCTTATTGTCCTGCTGTTATTTTATTACTTGTACTTTTGTTTCATTTCCTTATGTTCTGATATGCTGGTTTTGTTCTTATTTCGTGGCCTCCCTTGTGGCACTTGCTCTTTCTGGGGTTTGACCCAGCTGGTTTTGTGTGGCCAGATTTCGGAGCAGCTCTCGAGGATCTACCGAACCTCCAGCCCGATGGTGGCGACTAGAAGGAATCCGGGCTACGAGTGGGTTTTCTATTTTGTTTCACTCACTCTATTATAAAATTATTCTTTTGAGGCGTTTAGCTGATGAGCACCTGTTAGCTCGATGCACTTTTACTTACTGTCTGCCTACAGGCTGTAAACATGATTAACAAATCCTAGGGTTGATCTTGTATGACTTAACTCTTGCTAGTCCTCGCATTTTGTACGACTAGCTTCATGATCAGCTGAATATGTAATATTTGGGACACCTTTTATTGTATATTTGGTGGTCTAACATCTTGTAATTATATTACTTGCTTGAGATTGAGACAATAAGCTTGACCTTAAGAGATTGTTGGCTTGTAGTAAACCCTCATATCTAGACAGCCATGACCGTATAGCGAGGTGGTTTCCATTTCAACATACATAGCTGGCTATGTTCACCCCCGCTCTCCAGTATTCTGGTTCTGGGGCGTAACATCATGGCTCTTTGATATGTGGCACCGATATTTTTCAAACCGAAAGGCATGACTGTGTAGCAGTATGTGCCAATTGGTGTTCGGAATGATGTATACTTTTCGTCGTCAGGAGACATCTTGATTTGGTTGTACCCCGAGAAGCCATCCATGAATGATATACGTTCGAAGACGCAGGTGTTGTCAATCATGATGTCTGTGATAGGGAGGGGGAATTCATCTTTGGGACATGTCTCGTTCATATTGTGGAAGTCGATACAGATTTGAATCTTCCCATTCTTCTTGAGGACGGGTACTATGTTGGCGATCCAGTCAGGATGTTGCTCTTTACGTATGAAGCTGCTGGCTATCAGTTTGTTGACTTCGGCCTCGATCGCATCCATGATGCCCGGGCGAAAGCGTCGCTGTTGTTGTTTGACCGGCTTTGCATCTGGCCGAATGTTGAGCTTGTGAAGAACAACCTTGGGGTTTAGTCCTGGCATGTCTTCATAGCTCCAGGCGAACACATCAATATATTCTTTGACAAGTTCCAGTAGCGATTCTCGCTCTTCGTCTGTTAGGCTTTTGCTGACGAAGATTGGTTTTGGAGAAGATTCGCTGTCGAGATCCACTTGTACAACTTCATCTTCAGTAGGGGGTTCTCTCTGTTCGAATCGCTTTTTCCATTGTGCATCCAACTGTTGGGCCCATGGCTCTAGCTCGAGGATTTCGGAAATGTCTTCATCTTCTTCATAAGCGTCGGTGAATGCCGTGTTGACTGACAGGACTTGTCTGAATACATCTCCGATGCTGGTATCCGAGTCAGAAGTTGGTGACCCGGTTGAATGTGAATGCCAGTCACATTCTTCATCTGAACTCTCAGGGGTCATCGTGGGTGTTACACACCCTAATCCACATCGAGTTTTGCTATAGTAGTCCCGTGGTTTGCCAGCCGGGACTGGTGGATTTAGAGGTAATCGTCGCCCGGTGCCGTAGTTCAAGCCTGGCGTAGTCTCCAGATCATACCCCTATTTTTGCATGAGATATTTGGATTGGAGGCTATAAAGATACAGAGGCAGTCTCCCGGCATCTGATTCAAGGTCGACTTCTTCTACGGTGAAGGGCTGCGGATCGTCCTTCCGGCCGAAGATGATTGGATTGTCCCCTCCCTCGACTATGCGGTAAGCGTCTTCCACTGGAGTAAGCTGGATTGCGGTGTACACATCTGTCACCTGTGTGTGTAGGTGAGTGCCTATACCGTGTTCCATAGCATACATTGTACAAAGCTTATTGAGTTCGAGGTAGTTCAAAGATACCCCTTTATTGATGAAGTAAGGTATCTTTTCTAGGGAGATTACATCATCTGCGGAGGGAACATCAGTGTGGGCAACCACATACTTGGCTAGCTCCGGTTCCTCTTCGGCTACCCCCTGTATAAACGAAGACTGAGAGGACGACCTGGGCAGCTTGATCGTCAGAGGTTCAGCTGGTAGAGCAGAACGTGGAGTTGTTGGCAGACTGGCGACCCCCAGTTTGGTACTCGATGCTGTACAGGGAGTAGTTTGTTCGCTAGAAGTTCCAGGCCTTGCATCGGGGTGACGACCCTTCTTGGAAAGGCGTATCGTTATTGGCTTGTCGAAGGGACTGAGCTTCTCCGTTTGTGGCTGGCCGACTCTCGACTGCCTGATTGTCAGTGGATCCGTCGTGGGTCTTGGCACTTGGCCGGACCTTGGTAGCCGGATTATCATTTGCTCTTCTTGTGCCGAGAGGCTGATTGCGTCCTTACGCAGAGTGGCCGTAAGGGGTGCGGACTTGCCAGGTTTGCGAGCATGGAGGTGGATCGTCAGAGGTTCTTCTGATCCTGTGGTCGTCTCGGTACGAGTTTGCCCATCTCCTTCACCAAGGTGCCTCTTCGACTTTTTGTACAGGCAGGAGTCTGAGTAGTAGGATTCGACCCCTTTGAAGGGATCGATATCAGCAAATTCTGTCCTTACGAAGCCGTGTTTATCGACATACTTGAAGCAGTAGTGCAGCGTGGAAGGCACGATCATATAATCGTATATCCAAGGGTGCCCCAAGAGGATGTGTCTACATCTATGACGTAGCAGGTGACTTCTGACTGGAGATCGCCAATTTGGTACTTCAGACGAATCTTCCCAATGGGGTAGCTCCTGCCCGAATTGAAACCGCTGATGGCGGTGCTTGTAGACGTCAGGCGATGCATAGGGATGCGGAGATGATGTATCAGACCCTTCGGGATATTGCTTATGGAAGAGCCAGGATCAATGTGCATCCGATCCACCTTTACGTCGCCGAGGTATCCAGTGTAGTATAGCGGGCGATCGTGCAGGTTGGTTTTGATGAGCATGTCCTGCGGAGTGAAGACAATGTTGGGCATTGCTCCCGTACAAGCGTTGTCTTGGAGATCTGCTGGCGGGTTCTCTCCCGTGAGGTTGACCTGAGCCAGGTACGCATCGGCATTTTGGAGTGCATCGCTCAAAGCCGCACGAACATCCTTTGAGAGTCTCAGAAGCTCGTGTAATGACAACTTGGCCGGTGTGTTGGCCAATTGCGCCAAGATGTCGAAGTTGTAGGGCTTCTCCAGCCCCTGCGGTGCCTCTTTTCGGAGGGACTTGTCAAAGCGAGTCTCCTTCGGCCTAGGCTTGTCGGTCGTCGAAGGCTGAGCCGGTCCCGGAGCGTCAGTTGTAGCGGGCTAATGATCTTCTGCTGAGTTATCAGCCACGGGTTGGGATTGTGCCCCAGATCGCGTGACGACAGCTGTAGCTTCTTCGATATCTGTCGAGATTGTGCGGCAGGTCCTGACTTTTCTACTCTTCTTCTTGCAGATGGAAGATGATGTGGGCCGAGTCACTTCTGATACCAAGTCTGGATGGACCCACATGACCTCCCTTCGTGATGTGGTGAGGGCCACTAGACCAGCAACCAGATCTCGGAGAGGTAGAAGATTAGCAATCTTCATTGTCGCCAGAGGGATGGAGACCACACCGTCTTGAGTTTCCGTCGGAGGGAAGCTGCCAAATTGTACTGACACCATATTAGCTGCCACAGTTGCCTCTTCGAAATCGATGGCCAGAGCGTTCGAATTGATGAGATTTTGGATGTACCGTTTTAGTTGGTAGCAGTCGTGTGTAGCATGGTGGACGTAGCGGTGGTAATAGCAGTACTTTGGGTTCTCCATGTCTGCTGGCCGAGGTTTTCATCTTGGTGGAGGAAGCTGAATTCCGTCTCCTTGTATGAGCATGTCCAAAATGGGCTTGACGTGACCGTCTTCGAAGGAGTAAGTGATTCGCGGCCATTGCTTGTCTGCCAGTTTTGGCTCATGTTTCTGTGCTGTGTCGGCCACCATAGCCTGCTTGCCCTTGTTGTCCCGATTATTGGTGGAGCTACCCCCATTGTTGGTGTTGGCATTGGGACGCCTGCCCTTGTCCTCTCCTTCTGAGATGTGCAATCCCAGTTGGCGAGCCTTCTTCAATCGTTCTTCGGCGCTTGTGGCACTAATGATAAACATCTTCCAGTCCTTGAATTGGCTTTTGCCCATCCAGAGGCTGATTGTTGGAAGCAATCTCTTTTGGCAGATTTTAATTAAGGAGGAATTCGGGTTTCCAGATGGCAGCTTCATTACGGTTTGGCAAAACCGCTCAATATAGTTCCTCGTCAGCTCTTTCTCCCCTTGAACGACGTCCATGAGGGTGGACATTGTGATGTCCTGCCCTACTTCGTACAATCTCTCCAAGAACATGTGCTTGAAGCTGGTGAAGGAGTGGATGCAGTTGTCTGGCAGGTTGCGATACCAGTCGAAGGCGACTCCTTTCAATGCCCCGATGAATAATCGTGTGAGGATGGCATTGTCATGGGGCAGATGGTCGGTGGTGACCTCGAAGTAAGTAATGTACCGACTTGCGGAGGTCTTGCCATCATAAGGATTGATATTGAACGGCTTATATCTTGGTGGGAAGGGGACATCCCTCCATACAGCAGGGTACGGTTGCCGTATTCTGAGGTCTTGAGAGTTTTCTCGAGCGTGAAACATGGCTCGGAGCTCCTAGACCTCTCTTCTTGCTTCTCGGGCCTCATCCACAGCGGTAGGGGCCGTTACTTTAGGAGGATTGTTGCCCGGGTTCGGTGCCGCTGAATTCGAGTCCGCATTGAGCGTGGGACCCGCGCTTGTTTGGCCAGGCGTCCCTCATTGCAGAGTTGGAAGGGCCACTTTGATCTCGTCCACAGACTTGACCAAGGCAAGCAGTATGGCCTCCAGAGTGTCGATGCGTTGACGATCACTGGAACCACCTTGATTGCTGTCCGTCATGAATACCGTCCTTACGTGAGGAGAGATGGATGGCACAGTGGAGGACGTGTCTTCCGAGTCATACCCCTGTAATGAGAAATCATCGGGGTATGTAGGAATGTCTTTCTCTGGTTCGGACTCAGAAGGAATAGTACCCCCAGTTTCCGAGTTCGCATCGTCTTGGGAGTTGTGGACGTCCTCGGGGACGTCGGGGTTTGCTGCATCTGATGGGAGAGTTGTTTCCCCCGGCTCGTCTTCTTGGAACAACGGATTATCGTGGAGGTTCGGAGGAGTGCTACCCCCAGTCCCAGCAACCCCCAGTGGTGTGGACGACGAATCTCCCACTGTAGCAGATTTCGTCTTAGAAAGGGTACCTTGGAAAACTCCGGTGGTGGGCACCCGCTTAGACGACAGTCTCTTAGTCGTAGTAGTTGAAATCTTCGGGCTGAGAACATTTGTCTTCTTCCCTCTCCCATCGGCAGGGACTTTCTGAGCAGAGTTACAGGAGACAGCGGAAAGTACCTCGTCTTCTGAAGACGGCTGTTGCAGTCTTTGAAAGACGAACTGCCGGTCTTTTCGTACCGTCGTGTTATTGCAGCAGCAGTTGACGATGACTTGGGTGCAGTGATGTCCGTGGGAGGACTCTTTGCACCCCGATGCATCTTCTCTTTCCTTAAGTTTGTGGAGGATGGCCTCACCCAAGTCAGATGGGTCTGGATCGACCATATTTGCTTCCTGGATTTTGGGAGACTTTTGCGAACCTCTCTGTCCGTTTGTCGCCGGGGGCTGGACTCGAGTGGTTTCGTACAACTTTCCATCTGAGGCCCGCATAATAGTATGCGGTACGCCCGGATGGTCAGAGGTCGGTTCAGCGGATCGAGCTTGCCAAGCTCGCGCTGCCCTAGACTTCTTCGCTCTAGTACGTAACGGCACATAGTAGGAAGAGTCTAGGTGATATTGGAGAGAGTCAGACATATCTTCTTGAGAGCACAAGAGATCAGGGCCATAGGAGAGGCGGTCGAAGACAGAGCCACGTGGGGTAGGCGTTACGCGGCTGTCATCAATAATCTTCATGCGGCTGGCAGGCGTAGCCGTATAGGCTTTCTTCATACGACTGGGAGTCTCGGCCACATGAGTTTTTTTTATGCGGCTGGATGATCTGGCCGCATAGACCTTCTTCATGCGGCTGGCCAATTCAACCGCATGAGCATCATGCATGTGGCTGGCAGACTTGGCCACATGAGTGTTCGGCTTTTTCTTGGGGCGCATAGAATCACTCTTTGTCCCTGCAAGTCCAGCATCGTAGTGCTTTCCTCTGCCGGGCTTGGGGACAGCAGAGTCCTTTACGGCTCGAAGTGGAGCCGTATGAGAGTCGTCTTCGCCGTCTTGGGTAGCAGAGAGTACCCCGTCCAGAGCTTGTGGAGGAGCAAATGATTTTGGCCTCCACTCGCAGCGAGCTTTCTTTGTGCGGGTTCGCTTCTGGACCGGGCCAGCACTTCCTTCAGAGAGCATTTCTTCAAACGCCTGTTGGTCGAAGCGGACGACCATCTTCTGTTGCGTAGAGCCAAGTTTGGCTGCATCCGATTGCGTCACCAACTCCTCAGCCGTGGAGAAGTTTATCCCCAGCAGAGTCGCCATCGTGTTTGCCATGAAATATAAAAGAACAGAACAATTATTGGAGGACTGGACTTTTACTTCACAATACAAACTCGCTTGTACAAAGAAAGCCTAGGGATGAAAACCTAGGTTCAGCAATCTAAGTACAATTGTTTATATTAGATTCTCGGGGGTGACGGTAGAGGCTCGGGAAAGCGACGGCAGCTCTGCCTTACTCCTTGGACGATCGGGTGCAGCCTTGGCTCTGTAGAAGAACTGCTGGGTGTTGATGAAGAAATGCTCTCTCTTCAGGCTCTCTGGCTCTCTATGTCTCTCTCTGTATATCTCTCTCTGTCTCTGTGTATGTCTCTATATGTCTGTCTATATATGTGTCCTTTCGCAAGGGAATGGCACCCTGCTATTTATAAGAGTTGGGGGCCTCATTAGGGTTTATAATGATTGCCCGTCTTTAAAAGTCGGCGGCTAAGGATCACGGGATCTGGGCCGTTCATCTTTATTTGAGCAATAAATGTGATTGCATCAAATCTTTTGTGGATAATTAATGCTGATTGACATAAATCCTCCTGATTTGTTATGCCAACCTCGAATTTCTCGACACGTATCATTAATTTGCTTGTTTGTAAGTGATCTGATTTGATCCTAATATTTCATTGGGATTTGTTGAGAGATTTCGATCAATCTGATGCCACGTGCCCTGCTATCATGCCACGTGTCGTAATTGTAAGCCACAACAGAAATCTGAGCCGCAGGAGAGTTGCTCCACATTGGGCCGCATAAGGCTGGCCACATGTCAAGGCTGTCTGAGAGTGGCCCCCCTGAACATTTGGACTGCATGGTAATGATTTGAGCCGCATGAATGTGGATGACCGCATGATGGGTGCCTTCTTCGTGAACCGCATGAAGAGAGTCTTTGTGAGCCGCATGAATATAGTCTTCGTGAGCCGCATGAAGATAGTCTTCGTGAGCCGCATGGGGCTAGTCTTCGTGAGCCGCATGGAGATAGTCTTCGTGAGCCGCATGGGGCTAGTCTTCGTGAGCCGCATGGAGATAGTCTTCGTGAGCCGCATGGGGCTAGTCTTCGTGAGCCGCATACAGGAGCCTCCGGTTGGGCCACATAGGATGGTCTCTTCTTGAGCCGCATACGACTGTCCACGTGTCAAGGCCGCATGACAGTTTCTGAATCTCGGGGGATTGTGTCAGAGATTTTCTTCGCTTCCCTAGGAGTCCGTCATTATGAGGGAGTCATAATGATATCTTTGTGTCAGAACTGTCACATTGTCAGAGCTGTCAGCCGTCAAAGCATTTAAAGCAGTAAAGGTCGAACGAAAGAGCTGTTTGCAAGCCACGTGGCTCCTCTCTGAGCCGCATAGAGCTGGTTTGAGCCGCATAGATGCTTAACCCGCATGGATCCTTGAGCCGCATGAACTCTCTGAGCCGCATGGGGCTCTCTGGCCGCATGGATCCTTCTTTATTCTTTTCTATGCTTCTACAGATACAGAGAGGCTGATTGCGGGGAGCGCCTTGGGCATTGAACATTGCCCGAGGAATCTTGGGCATTGAAAATTGCGGGGAGCTGCTGTATTCTGAGGTCCCGGGTGGAATCTTGGGCATTGAACAATGCCCGAAGCTCCTGGACTTCCCTTCTTGCCTTCCTTGCTTCATCTGTAGTTGAAGGAGCGGAGGCTCCTAGAGGATTATCACCCAAAGGAGGAGCGGTTGCGTTGGAGTCCGCATTGACTGGGGGTCCCAAGCTTGTTTGTCCAGGCATCCTTGCTGGTTGAGTCGACAAGGCAACTTTGATTTTGTCTACTGACTTGACCAAGGACAGGAGCATGGCTTCAAGTACTTCTAGACGTTGTCGGTCAGTAGGCGCTTCATGATCATCATAGGCCATAAAAACTATCCGTACGTGGGGGTGGGTCCTTGATTGAAATCTGCCAGAAGAAGTTGCTCCCCGCAATCAGCCTCTGTATGGGTGAAGATCAGTTCAGGGATTGGACGACCTTCATCATAAGTAACACCAATGCGAAAGCAAAGTTAAAGAAGGCTCGCCAGCTAGGATTACACATCCCTGATGGAGAGGTCAAAAGCAAACGTCCTGGTACTACCTCCAATAACAACAACACTGACGGCACCTCCAATAACCGGGACAATAAAGACAAACAGGCTATGGTCGCCGGTACAACCAAGAAGCATGAATAAAAGAAAGCAGAAGCTCCGTGGCCCCAGATGAATTACTCATTCGAAGATAGTCATGTCAAGCCTATCTTCGACAAGCTCTTGCAAGGGGACATGATCCAACTCCCTCCACCAAGGCGCGAGCCCCGAGCGACAGAGATGGAGGACCCAAAATACTGCCATTTCCACCGCTATATTCATTATGCCACTCAAGACTGCTTTCAATTAAAGTAGTACATCTAGAATCTTATCGACTCCAAAGCTCTGTCGC
Source organism: Iris pallida (assembly GCA_029216955.1). Lineage (NCBI taxonomy): Eukaryota > Viridiplantae > Streptophyta > Magnoliopsida > Asparagales > Iridaceae > Iris > Iris pallida. The sequence goes on along the minus strand of JANAVB010041416.1, from coordinate 1,070,259 downwards.
TAGACTTTGAAGAGGTTACCGTGGGGACGAATATGGTGTCAATTCAGTTCGGCGACTTCCCTCCAATAAGCACTCAAGATGGTGTAATATCTATCCCCTGGGCAACGATGGAAGTTACTAATCTTCCTCCCGTCCGGGACCAGATGACTGGCTTGGTACCTCTCACCACGTCACGAGGAGAGATCATATGGGTGCACCCAGACTTAGTGCCCGAAGTTACCCAGGCGGCATCATCTCCAGCCAATAAGAAGAAGGACAGGAAGTCCAGATCCTGCCACACAAATTCAACCGAAGCTGAGGAGACGACGGCCGTTGTTACCCGGTCTGGGGCACAAGTCCAGACCACTTCGGGTAATTCAGTTGAAGACCCTCAGCCAGTAACGCTGCCCCCACTGATGTTTCGAGGCCATCTCAGCCTCCATCGGCAGACAGAGCCAAGCTGAAGGAAATTCGCTTCGACAGGTCGCTCCTTAAAGATGCACCTCAAGGGCTGGAGAGACCTTACAACTTTGACATATTAGCACAATTAGCTAATATGCCAGCAAAGTTGTCGTTATACGAGCTCCTAAGGCTCTCCAAGGATCTTCGTGTCGCATTGAGCGAAGCGCTCCAGAATGCTGATGCTTACTTAGCCCAGGTCAAACCTACAGAGGAAGACTCGTCGGCAGATCTCCAGTGCAACAACTGTGCGGATGTAATGCCCAACATCGTATTCACCCCACAGGACATGCTGATCAAGACCAACATGCATGATCGCCCCTTGTACTATACTGGGTACATAGGTGACATCAAGTTGGATCGGATGCACATCGATCCTGGCTCGTCGATAAGCATCATCCCGAAAAGCTTGCTTCAAGTCCTCGGCATCCCTATGCACCGGCTAATGACAACCAACACTGCCATTAGCGGTTTCAACTCAGGAAGGAGCTATCTCTTAGGAAAGATCCGATTAGAATGTTAAATCGGCGACCTGAGGACAGTGGTTACCTGCTACGTCATAGATGCAGATACGTCTTACAATATCCTCTTGGAGCATCCGTAGATACATGACTATATGATCGTACCATCCACCCACCACCAATGCTTCAAGTATGTCAGTAAGCACGGCTTCTTGAAGACTGAATTTGCCGACATCGATCCCTTCAAAGGGGTTGAGTCTTATTATTATTCAGAGGCGTGTCTATATGACAAATCCAAGAAACACATAACTGATAAACTGGAGGCCATCACAGGGCCAGAGAAAACCTTGAGAATTCATCTCTAGGCCCATAAACCGGGAAAAGCTGCACCCCTTGTCGCAACTTTGCATAAAGAGGAGCCCGACTCCCCCACCCTAGATGCACAGTTGGAACCGATGGTCATCCGACTCCCAAGGACCAGCCAAGAACCCATCGTAGGGCCGATGGTGATCCGATTGCCAAAATCCAATCAAAGACGACCGAAAGATGCAAGGCCCTCTAGGGGAGCCGATGGTGATCCGATTGCCAAGATCCAGTCAAAAGCAATCGGAAGACACGAAGTCCCCTGCCGAGCCGATGGTCATCCATCTTTCTAAGACGAACCGACAACCAAGTATCGATTCGACACCCTCAGGCAAGCCAATGCCACAAGATGAACCCGTGGTGGTCAATTTGCCCAAGCCAGCGTCCCAACTTCCGGTTATGCAGGGGGTAGCTGAAGAGGATGCAGAACTCACAAAGTATCTGGTTGCAAATGTAGATAGTCCCTCTCTTGATGATGTAATTCCTGTGGATAAAATTCCTTATTTTATCAATAATAGGCTGCCATTGAACTATCTTGAGTGTAATAAACTCAATCTGATGTATACTGTAGGACTCGGTCGGGATATTAACCTGCACACATAGGTGACAACCGTCTATACCACAAACTGACTTTCTTCCATTAAAGATGCCTACTTTCTAGTCCCAGTCAGAAGAGAATGGGATCACACGATCATCTTTGGCCGAAAAGAAGGTCCTCAACCCTTCATGCCATAAGAGTTTAATCTCGAACCCGATAATGGAAGATTACCACCGTACCTGGATAGTCCTCAGGCTAAGTACTTCATGCAAAAGTAGGGGTACGACATAGAGGCTACCCCAGGTCTGAATTACGACAATGGTCGACGGTCGCCTCTACAGCTGTCAACTCCGTCTGGAAAACCTCGGGATTATTATGGCAAGTCCAAATGCGGCCTCGGTTATATTATACCAGCAACAACGCTCGAGAGCTCCAATGAGGAATGTGAGTGGCATTCTCACTCATCCGGATCACCTACATACGTCCGATGACAGCATTGGGGATGTGTTCAGACAGACATTATCTGTCAACATGGCATCCGCTGACATTGAAAAGGAAGACGAGGATCTATTCGAACCTCTTAAGTTGGAGCCATGGGTCCAACAACTGGATGCACAATGGGAGAAGTGCTTTGAACTACGTGACCCTCCCACTGAAGATGAGGTCATGCAAGTTAACCTCGGTAATGAATCCTCTCCAAAGCCAATCTTCGTCAGTAAAAGCCTGACAAACGGCGAGCGGGAGTCATTGTTTCAACTCGTCACAAAGTATATCGACGTCTTTGCCTGGAGCTATGAATACATGCCAGGGCTAAACCCTGAGATCGCACTTCATGAGCTCAATATTCATCCGGACGCAAAACCAGTCAAGCAACAGCAACGACAGTTCTGTCCAAACATCATGAACTCTATTGAAGCGGAAGTAAACAAGCTCATAGCTAGTGGTTTCATCTGCGAGGAGAAGCACCCAGACTGGATAGCTAATATAGTACCTATCGTCAAGAAGAACGGGATAATCCGAATCTGTATCGACTTTTGCAATCTGAATACGGCATGTCCTAAGGATGAATTCTCTCTTTCCATCACTAACTAATAATCGATAATACGCGTGGCTTCGAGCGCATGTCCTTTATGGATGGCTTTTTACGATATAATCAAATAAAAATGTCTCTTGACAATGAGAAACATACGTCATTCCGAACACCGATCGGTGTGTATTACTACATAGTCATGCCCTTTGGCCTGAAAAACGTTGGTGCTACGTATCAGCGAGTAATGAGCATCATCTTCAGAGATCACTTGTGCAAGACGGTGGAGTGTTACGTTGACGAAATCGCCGTCAAAAGCCACTCCAAGGATGACCACCTACACGATTTGAGAAAAGTGTTCGATCTTATGTGAGCACACAATTTGAAGATAAATCCTACCAAGTCTTTCCTCGATGTGTCCAGCGGGAAGTTCTTGGGCTTTGTCATCACTTCCCGGAGCATTCACATAGATCCCGATAAGACAAAGGAAACCTTGAAGATGAGTCCGCCGAAGAACCTTCGTAAAAGAATGGCATCTCTTTCGTTTGGAACAAGGAATGCCAACGCACCTTTGATGACATTAAGGAATACCTAATGAATCTGCCAGTTCTGGTAGCCCCGGTTGCCGGAAAGCCTTTCCTGCTATATGTACGAGCAATGGAACACTCCTTCGATGCCTTGCTAGCACAAAACAATAATGTGGGGCACGAACAAGCCATCTATTATCAGAGCCGAATGATGGTGGGACCGGAGCATAGGTACACCGCCGTAGAGAAGGAATGCCTTGCCTTGGTGTTCGCCATTCAGAAAACACGACACTATGTATCAGGGCAGACCATCCATATTATCTCACGAGTCAATCCCCTCAGGGTTCTCATGACCAAGCCAGGCGCACTCAGTTCTCGTCTAGCCACATGGGCGATACTGTTATCCCGTACGACATAGTCTTCGTTCTGCAGAAGGCTGTGAAAGGTCAAGCCTTGCCCGAATTCCTAGCAGCCCATCCAGGCTCAGGAATAGCAAGAATCTATGAGGAAATTCCAGATGAACTCATTGACTCAAACATGACTTCACATGAAGACGTTTGGTGAATGTTCTTCGACGAAGTCTTAAGAACGGTGTCCCAAGGTGATATCGTCGCTGGAGTCAAAATAGTATTAATTTCTCCTCCGGATTGGTAGTCAACTGGGCAAATTCTCTCACAGAACCCTGTTCAAACAATGTAGCCGAATATAATGCTTTGGTCGTCGGGCTTCGACTTACAAAAGAAGTGGTAGTCGAATACCTAGAAGCATATGGCGACTCGCAGTTGGTTGTCAATCAAATCCGAAGCTCGTACGAAGTTCGCAACGCGGACCTAATTCCTTATCATCAGACAGCAATTGCTATCATAGCAACCTTGGAGGGGTTCTTTTTAGAACATGTTTCTAGGCTCCAGAATATTGAAGCCGACGCCCTAGCAGACCTTGCCGCTTTTTTGGCGGTTCTAAATTATGCTCATCATCTAGTTGACGTTATAGGCTATGAGCTAGTTTGTCCCAAAATCAACGTTCAACTAGATACGAGTTACTCTGCCCAGATAACCAGTAACATGCAAGATTGGAGACTCCCATTTATCGACTTTGTAGTCTATGGTATCCTGCCTGAGAATATGAAAGAAGCAACTTCAATCAGAAGGCATTCTCTCAGATTCTTTTATGACACCGAAACAAAAATGCTATATCGACGATCTTACGACGGACTATTTCTAAGATGTCTGTCAAACGAAGAAGCCAAAGAGGCCTTACGCAAGGCTCACGATGGCGTTTGCGGGGCTCACCAACCAGGCCCGAAGTTGTAGGACCGTCTCCGTCGGATGGGTTACTACTGGCCTACGATAGTAGCAGACGCAGTCGATTATGCAAAGAAGTGTAAGGTTTGTCAGATCCATGCAGATTTTATACATCTGCCCTCTGAGTTCTTGCACCCAACAGTGGTCTCTTGGCCATTTGAGGTATAGGAAATAGATATTGTTGGCCCAATCACCCCGTCGTCGTCCAAAGGGCACCAGTTTATTCTCGCAATCACTGACTACTTCTCCAAATGGGTGGAAGCTTTTCCGTTGGCAGAGGTAAAGACATCAAACGTGATCAGTTTCATAAAACATCACGTCATTTACCGTTCTGGACTGCCACGGAGGATCATTCATGACAATGGTCCCCAGTTCGCGAGTCATGCCTTCTATCGATTCTGTAACAAAAATTGGATATAGAATGTGGCTTCATCAACATACAACCCATCAGCTAATGGTCTGGCCGAAGCTTTTAACAAGACCATAATCAAGCTTCTCAAGACGTACGTGTGCGACTGGAATAAAAAGCCGGGCGAATACTTATGGGCGTACCGTACTACGAGTCGAACGGCTACCGAAAATATACCGTTCTTTCTGGTGTACGGGAGCGAAGCAGTTTTCCCATTGGAGACTCAGATCCCCTCGCTTCGTGTGGCTCTTACTTACCGGTTAACGTCAGAGGATAACTACCGTCGACGGCTACAAGAATTAGAAGCTTTAGACGAGATGAGCTTGCAAGCTCAACAAAGCATCGAGCTCTATCAAGCACGCATCTCTTGGGCCTTCAATAAGATAGTCAAGCAGAGGACATTCCAAGTAGGCGATCTTGTCTTGGCCGTTCGCAGACCGATGGTCAAGACTCACAAAATCATCAGCAAATTCTAGCCCAAGTGGGAGGGTCCATACATCATCGAGACCGTATTCTCCACCGGCGTATACCGACTCGCGAAGCAGAATGGAGACTTGCTCATGATGCCCATAAACGGCAAGTTCCTGAAGAAATACTATGTCTAAAGACATGTTGGTACTTTCTCAAACCACCAAATCTCCTAAACTATCGAGTTATGTATACCAAGTACCTCTGAACTCATACTCTATAGCATCTCTCTGAGTGGCGAGTCATGTACGATGGTTCCTCTGAACTCACACTCTATCGCATCTCCCTGAGTGGCGAGTCACGTACGATGATACGTCTGAACTCCCACTCTAATGCTTTATCACACAGGAGTCTGCCCAGCTTATCGTTATCACTAAGCAAACTTCTTATTCCTGATTATCGTGTATCACGTCCATATTACCTCTAATAACGATAGTCTCTTGACTTAACACCTGTACCCAACCCCGGATAAAAGACATGGTGTTAAGACCACAAAACCTATCACGTCCATATTACATCTGTTAGGTTTTGTCTCAAAATTTATTACTCGCACCACCAGTGCATAGAAGAGTAATAGGTCCACCAAAGATTATTCTTGATTATCATGTATCACTTCCATATTACCTCAGATACCGATAGTCTTTTGACTTAACACCTGTACCCGACCCGGGATAAAAGATATGGTGTTAAGACCACAAAACCTATCACGTCCATATTACCTCTGTTAGGTTTTGCCTCAAAATCCATTCCTGATTATCGTGTGTCACGTCCATATTACCTCTGATACCGATAGTCTCTCGACTTAACACATGTACCCAACCCGGGATAAAAGACATGGTGTTAAGACCATAATACCTATCACGTCCATATTACGTCTGTTGGGTTTTGTTTCAAATCTATTACCCGTACCACCAATGCGCAGAAGCGTAATAGGTCCACAAAAGTTATCCTAATCTATTACTCGTACCATCGGTGTACCAAAGAGTAGTAGGTCCACAAAATATCATTCAAATCTATTTGCTCGTATTTACAGATACACAAAAGGACAATAGGTCCACAAAAAGTCCTCCAGTGGGATGTCCTTTATCAAACACAAATGCTGTATTAGGCCCTCTAGTACAGGCACCATGGATACTACAAATAAAAAATGGAGTGAATGTATTCTGCTTATTCAAAATCAGTTACATTCATAGGACTATATCAGCAGCAGAAAGAAAAGAAATAAAAATCTAGCAATACATAGTTTGGTCAATTTGACAGCACTTCGCCTTCATCAAAATGCAGTTTTGTGGCCCTTGAAAGAAGTCATGTTTTACTGCTGAGAAGAAAACAAGGCTGTTGAACCTCCGAGGAGCTGCACGGAGGAAGGAAAATATAGCATGCTTTTCTCCCCTCCGTATTGCGGACACCTTAGTCCCGCTCCTCCAAAAGACCATACCTTCAAAACAACATCCCTAATGGTGGTTTTGCCTACTTGGAGAGCTGTGAAAATAGGACTTTCATGATGACGCCTGGCCACCGTCCAACTCTCCAATGTATAAAGGTTCTTCCTACCACCTGGGGAAAACTCTTCCGAAGTATGAGGAGTTCTAAGTTGTCTGATGTGTATGCCAAAATGGCACGAGAAAAACTCTTTCGAAGCATTGAGAGTTCTGAGTTGTCGGATGTGTGTGTGTCAGAATGGTGTATTTTCACTCTATCGTCGATACCGATCTTGGAGAAATTCGCTAGCCGGATCACTGTAAAAAAATTAAAAAAAATAAAGAGGTTTTGTAGGTAGAAGAAAATAACATTCAGCCAAATAGACCCTATGCGGCCTAGTTATGAGGAATGTGCATGTAGCTTAAAAATATGAGACACATGCGGGTAAGTCTTAAAAGCACTTATGCGATTCTGTTATGCAATGTTCATGCGGCTAAGCCATAAGGCATTTATACGGATCAGTTATGAGATGTATATGTGGCCTGGTCACAAGGCATCCATACGGTTCAGCCATGTAGCGCTCATGTGGCTCAGGTATGAGGTATCCATGTAGGTCAGTGACACTTATGTGGTTCAACCCATACGGCCCCATCATACAGAACATATACAGTCCCATGAGACGGGGGATATATCCATCATACCCAAAGCACAGAGGCAATTTATGACAAGCCCGTGCATAAAATATGCGATATGGCCATTCAAATTTAAGTAATCGCTTTCCCACCGTCCTTACCCTTAACATGGGGTTGCACGTCAAGATGAACGAGAGGAGAGTCCACAGCACGTGACGGAGAGGCGAGCCCCTTCCCTATGGCCGTAGCACCAGTCGACTTGGAAGCTTTCGAATTCATGGCTAACCGGGACAAAAAAGATGATGAAGACGAAGGAAAAAAAGTTGAAAGAAAAACTCTCTCCGTATGGACCATATTTATATCTCTTCAAAGTGGAAATAGATGAACGTTGCGTCGGTTATCGTGACATTAAAGATAATAACGACACTTGGGGATTTTTATCCTTAAATAACCGTCATCGCCGCATCAATTCTTGTATCCATTAAAGATAATAATGACGTTTGGGGATTTTATCCTTAGTAACCGTCAGCTTTATCTCGAAAAAAGAGCCCAAGTCTAAAACCAAATCAAGACAAGATCTCCCTGCGGCACAAGTTCTCCATGCGGCACAAGATTTCCCTGCAGCCCAAAAATGTTCCTGCGGCTCAAAATGTCCCTACGATATGACGTCTCTCCTGACTCGAAGATTTTCCTTGGGCTTGATATATGTCCATGCTTCTTATTCAAAGTATTCCAAATTTGCAATTTGAAAACTTTGAAGGGGGTCTTGTAGAAACATAGAAAATATGGAGTTCATGCGGATCACAACTTATCGCATGAGTACCCTGGAATAGATTGACCTGCATAAAGAAGAGCCGCATGACAGACACAGCATGCCCCCTGCTGCCCATTTTCACCAGACTAATTTTTGAGCTACAGAGAGAATAGTTACTTATGCGGCCAAGCTGATCAACCCTTCTGATAAAGCTGACAAACTCTGTTAAAATCGATAAGACTGACAGCTCTGACAACTCTGACACTGACAAAAAGAAGATAAGACGTGATCAAACAAAATGTTACGCCACCAGACTGGACATGGCCATACGGCCAAAAGGACTACGACCCGAGCCGTATGAACCTTATGCGGCTCAATCTGTGTGTTTCATGCGGCCAAGCGTAACTACAATCTGAGCCGCATGAGCTTTATGCGGTCCAGAATATAGAACCTTTATGGCTCAAAAGTCCCCAAGCTACATGGAGACTAAGGAAGACTACCGCATGAGTCGTATGCGGCCCAGCATGGCCGAACACTGAAAGGCCTATGCGTCTCAAAATGACTCAAGCAGGCTGATCCTTTCTTGCGATGGGACAGGTGGCAGGCTGACCAAGTCTCAACCACCCAGATTTGCTACAATAAAATCTCAACAACGCCCACCAGCTGGCAGCCCAAAAATTGAGTCTTTATGTACTATGAGAAATACGTGGCCACGTGGCCCTTTATGCAATCGAAAAATCTGCTATTGTAGAAAATACTATAAATAGCAGGATACCACACCAATGCAAATGGTTGGCAATCGAAGGCTGACAACCTACAAAGGGCATTTTCTTCAAGAGCAAGGATCGCGTCAGATAGTCCAAGGAGTAAGGAAGAGTTGCTACACTTTCCCGAGCCTCTATCGTCAACGCCCAGAATTAAAACTAAACAATAGTACTTAGATTATTTTCTAGGATTTCTTTCTAGGCTTTCTCTTGTACAAACGAGTTTACAATCAAGTTCAATTTATCTGTAATTTTGTTGTGCTTGATATTTAATGGCAGACAACCTTTTGATAATGGTGGGGTGATCGTACCTATGATATCCATCCCCCCATACTTCAAATGGCTAGAATGCAACTGTCTGATGTAAGAATTTCGACGGCTGGTGAATACAGTCTGCGTGGATCATGCACATTCGATATTTGTTTGCGTATACCAATACACCTTCTATCATCATAGGCCAGTAGTAGACCATGCGTCTAAGTCGATCCTGCAGTTTGGACCTGGTTGGTGGGCTCCGTAAGTACCATTGTGATCTTCGTAAAGTTCTTCCTTAGCTTCATTATCTGATAAACATCGAGTAGGAGACCGTCAAAGGAATGATGATATAACATTTAGTTTGAACGTCATAATAGAACCGAAGAGAACGCCTTCGGACGGAGGTCGCTTTCTTAGCGTTGTCTGGCAAGATTCTATAGACCACGAAATCAATAAAAGGGGCCCGCCAGTTTCGAACACCCTCGCTTGTGTCCGTGGAATGGTTGGCTTGCATGCATAGGTTATTCTTAGGGCATACCAGCTCCTGACCAATCATCGTGATTATATGCTAAGTTCCTACAGGCACTGCTAATGAGGCTGCAAGACCCGCCATAACGTCTGCTTCTATATTCCATAATCGTAGAATATATTCTATAAAGAATCCCGTAAATATGGAAATTATCAAGATTGTTGCCTGATGATACGAGATCATTTTTTCATGTCGAACCTCATATTATCTTAGAACTTGGTTAACTATTAGCTGAGAATCATCGTAAGCTTCCAAGAAGTCGACCCCCAACTCTTTAGCTAGCCGTAGCCCTATGATAAGAGCATTATACTCGACAACATTATTGGAACATAATTTCGAGGGTGAGTATGATCGCTGGATGATCAAGTCATCAGAGGAGATTAATGCTACCCCCAATCCTAATATGATGTCACCTTTGGGTCTTATCCTCGAAGCACCATCGAAGAATAAGTACTAAATTGGTTCTTCTATTGTGACATGCGCTTCCATTACCTTATCCTGAATATCATTATAATGTTTCGATGTTTTAGCTATTGGATGAGCAGCATGAAGTCAGGTAATGCTTGGCCTTTGGTCGCTTTTTGCAAGACAAATACCATATCGTAAGGGGACAAAAGTATTGCCCACGTGGCCAGATGAGAATTCAGTGCTCCTGGTTTGGTCATAAGGAACCTGAAGGGATTTGTAACACCCAGTTTTCTAAATGAGGGTAATTTTGAACTTTTGTAATTATAATTATTATTTATTGATATTTATATCACATTATAAATTTTGGTGATTTTTAAATCAATTTAAAATTGTTTTAAGTCATGACTTGTGATTTTGATGTGCTGCTAGTGAAACCCTAGAGACTGTATGACCTAGATCCTAACCATGTCATTAGGATGATTTATTTTTACTTTTGAGCATGAGAGTATTTTGGTCATTTGGACTCGTTGAATTATTTTATGATTTATTACATTGGTGATTGTTAATTTTGACTTTTTGCTAGCTGTGACTCAAGAGACTGTCCTTGACTTTGACCTTAACTTTGGTGACTTAGTTAACATGGTATGGGACCCTAATCTAACTTAAGTTGGTCTTGGTTGACTTAAGTTGGCTAAGTTTCATGGAGAGAGTAGGAGGATTTTTGCATTGGACCAAAGGCTAAGGACGTGAGCTAGTTAGCTAGCTAACTTGGCCCATAGCCCACTAGTGTAACCCTAACCCTAATTTTATCCTTTATGACCAGCCACCTAGGGATTCCCAACCCTATAAAGTCTCTCTTCCATTGTTCTTGCCTCTTTTGTAATATTTCAACAAATTGAAGAAAGAGGTAAATAGCAATTTTCCATAATTCATAACTTTCTCATTTTTAATCCTTTTTGACCCAAATCTTTTGCATATGAATCTAATCAACCTCTATCTGCTGTCCATGGAGAGGAATCCCAGCTTTGGGTCAATTTGGAGCATTTGGCTATCAAAGAGGAACCCCCATTTGAAGCTTTTTTTTGCTATTTGTACCTATAGGTAAAACTCCTCAAATTGTGCTAATATTTTGATTTCTTTGTATATTAGGCTAGATCTAGGTGTCCCCTAGCTGTCCCTAAAGTTTGTGTAGAAATCGTGTCCATGTAATGTCCGTATCGGACACGTGTCATAGTGTATAGGTAAGTGTTTGATAAAATGCCACTTAGGATTTTATTTTCGGTTTTTGTAAAACTAATTGCATGATTTTGTAGATCTATGTATGTACTTTAACTTTTGGGAAGACTGATATGATTTTCGTGTCAATTTCGTGTCGAAAATGGGTACGGACACGCTATACGACATGCGTATGCGGTGTCCTGCTACCCGTGTCCTATTTCTCTCTGGACACAGCATTTTGATACGCAAAACTTTGTGTGGAGGTTGGGGCAGTAATTGACAAGTCACTCCCCAGGTTTTACGATATCTTTTTTCGTGTCGGACACGAAAACGAGGCTACACTGGTTTTATACTGGACTGAACACGCGTGTTTTGGGGTTCTGACACGGGCTTCGTATCCATCTTGGATACGTCGTGGTGACATGTCAGGGACACGAATACGTAGCCCTATATGGGGCGAACACGTAGGTACGAGCACGAGTCGTGTCGTATCCTATGTCGCGTGCACGAGGCCGTGTCCTCGCTGTACGAGCACTGGGATGTATGTTTCTGGTACGATATGCAGTTCGGTTTTGGACACCTTCGTGTCCAATTTTATGGACACGAATGCATCCCTATGACACGTACACGTGTGTACTATGTGTTGGAACAATCAATTTGATAATTTATTGGGTTTTCCTATGTCGATTTGGGTTTTCTATGTATTTTCTGATACATGTTGTTCATCACTGTTTTTGGGTTTTAAAATATAAATCAAATGTTAAATTATGATCATTAGATGTTTATTAACATGTATGCATGTCTGTTGTGTACTATTTTGGCTTTTGCTCTGTTTTGGGTTTGAATTCATGTTCGAAATCCACTATTCTGATACCTGTGCAGTAAGTTTCAGAGTTAACATGATATTGAATGTTAAATTATGTAGATTAATAAGGTGATTAACATATATGCATGATTGGGTTAGATAGTGGCATGATTGGGTTGATTTGGATTTTAAAATATAGTTTTCCCTAATCTTTGATACATGTATCTGTCAGTTGGTATTTTCTGAGATTTTTAATATGTTAAACTATTTTTTTGTATGATTAATTGAATGTTTGTTCACCTATTCACAATCTGAGTGTTAACCTACATGTTAGGATTCATGGTGGCCTGAGGATTTGGGTTTCGATTATGCTTGGGACTGTAAACTGGTAAATTGCTTAGGTGTATACACTGTCACAGACCTGAGGATAAATGAACTGTCATAAGTTCACTGAATTGGTTGTTGGTTTAATTGAAATGATATTCACCTATATGTGTATGAGTCTAACCTAAAATGCTAAGGTTCATGGTGGTGTTGATATTAGGTTTTCATTCAGCTGGGTTATAAATTTGTGGATTGTTGTCCACACACTGTTCTCACATGTATTCACACTGTGTTCCTGAATTTTCGAGAACTGAGATTGATGCCATGAATGCATGTATGTTAAATTGAATGAATGAGTAATGTTGTTTCTCAGTTTTCCTCTCTTCCCATTCAGTTTTTCCCCTTCCCTTTTCTTTTGTTTTTCATAAATGATATGTTGTAGTGTCCTAACTAATGAATGAATATATATCTTGTAATATAGGCATATAATGTATGTATGACAATACAAAACCCCTTAACTGTTAACACACACACCCTTACAGACACTACACCCCCCTATCTGAACACAGACACAGGAAACCCCTTACATTGCACACACAACACACCCATCTTCATGCCCCCTTCCTTGTCCTCTCTCTCTATATATATAGTGTATATATGCAACATATGTATAATGAATGCATGAATGAATAAGTGTAGGCATGCCATGATATATGCAATGTAGGCAATGTATGTTATGAGTAGAATGAATGAATATATGCAAGAATGATGTGATGTAATGCCATGTATAATACAAGATGATGAAAACAATGAATATGCATCCATGTATATATATATGTAAATGTATACAAGTAAGTGCCTATGCATCTTTATATGAATGTGTGTAGATATGCATATGTATACCTTAGCCTATGTGCATATATATGCTTTATGCATATATATATGAATGAAGGCATGAATATGTGTAATCTAAATGTGTATATGCCTTAGCCCTCACTATGTATCAATGTACACATGTATGAATGTATATATATTTATATATTGTATCTATTTGGTTTATAGCCTAGTGTTAGAGTGGCCTATAGGTGGTTGTTTAGACTTGAGTAGATTGACCTAGACCTATTTTGACTAGAGTGTTGACTAGAGTTGACCAGATTTGACGTTGACCTAGTTTGACCTAGAAATCATGTAGTTTGTATTGTAGCTTTCATTTTTCTTGTATTGAACATGTCATAACCCATATTACTCTGTTTAGGACATTGTGACTCCGGTACAGACAGCTGATATTACACTACTCTTTTTAGAGTAGCAAGTGAGTACATTCTCTGATAGTTCTCTCATTTACTTGTCAATTACTGTACTTCAGTTCTAGTTAGTTGTATATGAATCTCTGTTACAATACGTATGGATATTTCTGGATTCATGTATGCAACACACATACCATATTGTCTGACCTCTATTACTGGAATCATTCTGGAATCATTGTTGGTATCATCATGTTTGGCTAGACTCATCTCGATTCTCGTGTCATATTCTGGATTCACTTGTACTTGCTGGGAGGGACTTGAGTAAGACATGTAGACATACCCCAATTCTGGAATCACCCCACATGCTGGAATCAAACTGGAATGATAGCCATCTCACACCCGGCCGAGTGTGTGATGTACCGGATTATCTATAGTCGTTTACATGTCGATCTCGGTATTTTAAAATATACTGTTAGAATATAGTCTAGACTCACCCTGGAATCTTTGATCGCTGACTGGAATCATCTTATACTGGACTCATCTTGTACTGGAATCACCTGGTATCAAATTTATGTTGTCTGGACTTACTTGGTTTTACACTTGTTTACATTTACTGTTTGGACTTATATCATATTACTCTAGTTCAGCTAGTTTCTATTTACAGTCTTCATTGCCATGATTCTTCTCTTGTTTAGTTACTATACTTTTCTTATATCTCAACTGTTCTCTATACCATCACCTAAATATAAACTGCCATATTCATCAATACAACTGTCTATAACTGCTTTATAGTTCTCATTTACTTGGGTTTTCTAGATGAGATTGTGCTCATTCCTGTCCTGACTGGACCTGTTGAAAATATTACAGATGATAGCCCCGATGATGCTTGCCCTTCTCATTATGGACATGATGAGGGATTAGCCACCTTTGGTCCCGACACTTAGTAGTAATCGGGATACAGTTTTAGACTTGCATTAGTTCTTATTTTGGACTTGTTGTATTGATTTGAGATGTGATGTATTTCAGATTGTTGAGATATTGTTATTATTTCAGTAGTTGTAGTTGTCTTTCTATTTGTAGTCATTTTCTGTGTTATCGTATCGTACTTAGATTGTGATTGAGTTGACCATATCTTATACATGTCCTCCGTTCGGAGTTGATTATGAAGAGTACATTATATACTTCATGAGTTGTTGTTTAGCTAGAGACTTAGAATAACGTTCTACCGCCGACTCTGCGGCGTAGGCTGGGCTTTGTTACGTACTTGTGCCCATACAGCAGGTACGGGTCATGACAGGATTGACCCGGGAAATCATATGGATCGTCTGTCCCACTATATGTAACGCCCGTAGTTCGTAATACGTATTTTGGTATACGTGTACGTATTTTGACTCATATTGTATGTTTCATTGTATGGTTTATTTTAGCATTTCATTGCTTGGTTCGGCTTGGTTCGACTTGGTTCGGTTTTTTCTTGCATGTGAACCAACCCTACCTACCCCCACCACTAACCCCATTTATATCCCACCTACTTTTCTCTCTCCTCATAACTCAGTATTTACTCCTTATTTTTCTTCTTCCTCCCTGGCATAGAGCTCCACCTACCCCCTCTCCCACCGGCAAGTGCATCATTCTTCATGGAGGAACTCAAGTTTTGTTGTTCCATTTTCTTCCTCATAAGATTCTAAGACATTTTAGTACTTAGCATTTTTAATTTCCATGTTTCATTTCGTGTAGATCTAAGCTTGTTGTATTTTCGGATTTTTTGGGTTTTGATCTATTAAGCCTTGTTATTTTTAAGTTTTGATGGTTCCATGTTGTAGAGAATTTCTTTCTGCCCTATTTCGACCTATGGAAGTCCGGATTCTGACCTTAGATGAAGGAGTATGGAACTTGGAAGCAATGGCTTCATGGTTCTTCTTCTCGGAACAGTGGAGAAGAAGAACAGTGCTTGACCGCATGACCTTGCCCGACTCAGCCGTATGGCTTTTTCATGCGGCAAGTCTACTTTAGCCGCATGGCCTTCACCCGTATGACTCAAGTTAACTCCAGCCGCATAAGCTTGTTCGTCCACTGCCGCATATGCCCATTCCTCCTTTGGCCGTATGACCCTCATTTGGTCCCCCCAGCCGCATGAGCCCCTGCCCCATATGCCCGTTCCTCCTTTGGCCGCATCACCCTCATTTGGTCCCCCCAGCCTCATGAGCCCCTGCCGCATATGCCCGTTCCTCCTTAGCCGTATGGCTTTGGTCCCCCCCCCAGCCGCATGAGCCCCTGCAGCATAATCCTGCTGTCCTTAACCACATGCACCTTTTTTCTCCAGCCGTATGAGCCTGTCCCCTTCTTGCCGTATGGCTTCTTCTAGTAGATCCGCATGGCTTTGCTCGACTTGGCCGCATGAGCCCTATCTCGTTTGGCCACATGAGCCCGATTTTCCTTTGTCGCATGAGCCCGATCTTCCTTGGCCGCATGAGCCTGCTCCCCCTTTCGAGTCGCATGATCCCGTCCTGCTTAGTCGCATGGCTCTTTCCATAGCCGTGCACTCCTTTTTCCATGTTGAGCTGTTACATTTATGCTTTTGTCTCACGACTCTCTGTGTAACTTGGGTCCCTTAATAGAATGCTTGTACCATATAAATTTTGCATATGTTCCATAACACGATAGTGACCCTTCGTTGTTTGGTTTAAGGGTTATAACTCGGTTATCTGAATAGTCCTATGGTTATCTCATCGTATATCGTCGTGATTTTATGTATTACTAGTCTTTTATTATATAATTATATTTTGTGCTAATTGCTTGTTTTAGTTCTTAAGTGAAACCTCCTTTGTGGCCCTTGCTCTTTCTGGGATCTGACCCAGCTGGTTTTGTATAGCCAAATACCGGAGTAGCTCCAGAGGATCCACCTACCTTTTAGCCAGATGGTGACCACCATGCGTAACCAAGGCAACGATTGGGTTTCCTTTTGTTCTTCCACTTTATTATAAAAATATTCTTTTGAGACGTTTAGCCGACGAGCACGTGTTAGCTGGTATTGCACTTACTTACTGTCTGCTTACGGGCTGTAACATGATTGACGAATCCTAGGGTTGATCATGTATGACTAAAACTCTTGCTAGTCTTTACATTTTGTACGACTAGCTTTATGATCATCCAAATATGTAATATATGGGATGCCTTACTATTGTATATTTGGTGCTCTGACATATTGTAACTGTTATTACTTGCATGAGATTGAGACAATAGGCTTGTTCATGACCATAAGAGACTGATGGCTTGTAGTTAAACCCTCATATATCTAGACAGCCGTGACCGTATAGAGAGGTGGTTTCCATTTCAATATACGTAGCTGGCTATGTATGCCCCCGCTCTCTAGTATTCTAGTTTGTGGGGCATTACATGGTTTAAGTGGTAGCCCATGCAGGTCTTGTGAATCAAGATATGTGGGGGTTTACTGAATAGATGTCTCAATCAGCACTCACCCTTGATCTCTGCTCGAATCCTCTGAATCCCTGTATTCTTGACCTGATCACATGCTTGTATCTTTGATATGTCCTGGTCCTTCCTTATTGTTCCCTGTGTCGTCTTCTTCAGCGGTATTATTCCTGGACCTACCTATCGGCAAGGCGGAGCACCTTCCGTGGGCTAGCAGCAACCTGGAGATCAGGCCCAGCATTCAGGAGTAGCCTCTAGAGTCATGCCTACTGGGGATCAAAAACCACCAGTTCAGCCAGTCCAGCCTACAGAGCCCGATAATGGCACCTTGGTGGGTCTCATCAGGACATTGCTAGCATCTCAAGATCGTCGGGGCGATGCCCTGCACCAGGCAGTACAAGATGCTTTGAACAGAGGCGGTCATCAATGGAACCAGGCAGCCAACAGCTTCAAGCGCTTGAACCCTCCCTTCTTCGACAGCAGCGAAGATGCGATTGCCGCAGATGCTTGGCTGCAGGATACAAGAGTGATTCTAGAAGCGGCAAAGACGCCCGAGAATGAGAAGGTGGCGGTAGTACGCCTACAGTTATTGGATCTTGCCCGCAGCTGGTGGACAGCACAGGCCGTTGGATTAGTGGCACCTGTTGCATGGACAGTATTTCGTGAGAGATTCCAGACCAAGTACTTCAATGCTGTAGCTCGATACAACCTACAGACGAGGTTCACCAATCTGAAGCAGATGTGCAGGACGGTCGACGGATACGCGATCGAGTTTTTGAGACTTAGTCGGTTTGCTCCCACCTTGGTAGCGACCGAGTTCGACAGAGCCCATCGGTTCCAACAGGGGCTTCATCTAGAGATTTTATTGGCAGTAGAGCAGTTTGAGCATCAGACTTTTGATGCGATATTGAGAGCAGCCAAGAGGAACGAGTATACCTCCCAGAGGATTGTGGACAGGACCGGAGGTTGGAAGCGGTCTCACGGCCAGATGAATCAGTCTTCAGCACCAGCCCCGGCAGCCAGGACTTTGACCATAGAAACCCCGAGGCGGGTGGCCTCAGTGACGTCGATTCAGCATTCGACCCCAGCATTTCCCCAGCAGCAGAAGCAGAGGCAGACTTCCACAATGGGTTGCACACATTACGGGAAGCCAGGACATGTGGTAGCAGAATGTCGCAGGGCGCAGGGATTGTGCCTGGCTTATGGGGCAGCGGATCACAAGATAGGATCCTGCCCGAATAGGGGGAGTTCTTC
Organism: Iris pallida; assembly: GCA_029216955.1. NCBI lineage: Eukaryota > Viridiplantae > Streptophyta > Magnoliopsida > Asparagales > Iridaceae > Iris > Iris pallida. The sequence goes on along the minus strand of JANAVB010041416.1, from coordinate 1,051,680 downwards.
TTCTTCGACCTTTTCTTGTCCTTCGGTGAGAGGACCAGCACCAGTCCAGCAGCAGCAACAGTTTTCGAGGCCCTTGCCACCTCAGTCCCAAGCATTTCAGCAGCAAAACCCCCAGCAGTATGCCCAAACCCAAGTCCTAATTCAGAGCAGACAGAAAGGTTTTCAGTAGAGGGGACCCGCACCCAGAGGACATGGTCAGGCGATGGCGATGACCGTAGAAGAAGGATTGGCACCAGGTGAGGTAGTGGCAGGTACTATTCTCGTCAACTCCTCTCCAGCATCAGTATTATTTGACTCTGGTGTATCGTATTCATTTATGTCTGCACAATTCGCGATAGGGATAGGATTGGAGCCTGATTCATTATCAGTAAGGCTCAATATACTTATTGGTAACGGTCTTGTGGGAGTAGATAGAGTGTTTTTCTCGTGTCGGATCGTGGTTAGCGGTAAAGAGTTTCCCGCTAGATTGATAGAGTTTTCGATGGCCGATTATGATGTGGTCTTAGGGATGGATTGGTTAAGGAACCAGTATGCTAGGATTGACTGCCATGTTGGCAGGGTTGTTTTTAGTATTCCAGGCGAGCCAGAGTTTTCCTTTTTCCGAGGCGAAGTTGAACCTTCTCCTCCAGTATTGCGGATGGCAGTGGCAGCAGTACAGTTACCCCGAATAGTCGAGGAGTTTCCAGATGTTTTCCCAGAAGAGCTTCCAGGAATGCCGCCAGAGCGAAAGATCGAGTTTACTATCGACTTGATCCCAGGGACAGCCCCAGTGTCGGAGAGAGTCTACAGGATGGCACCGTCAGAGTTGGAGATATTGTACAAGATGATTGAATAACTCAAGACCAAGGGATTCATTCATGCAAGTGGATCGCCTTGTGGAGCCCCGATGCTTCTTGTAAAAAAGAAGGATGGTACATCCAGATTATGTGTAGATTATCGTACCTTGAACTCAGTGACAATCAAGAACAGATACCCTCTCCCGAGGATAGATGACTTGTTTAATCAACTCAAGGGGGCAGCAGTATTCTCGAAGATTGACTTGCGGTCAAGATACCATCAGATCAGAGTCTGAGAGCAGGACATCCCAAGACAGCTTTTAGATCTAGATATGGGTATTGGGAGTTCCTTGTTATGCCATTTGGAGCAACCAATGCGCCAGCTGTATTCATGGACCTCATGAATCGCATCTTCATATCTTAGTTGGATTAGTTCGTGATTGTGTTCCTAGACGACATCCTGGTCTACAGCAAGAGTGTAGCGGAGCATGAGTAGCATCTCCATGTGGTTCTTCAGATTCTCAGAGAGCACCAGTTCTATGCCAAGTTCAGTAAATACGAGATCTGGCTCGATCGCATTTCATACTTGGGTCATATCACCACCAGAGGAGGAGTCGAAGTGGATCCCCAAAAGATTGTGGCTATTGAGACATGGCCAGTACCTAGCACAGTTGCAGAAGTTCGCAGTTTTCTTGGCTTGGCCGGCTATTACCGACGATTTATTTCAGACTTTGCTCGGATTTCAGCGCCATTGACCCAGTTGACCCGCAAGGATGTGCAGTTTGTTTGGACGGCCAAATGTCAGGATTCTTTTGAGAAGTTGAAGCGAGGTTTGATGACGGCACCCATTCTTATGCTTCCAGATGGGACCGGAGGATTTTTAGTATATTGTGATGCTTCAGGCAGAGGTTTAGGATGTGTTTTGATGCAGCATGGGAAGGTAATAGCTTATGCGTTACGTCAACTTCGTGACCATGAGAGAAATTACCCAACCCATGACTTGGAGTTGGCAGCAGTAGTGTTTGCACTTAAGCTTTGGAGACATTATCTGTATGGAGACAGAGTGGAGATTTTCATCGACCACAAGAGCCTAAAGTATGTATTTACCCAGAAGGATCTTAACATGCGTCAGAGAAGGTGGCTAGAGCTACTTGTGGATTATGATGTCAACCTACAGTATCACCCAGGAAAGGCCAACGTCGTACCGATGTATTGAGCAGAAGAGCCGGAGCTTATTTTCTAACAGCACAACCAGAGTTATTAGCAGATCTTCAGAAGATGGGTATAGAAGTTGTCCTTCCTACCAATGTGGCATTGATGGCCAGTATGCAAGTTCAGTCCACTATAGTTGACAGGATCCGGATGGCACAGTCGACGGATTCCAAGCTTCAGCGACACAGAGCAGCGTGTGAGGCAGGACGACGGCCAGAGTTATATATCCATGAGGATGATACACTTCGACATGTGAGGTGTCTTTGTGTACCCAGTGGAGATATCAGACAGGAGATCATGGCAGAAGCTCACAGTTCACAGTATTCTATTCATTCCAGTGGCACGAAGATGTATCGTGATATCCGTCAGCACTTTTGGTGGAATGGCATGAAGAGGGAGATAGCCCAGTTTGTCTCTCGATGTTTGGTTTGCCAACAAGTTAAAGCTGAACATCAGAGGCCAGCTGGACTTCTTCAGCCCTTGTCGATTCCAGTAGAAGTAGGAGAACATTACTATGGATTTTATGACTGGATTACCTAGATCCCTGGCTGTTAGAGATGTTATTTGGGTTATTATAGACAGGCTCACGAAAGTGGTTCACTTTCTCTCGTTCAGAGTTGGTCAGTCGACAGCTCAGCTAGCGGAGATGTACCTCAGGCAGATTGTCAGATTTCATGGTGTACCATTCAATATCACCTCGGATAGAGATTAAAGATTTACGTCGCACTTTTGGTGCAGTCTGTAGGAGAGTTTGGGAACCCACCTCCTGTTCAGCTCAGCTTATCATCCGCAGACAGATGGTCAGTTTGAGCGTACCATACGGACCTTGGAAGATATGTTGAGATATTATACCCTCGACTCTGATGGTTCGTGGGAGGATCACCTGCACCTGGTGGAGTTCTCGTGCAACAACAGTTTCTAAGCCAGTATTCAGATGGCACCGTTCGAGGCACTGTATGGTAGGAAGTAAAGATCTTCGCTAGCATGGGACGATGTTGGAGAGAGGCAGATGCTCGGTCCAAAAATAATTACTCAGACAGTTGAGGTGGTCAGAAGAGTCAGAGATCATTTTCGAGTTGCACAAGATCGCCAGCGTCAATGGGCCAATTCTCATCGGCGTCCCCTTGAATTTTTTGTCAGCGACCATGTATTCCTCAAGATCTCGCCTAACCATGGCGTCATTCGTTTCAGCTTATGAGAAAAGCTTAGTCCTAGGTATATAGGATCGTACAATATTCTCGAGTGAGTAGGAGACGTGTCATATCGTCTCGCTCTACCGCCGTCATTGCGTGAGGTGCATGATGTCTTCCCTGTATCCCAATTGCGACGGTATATCCCGAATTTGATTCATGTCCTTGATCATTTGGAATTGGTTGTTGGTACCAACCTTTCGTATGAGGAAAGACCCGTATCCATATTGGACCGGAGAGAGAAGATACTCAAGAACAAGACTATTAGTTTAGTCCGTGTTGCTTGGGGTCATCACTCTCTAGGTGAGTCAACGTGGGAGCGTGAAGATGATATCCGATCGTGATATCCTGACCTGTTTGACTCGTAAGGTATAACGTCCTTCTTATGCCTTACACCCTCAACTTCCATGCTTGCATGAATGATTGCTTGATTGATTGTCTAGTTATAACTTGCTTGTGATTAGTATAGCTTGTCCTTGTCTCTCTAGCCTCTTGATTAAATTCTAAGGACAGAATTCTTTTAAGGTGGGTAGAGTTGTAACGCCTGTAGTTCGTATTACGTATTTTGGTATATGTGTACGTATTTTGACTCATATTGCCTGTTTCATTGCATGGTTTATTTTAGCATTTTATTGATTGGTTCGGCTTGGTTCGGTTTTTTCTTGCATGTGAACCAACCCTACCTACCCCCACCACTAACCCCATTTATATCCCACCTACTTTTCTCTCTCCTCATAACTCAGCATTTACTCCTCTTTCTTCTTCTTCCTTCCTGGCATAGAGCTCCACCTACCCTCTCTTCCACCGGCAAGTGCATCTTGCTTCATGGAGGAACTCAAGTTTTGTTGTTCCATTTTCTTTCTCATGAGATTCTAAGACATTTTAGTACTTAGCATTTTTAATTTTCATGTTTCATTTCGTGTAGATCTAAGCTTGTTGTATTTTGGGATTTCTTGGATTTAGATCTATTAAACCTTATTATTTTCAAGTTTTGATGGTTCCATGTTGTAGAGAATTTCTTTTTGCCTTATTTCGACCTATGGAAGTCCGGATTCTGACCTTAGATGAAGGAGTATGGAACTTGGAAGCAATGGCTTCATAGTTCTTCTTCTCGGAACAGTGGAGAAGAACAGTGCTTGACCGCATGACCTTGCCCGACTCAGCCGCATGGCTTTTTCATGCGGCAAGCCCCCTTTAGCCGCATGGCCTTCACCCGCATGACTCAAGTTAACTCCAGCCGCATGAGCTTGTTTCCCCACTGCCGTATATGCATGTTCCTCTTTTGGCCGCATGACCCTCATTTCGTCCCTCCAGCAGCATGAGCCCCTGTCACATATGCCCGTTCCTCCTTTGGCCGCATGACCCTCATTTGGTCCCTCCAGCTGCATGAGCCCCTGCCGCATATGCCCGTTCCTCCATAGCCGCATGGCTTTGGCCCCCTTAGCCGTATGAGCCCCTACCGCATAAGCCTGTTGTCCTTAACCGCATGTGCCCTTTTTCCAGCCGCATGAGCCTGTCCCCTTCTTGCCGCATGGCTTCTTCTAGCCGAGCCGCATGGCTTTGCTCGACTTGACCGCATGAGCCCGATCTCGTTTGGCCACATGAGCCCGATCTTCCTTGGCCGTATGAGCTCGATCTCCCTTGGCTGCATGAGCCTGCTCCCCCTCTCGAGCCGCATGAGCCCGTCCTGCTTAGCCGCATGGCTCTTTCCATAGCCGTGCACTCCTTTTACCATGTTGAGCTGTTACATTTATGCTTTTGTCTCATGACTCTCTGTGTAACTTGGGTCCCTTGATAGAATGCTTGTACCATGTAAATTCTGCATATGTTTTATGACACGATAGTGACCCGTCGTGGTGCACTCTTGGCAAGTAACATGACATGATAGTGGCCCGTCGTGGCGCACTCTTGACAAGTAAACCTGACATAATATACCTCGATATGCTGTTGCGACGGCTAGCATGACATGACAAGAATGAATGGCCTGGACACCGTGGGTGATTGCATTTGTACAAATAAACCAGTATTATCTTGCACCATGTCTAGGACGGGGACCCTTGAGTACCACGGTCAGGGGTACCTACTGAAATTGACTAAGGCTAATAACTAGAATAATCCAGTAGTCATGAACAGATTTCCCAGCTACAGGCAATCCCGTTATCTGGACGCGCAAGTGGACTTGTAGCCTGCCGACGAGAAGGGCACATTTCCAGCATACTGTCATGTGTTGCACCCTTCATGAACGGATATTCGACCTGGATAACCTGGATGGTCTGCAGGGCTTGTGGCTGTTGGAATATCTCATTGCATCTTGTTAGTAACTAGGCCTGTGATAACCCTAGTTAGTTAAAGTATCAAGTCATACTTATTGCTTGGCCGTGATTGATTGGATGGAGTCTAACCCAATCTAGTCTGGTCCTGATCATGTACAAGATTGTAACATGACCTGATTGCTTGTGCTTTACTTTATCGATAAATGGTAGGAAACCAAGTTCCGTTCAGACAAAGGATTACAACCCCGGTCCTTGTTTGGTTTAAGGGTTGTAACTCGGTTATCTGAATAGTCCTATGGTTATCTCATCGTATATCATCATAATTTTATGTATTACCAGTCTTTTATTATATAATTATATTTTGTGCTAATTGCTGGTTTTAGTTCTTAAGTGAAGCCTCCTTTGTGGCACTTGTTCTTTCCGGAATCTGACCCAGCTAGTTTTGTATGGCCAGATACCGAAGTAGCTCTAGAGGATCCACCTACCTTCCAGCCATATGGTGACCACCAGGTATAACCAAGGCAACGAGTGGGTTTCCTTTTGTTCTCCCACTTTATTGTAAAAATATTCTTTTGAGACGTTTAGCCGGCGAGCACGTGTTATCTTGTATTGCACTTACTTACTGTCTGCCTACGGGCTGTAACATGATTGACAAATCCTAGGGTTGATCATGTATAACTAAAACTCTTGCTAGTCTTCACATTTTGTACAACTAGCTTCATGATCATCCAAATATGTAATGTATGGGACGTCTTACTATTGTATATTTGGTGCTCTGACATCTTGTAATTGTTATTACTTGCGTGAGATTGAGACAATATGCTTGTTCATGACCATAAGAGACTGATGGCTTGTAGTTAAACCCTCATGTATCTAGACAACCGTGATCGTATAGAGAGGTGGTTTCCATTTCTATATACGTAACTGGCTATGTATGCCCCCGCTCTCCAGTATTCTGGCTTATGGGGCGTTACACTACATATGGCGGGTCTTCTGAATGGCGAAAACTAGGACAAGATATTCTTTCTCAACTGGAGTGTATCTATGCTCAGCCCTAACTAGTTATCGACTGAGGTAATAGATGGCTTGCTCGTGACCTGTATCACTATTCTGAGTCAACAAAGCACCAAGAGAGTAATCCATGGCTCGGACGTAAAGTAAGAAGGGTTTTCCCATAACTGGTGCTACCAAAACTGGAGGATTTATGAGCTACCTTTTAACATCTTCGAATGCTCGTTGGCACTCTTCGGTCCAGACATAAGATACTTCTTTCTTCATAAGCTCAGTGAAGGGCTTACAGTGTCCCAAAATGTTAGAAATGAATCTTCGGATATATGCTAAATGTCCTTGAAGACTACAAAGTCCTTGAAGATTCTTGGTGGTTGCATTCCAATGATAGCTTTTGTCTTCTCAGGGTTAACCTGGACACCCTTTAAAGTGATGATAAAACCTAGGAACTTGCCGCTGGATACCCCCAGGAAGGACTTGGTCGGGTTCAACTTTAATTGATGCACCCTCATCAAATCGAAGACGGTTCTTAAATCATGAAGGTGATCACCACGAAAGCAACTTTTGACAGCGATGTCATCAACATAGAATTCGACTGTCTTACGTAAGTGCTTATGAAATATGGTACTCATGACTCATTGGTATGTAGCGCCCACATTTTTCAAACTAAAGGGTATTACTGTGTACCAAAATACCCCAATCGGAGTCCGAAATGACGTATGTTTCTCGTCCTATGGGGACATCTTGATTTGGTTATAACCTGAGTAACCATCCATGAAAGACATACGCTCGAACCCACAGGTGTTGTCAACCATCACATCAGTGATTGGTAACAAAAATTCATCCTTTCGATAAGCGGCATTCAAATCACGAAAGTCTATACAGACTCAGATTTTTCTATTCTTCTTGATGACTAGGACAATAATGGCTACCCAATCCGGATGTTATTCCTCACGGATGAAACCACTTTCTATTAGTTTCTTTACTTCAGCTTCAATAACATTCATGACATCCGGGCGATACCGTCGTTGTTGTTGCTTCACTGGCTTACCATTTGGTAAAATATTTAATTTGTGTACAGCAATGTTTGGATCCAGACCCGACATATCTTCATAGCTCCAAGATAAGACATCTATGTATTCTCTTACAAGCTCGATGAGAGATTCACGGTCTTCCCCTCTTAAGCTTTTGGCTAACGAAGATTGGCTTAGGAGATGAATCGCTTCCCAGATTGACTTGTACGACCTCATCTTCGGTGGGAGGTTCGTATTGTTTGAAGCGTTTCTCCTATTGAGAATCAAGTTGTTGAGCCATGGTTCGACTTTGAAGGGCTCGAAGAATTGGTCATCTTCATCGATCTGGTCTACGGACGTCATATTCACTGATAACGTTTTTCGGAATGCCTCTCTGAGCTGACATTGGAGTCACAAGAAGATTCCGAAGGGTATAGGAACATTTCTTCCTTGGATTGTCAAAATTCAGGAATCTTATACGAAACATACCCTAGTCCACAACGGGTCTTGTAGTAATATTGGTCAGACTCTTCCTTGGGGACATTAATCTTGACTGACAAGTGTCGACCCTTACCATAGTTAAGACCCACATTTCTATTCAAATCATACCCCATCTTCTGGATGATACGTCGGGCTCGAGGAGTATAGTAGTGAGTCTGCACCGTACCGATTTTATTTTCTGACTCACAAGGGATATGGGTCCGAAAGCCTTCTACTTGACCGATGATAATGGGCATCTCTACTCTTTTTTTACTGGTACTATAAAATACGAGGCGTGTGTCGGAAGCACTTGGATCACAGAGTAAGTAGATGTAATTTATGTCTATAGCGACAACCTCAGATTTTGCTCAAAATAATATGCAGCGAAGGAAGACTCAGAATAATTCAAAGGCATCCCTTTATTGATAAAATAGAAAAAAATTGTCCTCTGGAATTATATTGTCGAAAGCAAAAAAATTAGGTGCAACAATGTCCTTCAGATTGGGGGAAATGCAGCAGGATGAGGCAGACTGTGCAGTTTTACTATGAGGTACTTAGTTGAGGAATTTTTCCTTACAAGCGGCTTTCCTTTCAGCCTGACTACTAACGGAGTTGGAGCCTTCGCTGTTGGCTTGGCCGTTAGTGATGTGGGGCGATCTTTTAATCTTACTTTGATAGGCCCAATAGAGGATTTTCGAGCTTCTGCCTCATCATCAGCATCTCCGCCTGAGTTTTTTTGGTGGTTCTTCCGGAATAGATGAAATTCTGTATAGTAAACTTCAACCCCTTTAAAGGAATCGATGTCTGCATACTCAGTTTTTACTACACCGTCGCTATTAACATACTTGAAGAATTGGTGTAGGGTGGATGGCACAATCATGTGCTCATGTATCCATGGACTTTCCAGTAAGACGTTATAGAAAACGTCTGCGTCAATGATGTAGCATGTTGCTTCCATCTTTAGATCGCCAATTTAGATCTTTAGCCGAATTTTCCCCTCTGGGCAGCTTTTGCCGTTATGGAAACCACTAATCATGGTTTGGGCTGCGGACAACCAATGCATCGGATGCAGTAGGCGATTGGGGATGATGCTCACGGACGATCCAGGGTCAATGCGCATGCAATCGACCTTAAAAGCATGAACATATCCTATATATGTAAGGATCTGACATACATTATTCTTCAGTAACATATCCTGCTGCAAAAACGTGATGTTCGGCAAAGCTTCTATCAAGTTGTGACATTGAGTACATGCAGCGGGGTCTTCTTTTGGCTGTTATATTTATCCTAAGTAGGACTGCGTGCTGCAATACCTCGCTCAGAGCCTCTTGAGTCTTCTTGGAGGGACGAATAAGCTCAAATAAAGACAGTCTGGCTGGAATGTCGGCCAGTTGTGCCAAGATGTCAAAATTATGGGGCCTATCCGGCCCTACTACTGTTTCTTTTCTGAGGAGTTTGTCGAAATGACCCTTTTTCTGTTTCTTCTTATCCGTTGCTGGCGGTTGGGACATGCCAGGTTCGGATGGACTGGGAGCCAGAGATGTCGAGACCGGTGGTGTTTTTTTTCTAAGGGCATGGCCGTAATTACATGAATATTCAAGACCAGTCCCGGTTGCTTCCACCCTTTCTTCATTAGGTGCGATGGAGACCGTATTACATGATTTGATTTTCTTTCCTTTGGATTTAACCGTTGAACGGGTTGTTGGCCGAGCTAAATCATCTGTGAGGTCTAGGTGTACCCACATGACCTCTCTCCGAGGTGTTCGAACGGGTACTAGCCTAGAGGCTTGAGCAGCCGGAAAGCTAAAGACCTCCACAGTCATTTTTGGGATTGGAACTTTAATCCCACATTCTATTTTTCTAACAAAATTCTATTTTTCCAAATTCTTTATTAGCTATTTTATTATTCATTATTAGAAGTCGCATTTTAGTAATTTCTGGATTAGAAGTTGGCTAATTAGGAACTCATGAAGAGGGAGTGATAAATCTGTAATTAATTAGAAGTGGAGTAGTTTATTCATATTTGAGAGTGGTGTGGCATTCTTGTAAATACTATTGTAGGATAATAAGTTTTGGTAATTATCTAGTAGCCTTTAGCCCTAAGGATTAGAGTTGTAACTTTCTAGAATTGTTTTCCTAGTTAATCAGGATTATTATTTTCTTAATTAATGCTGATTAGTGTTAATTAATTCCTGGAATGTTCTAGGTTTCTTAGAGCCATATGCTAATTAGCATCTAGAATCCTCTAATGGCTCCTATAAATATGATACTAACAATCATTAGTGCTAATCACTCCAAATCCTTATAAGGTCCTAAGGATCATGTCCTGATTGTGTCCGTATCCACACCCATTTCATTAGCAGCTAGTTGTTACAATTAAATTTCCCACGCGTCTGACACAGGACACATTTCTACACTCTCATCTACTGTCACGTCCCGATCCCGGAGGATCGAAAACTAGCTACTGGGCGTAATGTCGTACAAGTCTATATTGCACTTGTACAAGGCAAAACCATTATAGTTCCTGGTATTTCTCAGAAAACAAAGACAGCACAGCAAAACCATGGCGATAAATTGAAGTCACAATAAGATATGAAGAAATGTATCCTTTATTGATAATTGTAATAGACTACAAGACTTGCAGCTGGATACAAAGTTTACAGCAGATTATAATACTCTTGATTAGCCAACTGAACATATACTTGCCATTTAGGCTTACAACCGAACATGCCGACTTTGCTTACAATGAACTTGCCGATTTGACTTATAATCTAACTAGTACAACTGAGTTACACTGTTCCATAAATTATGTCCCGTATAGCAGAAGACATCGTCTTGTAAGAAGAGCTTCTACGCACCCATCCGATTCATCGATGCGAAGCACTGATCAAACGATTTCTCCATGCAGTAACATCTGTAAAGATGGCCACAAATGTGGGTCAGTACATCATCTATGTACTGGTGAGCGGTGCTGGCCCAACTCACCTAAGAAGACAACACTAAGTAATCAGGTTATAGAACATTATTAAAAGTGGTCTTTCTCGTTGTCGTAAGGTCAATTAGTAGTTCATATCCGACAAGAGTAAAGCATGCAAATCTCATAGCCAGCATAATGTAAAGTAATATGATATCACCCTTTGGTGATTCTTACCTACGGTCGTGTAGCCATCCATGTACATTTATAATACTTACTCTGCCTGCACAAGATAATGTTAGGAACAATATCATAATTTAATATATTTGCCACCATTCAGGTAATTTATTACCAACAACCGACATCCTTTCCTGTATATAATTAAAAACTCATTATTCCTGTATACGACATCATTAGCAAACAATCTGTCTATATGCGGGTCACTGACCACATGCCATCTTAGACATATGGTAGACGGCTCTCCTTCATCGGTGGGAAGCTAGCCCAGTCCGAAAGGTTCCCGAATCATCGTGCAACTACTTCAGCTCGAGCTTCCCCCTAGGACGAATCGGTTTTCGAGGCCTCGAAATATTGTTCGAGGAACCACCTTGTCGACAAGTTGTCCATGACCATGCAAATATATACAACTTATCTATTAAGAAAACATATAATGCATGATAAGAAAAACTAAGTAAATAAGCCATTTTTCTCAATAAGCCATCATTCTCATTCGTATTTCTATCTTGCCTCCAGCCAACGCTCACATTATCATCTGCCCAATCCAGGGTCTTAGTGTAATCAACATTCTATATCGACGACAGGATAATATAATGTTGATTACTCAATCTCTTTCCACATCTTTGATACCAAACATTCATCGATCATCATTCAAGCATACTCACTGCCTAATTCTTGGGACTTTTCCTTCATATGTCATGTATTTCATTACAAAGGATGCAAGCATACAATTCATCATTGAGCAACAACAGTTTACAGGTCATGTGATTATTTATCTTTCTTTATCTTTCTGGGTTCCATGAAAGATGTTATTTAGCAACTCAACGAGTAAACATAGCATGCGCTCCTTTTTATTAAGCGTGAAGCTAAAGGATCTTCGAAGGGTTCAACACTAGTCACATTGTACGACATTTCTGTCAATATCGTATAGCCTCCCGAATATTCCCAAGTCCAATAAGGATTCATCAAACCAACTAGCTATCATAATGCATCTTGCAAGTCGGGGCACTACAATATATACCACGCAGAAAAAGTTTCGTCCTCGATATCTTGATTGATTTTCCATGATCAAATTGCACTATTTAACATTTCCCACAATATCTTGATTGATTTCCATGATGTACTATCTTGCTGCAGCATTTGAATTTTGATTCAAAATAGTTTACCATCCTTGTTCTTTCCTCCAACACTCGTGCAATTTCTTAGCACATGATAATTCACCCCTGTGGCTTTGTTTGAATTTAGCATACCACTTAGTTTGAATCATACACATATTTTAGGCCTCTCAGAAATATATGCATTTCAACCAAGTTCAATGATAGAGAAAACGAACTAGCTACAGGTATATCTTTATTTCCGAACATCAGCATTTCCATTTAAGCATCTCATATAGTCTCAATTCTTTTTTTCAATCTTCCAACCGACTATTAACATAATGAATGTTACCAATTCCAACTTGAGTAGTTTTTTACAACCGATCCAAAATTTTCCAAAGTATTCCGACTTAGCTATTTCAAGTTTTCCAACGAATCCAGAGTTCCATTTTAAGTCTATTATCATTCACACCACCAAAATTAATAAAATCAATAGCCACATTTCATCGACATTACGATTCTCATCGATTACTCATGTATCCATTATCGTTCGCATCCATATTTTTTATTTGCAACTCGTTATTTTTCCATTTATGATCCTTCTTTCAAGTTATACCATCATTCGACTCTAGTTAAAAATTTTGATGTACTCAAACATTTCTCGTATTGATCAAGCCAACATATTATCATCTCGCATGAGCAACTCTTATTTCCAGCAGCATTAATTCCAAGGGTCATTTCAAAATTGTATGCACTCTCGTCGATCTCGACCATATACACTATCCCATTCCGTCGTACAATTATTCTCAATTTCGATCTTATATCCATCAATGAAATTTGTCTCAAGGTGACTATCATCATTTTGCACAGCTAAATATGATTCAACCAAACAACCAATTCACACAATTTCCGACATTCCAAATAAAGGTAACCAAGTTTTCGAAAACCAAAATGATCCATCATTCCGTCTAACGTTGTAAAATCAAATTTTTCAATCTTTGTTCCATTTCAAAGTTTACTTCCCGACATATCTCACTCATTCCGACTATACCCACGCAACATCAATAGGGACATCCTAGGGGTCTCCAACAGTCAACTTAGCCTTCGGTCAAGTCTCTACGGTCAGCTATTCTAAGCTAAACCAAACATTTAGCTAACTCATCTGAGATGGATAGCTAATAGGGACGTACTTATCTCTTATCTTAGAGGCAAACAATTCTTATCATAAGGACTCTATCTTATCTTAGGGATAATCTATGATCCGACCAATCTAAGGGATATGGGATACCACCCTAATCTTAATAACTTATTCCCAAATCAAATAACTGAAATAACATAGCCAACCAATCCGAAACTTAGGTAACCAACCGACACTCTAGGGTAAAGTCTATCTACCCGTACTTATCCTCGGGTTATACGTGAAGAAATTATTCTAGACTTATCCACAATCGACAAAATCTATCCAACAATTCTTATGGGTCAATCTCGAAGCCATTATATAAAACTTTATCAATTGAACATCTGAATATTCAGTTTTCACTTGCACAGACACAATATCACCTGCTCAATCCGACTTGCATTCTCATGTCGTACTCAAATTATGTCTATTCAATCAGACAAACTATTTTGAGTCATAATCCAACATCGCTACTTCAACAGTCTATCATTTATGATTTCTTTCCTTCGGTCTCTTTTGCGACATATTCAATTTCTGTATTTTAATTCATCTTGTACGGCCTGTACCCTTCAACCAAAATTTAAGGCAGCTGTATATTCGTATTTATTTTGAAAGCATCCTTTATGAATTTTTGCTAGCACCAACATTAACATCTCTTAACAACACACGTTAACCATCAATATTCGTTTTGCATCATCTCCTTTGTGATTCCACAAGAAGATTTATTCATGCACCGATCCAATCCCTATAGCACCAATCATTTAACATTCATATCTCGGTCATCTAGTGAATATGACATAACTCATTCAGCTAAGTCAAAATCCAACAATTCTATAGTCCACCCCAACTTATTATTCATGCGAAAACATCATCCGCCGGCAGGGTCCATTATATGTTACTGCATCTCGATACTTAATTGTATCACAGCCATCCGAATCTCATAAAGAACATCTACTCTTTCATGTATCAAGCGACAACTGTTCATTCTCTATACCTCAAAATAATCAAGGGTCATAACTTATTAATTTGGGACATGTCTAATTCTCTCATACGCAACTGCACATATACAAAGTCGTCTATTTCCTCATATCTATTCTCTACCTTTGGGTCGCTGATGCAACTTTATGCATCTTCTAAATCAATCGCAACATTCGATAACCGTCTAACATCACCATCAATATGTCGATATCCAAGATGCAATTGCATCTATTCAATTCAAACATCATTCTATATTTGATCCTTATTGTTCTCACAAAATCTTTTGATAGCAATACCCCACCATCGTTACTGAGCCTACAATCAGAAGTACGTGTAAGCAACTCGATAAGGGGGTGAATAGAGTATGTGTCGATAATACCCAATTAAAAATTTAACTATATTCAAGTCCAACCAACAGAAATAATAATCAGAGTATAAGTGCGGAATATAAATAGAGATCAGAGAAGCATACGCAGACACAGCAGTTTTTAACCTAGTTTCTCTCGTGGAGGACTAGTCCAGGCCTGAGAACTCTTGCTCAGGATTCAAATTCACTATTTGTGAAATAGCGTACAACCACGTGCCTTTACTCAGAAGAGCAGGCCAATTTATTACAGATTCACGGATGGCGAAACTTGGAATTGTCCAAGTGACTTCTTTTGAAACTCTTACACACAAACTTATAGTTGACTCGCATTGAGCACCTTGGGGGCTTGGGAAGTTTTGTGGCAAGTTAGATAAGAAGAATAAGCTCTAGAATGTATAGGCTATAGGAGAAGAGAAGATGAGAAGATTTGATGATTGAAAATGAGAGAAATCAAGGCCTATATGTACTAGTCCAGAGAGGCAGAGTTCGGCCAGAACTCTGTCCCAAAATTTCAACTATTTAGCCGTTGGACAACTAGCAGCCAACAAGCCCTAAAAATTAGCTCCTAATTTTATAGGGGCTGAGTTCGGCCCGAACTCTGTGTGGGGCAGAGTTCGGCCCTAACTCTCTATGGGGCAGAGTTTGGCCCGAACTCTGTCTCCTAGGGGATAGAAAGTTCAAATGGGCTATGTGGGCTTGGCAAGTTTTGGAGTTTATTTGGTGGAGCCTTGGGTATTAAGTCTAGGGTTAAGATACTCAGTGCGACTCAACTTACAATAGCCTAGACTCAATAAAAAGTAAAAATACAGACTCAGAGTACAAGTAACAGTAATATTGTCGAAGCAATCGTCGATGATGTATGTCTTGAACTGATATGTGATGATGTTCTGTTTTGGAGCTTGATGTGTCATGTTGGATTATAACAGATCATCTTGTTAATTATCAAGATTAGGTTGACTATGATCCAGTTTGGGTCAACAATCTCCCCCATTTTGATAATTGACAAAAATACGATATTTGTATGTCGCAACATTCATACCTGGACACATGAAATAAAGACAATAGCTCCCCGTTGATGAACATGTCAGCTCTTCCATAAATAGATATGTCCTGAGACAAGTTCTAATCCAAGCAAGCACAACATAATATATATAGAAGCTCAAAGCACATATCAAGTCTTCCCAAAGCAAATATAAAGTATTCTCCCCCTTTGTTATTTAGCAAAATAAAATAATGGCTCCCCCAAAAGTAGACAAAGTGAATACATGCAATCACACAACTAGGAAGCATAACCATAGAGAGAGAAATTACTAGTAGTTTTATACCTCAATACTAAACCAAAGTGCATAGTTTTAAAAGAAATACAATACATGAAGGAAATAGAAATACTACAACTCAAAGTTTTAAAACTACTACATAAAACATAATAAAACTACAGCCTAACATCAGCAGCATCAGCACGTAATAAACCACGACCATCATGGAGCACGGGATGGACCAGCAGAGTCTGAACAATCGCTGGCAGAGAGACGAGGGTCAACAAATGTCGCGTCCGGGTCCAGATACCACCTGACCCATGTGTCGTCAATACGGTAACCTTGGCAAAAAGAGTCCCGTACCATAGGGAACGACATAGTAGGATGGGTGGCCAGGGTGTACTGGAGGTCATGCAGCGAGTTGCTGATAGCACTCATCTGAAGGGTGGTATGGTAGTCCAACTGGGTCCAACAGTCATCTTTCAAACGGACGCGATCGCATAACATCACATGGATGGAGTCAAGAGTAGCTGGAGGCTCAGGCTCAGGTGCATCAGGAGCATCAACAGCATCATAGTCAGAGGATGCAGCAGCAACAATAGTCCTACGTGCCTTGGACAGAGAGGCAGGAGCAGGTAGGAACTGACAGTCATCAAGAGGGATATTGAAGGCACAAAAAATCTTTGGAAGGTACATGGCATAAACCAAGGATTTTGGTTTCGGTCTCGCATGAATCATCCAGTCCATCATCGTGCGAGGGAATTTGAACTGAAGACAAAAGTGCAGATGATATAGAGCCGAGATCTCAAGATAAGTGACTTCATCGGTGGATCCAGCTTTAGGCAAGATTGAGGAAAAGATAATCCAATGGAGTTCATAAAAATAGTTATTGAGATATTTGGCTCGAAGCTTGCGAGGACGTGTGTTAGGAGAACACAACGCATCCTCTTTCCTCTACCAAATAATTTTGGAGCCATTGACAATGGAGAAAAAATATGAAATAGATGGGAGAAAACCATCATAAAAGAAGTTAATCAAACGACAAAATACTGTGAATCGTCAATCAGTACAGGTGAATTGCCTTAGGGTAGCTATAGGGGCCGGATCCCAGCTAGCAGTAGTCCGAAAACTAGTGCACCGTGCCGCTTAGGCTTTTATGCCTTGTTGTCAGAAGGGCCATTTTGGCTTGTACCCAAAGCAATGTACCATATACAATTTTGATTATCAGTTATTTGTGTAGATGAAAATTATTGTATGATCTTTTCATACAATATTCTTAATTCTCGACGAAAAAAGTTGAAGCGCTCTTCGGCGAGTGGTTTTATGAAAAAGTCTGCTAGCTGATGTTCAGTGTCAATAAATTCTAAGTTAATAGTGCCATGCTGTTGATGATCACATAGGAAATAATGTCTAATTTTTATATGTTTTGTACGTGAGTGACATACTGGGTTCTTGGTCAAATTTATTGCACTAATGTTATCACAGAAAATAGGTATGTGCTTGAATGGTAATTTATAGTCTTCAAGAGTTTGCTTCATCCATATAATCTGTGCACAACAACGACCAGCTGTGATGTACTCAGCTTCTGTTGTGGATAGTGCGACAGAATTCTGCTTCTTGCTAAACCATGAGACTAAATCTTTTCCTAACAAGCAATAGGTGCCGCTGGTACTCTTACGGTCGACTTTGTATCCTATAATATTAGCATCGAAATATCCGATTAGGTCAATGGAAGTGGTTTTGAGATACCACAAGCCTGCCGTAATCGTTCCTTTAAGATATCTAAAGATACGCTTAATAGCGGTCATGTGTGATTTCTTATGGTTAGCTTGATATCTAGCACATAAGCAAATACTAAACATAATATCGGGACGACTAGCAGTTAAATACAATAGACTACCAATCATACATCGATACTTACGTTGATCAACCGGTTTGTCGCTTTCATCAGGTTCCAACTTTGTTGTAGTAGCCATAGGAGTGCTGATAGGTTTGATGTTGTCAATCTTAAACTTTTTCAGCATATCCTTTGTATACTTCGACTGACTGATGAAGACGTCATGCGAGAATTGTTTGACTTGCAGTCCAAGGAAGTAGTTGATCTCCCCCATCATGCTCATCTCAAACTCGTTCTGCATACACTTGGCAAATTCTTTGCATAGACCCTCATTAGTAGACCCAAATATGATATTATCTATATAGATTTGTACTAACAGAATAATGTCAATAAGAGATTTTATGAAAAGTGTAGTATCAATTTTCCCTTTTGAAAAACCTTTATCAAGTAAGAAAGTACTAAGGCGTTCATACCAAGCTCGAGGAGCTTGTTTGAGGCCATAAAGAGCTTTCTTAAGTTTAAAAACATGGTCAAATTTGTGATTTTTAAAACCAGGGATTTGCTTGACAAAAATCTCTTCTTTAATAAAGCCATTTAGAAAAGCACTTTTCACATCCATTTGAAAAAGTTTAAAGTTTTGAAAATTTGTAAAGGCTCAAAGCATCTGAATAGATTCAAGTCATGCAAAGGAGTATACGTCTCATCGTAGTCGATACCCTCCTCTTGGTTGTATCCTTGAGCTAGGAGATGAGCCTTGTTGCGAGTGACCAAACCATCCTTATTAACTTTATTGCGAAAAACCCATTTGGTACCAATATTTGAATGATTAGCAGGTCTAGGAACAAGTTCCTAAACCTGATTTTGTTCGACTTGGTTGAGTTTTTCTTGCATTGCAGATATCCAAAATTCATCGTTAAAAGCTTCTAAAATATTTTTAGCTTCAATTTGAGAAATAAAAGTAGTGCTAGCAATAGAATCTCTTAAAGAAGATCGAGTAGTTACCCCTTTCGATACCTCACCTATTACCAAGCTTTCTGGATGTGAAGGATTGAATTGGAACTTCTTTGGCAAGCTCTCCAGAGAACTGCTTTTGGGTGGTGTATCCACAGGAGTAGAAGTTGATGGTTCATCATCATCGGGAATGATAGTTGTACTATTGTCCTCATCAAAAGTTACGTTAGTAGACTCTTCAACAATCATGGAGCGTTTGTTGAACACTCTATATCCCTTACTCTTGGCAGCATAACCAAGAAGAATACCTTCGTCAGCTTTGGCATCAAACTTGCCTAAGTTGTCTTTGGTATTTAACCATATTTGAAAAATAATTTGGAAACCAAGACCGTATCGATTTTTATTACTAAATCAAAATGATCATTTTGGTATAGTGTCGATTTGTTAATTCTAAGATGAACAGGTACCCGCAACTGCGCATCAAATTATAAAAGAGCATATTAGACAAATATATGGTTCTTGACCTATAAAATTCAGAAAAGAACTTTGTAAAAATTTTGACGACGAGTCTGTCTAGGACCTTAATCCTAGAACCATCGAGGAGATGGGGTTAAGCCCATCAGTAAGTCATCAGCAGTGGCAACCCAATCGAGTCTAACTGGAGATCCTAAGAAGTCGGTTCAATGGATATAAATAAGTTAGAGTTAGGTGACTAATATAGAATACTAATCCTAAGATTAAATTTTCATAAAATAATGCCCAAGCGTCTGTACGAAGTTATACAAAGATACTCCATCTCTATGATGACAGTGTTCCAGTGTAATTTGGTTATGATGAGTTTTAAAACTCTTATAGGTCCAAGCATGATTATGTAGGGTTTACACCGATCACCAACCCTTTGAGGACTTACTATGGGATAGAGCGATCCCAGACAACTCTTATGAACAAGAAAAAAGTGCGCATGGCCAATCAAAAGAGACACCCCGATAAACCTAAGAACCTCTATCGTACTATGTTGTTATTTTCTAAATCTGATTCAAGAAGTATGATTCAAGGCGTACTCCATTAAGTAATTATCAGATAAAGACAATAGACACTAAGTGAGATTCAAGGATGTAGTCCAGCTCACCTATTGTATAGTATTCATTTGTCTATAAATTATCTTCTTTTTACAACCATCTATGGAAGGTTGAGAACCATATATGCATGCATGAAAATAAACTTGAAAAATATTTATAATGAAGAAATTGTATATATTTCACAAACATATTTTTATAAATGTGAGGTAATAGAACAGTTTTAGGCCAATGAATAAGTTTGGTTGTAAATAGATTATTTTCATTAGTTTTTATCCTTAAAATAAAATATTTATACAAGTTTCATCTGTTGTAACCATTCATATAAAACAAATTAAACATAGAAATTTGCACTACCTTAAAATATAATTTGTTTATTAACATTTTTTGGTCTATAGGCTAATTTTATTGTTTATCCATACCAGGGTATATAAAGATTGTATAGCTGTGAATTGGCGCACAACAACTGCCAAAGAAACCTTTGCAGACAAGATATATATATGGAGGGAACAAGGAGGCAACAAATTTAAGTTTAAGTTGGGGGTGTCAAGTACCTATTTGAATTTTAAACCTCATATAAAAGAGGAATTGTGCCTCATAATGTTGGATATGATAAGTATGGATTCCTGGCGTAGTTGATTTTATGTAATATTAATGATGTAGTACTGAATCTACCATATTTAATTAGAAGTTATTTTTTATTTGAAGTGTACAAATTGAATTATTATCTATATTTAATAGTTGGTTAATGATCTATTTAAATTTTGGCAATTGAATTTAGTTGATATTTCAAATATTGGCATCTATTAGTTGTCACATTTTGTCGATCATAGCAATAAATAGTAAAAATTAATTTTTCAAAAATGGAATCCGGCAATTGCCTTACGTTCTTAATCATGACAATAAAGACATGCCTAACGAAGAATTGCCATATGGGATTGCAATATATGGCAATATATAATGCCATATAATACTAGTAGTTTACGACAACAAAATATTGCCATTAAAATAAATACAATATTTTGCAACATAATCTTGCCATTTATGGACTGATGATATATGACAATAATATATTGCCATATATTGTTCGAAATTACGGCAACTAAATATTGCCATTAATAATAATCTTTAAAGGCAACAAAAAGATTTCTTATAAGGCAACAATTAATTGCCGTAAATTAGTTCCCTTATACGGCAATAATTGAAAGATGCCGTAAATAAGCAATACTGACGCAACCTTTTACGGCACGCTATGGCAACTTCAAATTGTTGCCATATTTGTGTTTTTGTGGCAACAATTTCATTATTAACGGCATTTTAAGGTTGCCGTATAATGGATTATTTCTAGTAGTGAGGGGAGGTGGTATAACTGTTTTAAAAAAAAACAAATTTTCTAACTTTTTTTTTATTTTCATTAAATTCTATTAACTCCTCACAATTATTCACTATAGTTATTTACTACACCATTCAATTTCTCTCTTTATTCTTTACTATTTAACAAACCATTCAAGCTGTCATATTATGGCTCTTAAAAGCTCATTAAAACATTTTAATTCTATGGGTTGGGTCATGGCTCTATATATATTATGTTCATTATTTTCTTTCGCAAGGAACAATCCATAGGAGAAAGAGTAGAAGATAGTCTAGTTCTCATTTTTATTCCTCTGGGCAAAGCTATGTTTGGGACACTCTCCAGGAGCTGTTTGCAGCGACGGAAAGCCGGTAGCAAGGAAGTTTTACTTATTGGAGAATTTGAGAAGAAGTATGCGTACATAGATCCCGAATAATCTCTTAGGACAGTGCTTCTTACACGACTTTTCCGTAGACCGGTAACTCTAATTTTATTGTTTTATATGTTGTGAGGTAATTTGTCTAACAGGGAGCTTGTTGAACTTGTAGGAAAGGTTTCGTATTATGATATTGTGTATAATTCTGATAAAGTTTTCTCTCATTGATTCAATAAAGTTATTTCTTTTATTAGGTCCAAACCATGTTTGCGTATTAGTTCTAGGTTAAAGTTCGATTAATTTGTTTCATTATTTTCGTTGTCGTAAGATTTATTTGTGTGAGTTTCCAGGTGTCTCACAATTTTTTTCCCCTTCTTATCATGTAAATATGTGATAATATGGTATATTATTATAGTCGGGTAGCAGGTTTCAGTCATGATCTCAAACAGGCGACAGAAGTGTAACCAAGGGCGGAGGCGACAGAAGTGTAACCAAGGACGGACCTGAATTTACACCAAGGGCGGAGGCGACAGAAGTGTAACCAAGGACGGACCTGAATAGAGGTTGAGGTGGGCTCCAGCCCACCCAAGAAAAATTGATGTTTTTCTTGGTGTATATATATATATTTTTTTTTGGATTTTTCATATGAGTTAGTCTATACCTAGTCTACCCTAATACACTCCAGCCCACTCTGGCTCGAGTTTATGGGTCCGCCCTTGACTGTAACATTGGTACAACAAGTATTTTGGTATGTACTGGTGTATGGTGTGTTTGTATCCGGGTCCAATGATATTACACGACGGAATGATGGATATGTACGTCATTTGGACCGACGTCAGTCCAAATGGCATGGAGACTGATCAGTAGTTGAGTGCAACAAGGCAGAGATATTAAGTGCTTAAAGAAATTAAGGCTCATCCATTCTCATACAAGAAGTGAAGTCCACCTTGGTAAGCAACAAACAGAGAAAGAAAGAACCCAAAAAAAAAAATCAGAATTGTACAAAAAGAAGAAGAAAAGCTTCACCCACATGTCTTATCTTCATCTGCTCAGTCACCCACTTACTCCTTTCACTTTGTTTACAAGAAATTGTGAATTCATAGTTCTCTTTGGTTAGTGTCTCAATTTTATATACTCCATTGATAATCTGTTCCTACTCTTTTCTCCCTGCTTATATATAGTGGATTCCCTAGTGGAAGACACAAACTAATCATCTAGGTATTCAGATGTCTCCATGCTTTGTAAGCAGTCCTCTCAAATAATCGACTTACCAATCATTTTACACAAGTGATCCCATACATGTCACTAATTAGCATGGCGTGATGTCGCCGATGTCGTAATATGCCATTTAGGTCAAACTAATCCTTAGTGACATGCATTTTGCTAATTCGAAGCATACGGACCAATCGCAAATTCAAGTGAGTGCCAAAAAAAAAAAAAAAAACTACTTAGACTTGTTAGATTGATCTAGCCACAATCGGCGCTGGTTTATAAAATTTGTGCTTGTTAATTTTTTTTTTTAGGCACTAATTTTGGTTGGCTAAATTTTTTTTCCAAAACTGATGTAATGTAACTTTGGATGGCTTTATAAACATCCCAAATCGATAGATTTGAGAGGTTTTGTTATTGTATTCCATGTATATTCTCACCAAAATACATAATTATAACTATTATAACTTCCATATTAAATTTTATTCGTGTAAAACACTTTCAGAACTGCTAATTAGTGAATTACCAAGAATGAATTGGATTGGTTTAAAATTCGCTATTTAAAAATCATCCAAAATTGGACTCCTCATAACCGTTCATAAACGATATTCTAAAAATACCTCATAACCGTTACCCCTACAATTGCTAAACAGACCCTAAAGAAAGGATCACTGGACACTTGGTCCAAATTTTGTTTTCTTCTAATCTTTTTCCTACAAAATGTTTTTAGCACATTTAGACGCATAACCTAAATTGCAATGACAATGACAATGACAAGAAACAAATCACAAGTCATCCTCTCTGTATCTATTATTAACTAGTTATTTGACAGATCGACAGTAAACACCGACACAAAATTCCCATATTTTCAGGATATTACTAAGGGCAAAACACAAAATGATAGGGACTATCATATCTTCTTAAAAATATGGTTACATCTTGATTTCCAAATTATTTTTCAAGAAAGGTTGAGACACAATTTCAATAACCCAAACTCATATTCTCTCTTTCTCTCACACAATTTCTTCCCCTCTTGCAACCTATTGCTCATTCGAACATAATTATCGGTAGTTTCGAACTCTATTATAGGGATTTGGTTGCTTTAGAAATTGTGACTATCTGATTGGAGATGACGAAAGACTGCTAGAATTCTAAAAGTCTTGAGCATTTTTAGGATTACCAGAATCCTGAAAGTGGACAAAGAGTTATATATATCTATCCTAGGATTGCCAAAAAATTGGCACTCCTGACTATGGGAAGGAATGTCAGAATCCTGGGAGTACTACTAAGATAGGGAGTTTTATGTCTTAAGACATTCAGGATTCTGACAGTCCTAATTACAATTATGACGGTCAAAAATTTTGCAGTCCTTCGTTGTTCCCAAAACGACTGTCACAATTTCTAATGCTTTTAAACCCTGAATATAATGGGGTTTAAAACCACTCATAATTGTGTTTGAAAGAGGAAGATGATGCAAGAGGAAGAGGAAGGTGTGTGAGAGGAAGAAAATTATGGGTGTTTGTGTTGGAGTGGGTGGGGTTCCCAACCTATGTGGAGAATACCCCAGAGTGTGACGAGCGCCGTCTGTGTGTTAGAGAAGCTCGGGGAGGTGACGAGGCCAGTCGGAAATGACGGAGACACTCGGGAGCTGCCAGAGGAGCTGCTGGAGAGAGGGGGGCAGAGTTTGGGCCGAACTCTGCCCCAGGGGGAGTTCTGGCCGAACTTTGTGTTCTGGTTCCAGAACCTTGCTGGTTGCTAGACACAGAGTTCTGGCCGAACTCTGCCCCAGGGCAGAGTTCTGGCCGAACTCTGTGTCATCGGGGCTGAAGCATTTTTCAGGGTGATTTATCACCATTGGATCACGGTCCAGATTTTACTGCAGATTAGGGGGTTTATACATGGTTATTCCTAACCCTAATCACAACACAACATTGAAGAACAAGAGAGAGAAAAGAGGCAAGAGTGCCATTGCAACTTTGGGAGAGAAGAAGGAGGATTGAAGGCCATTTTCGAAGGAGGATCGTGTTCGGGTAATATCTACTCGTCGTCTTTGTTCTTCGTAGCCTTGTAATCATTATTCTTGCTTCTAAGTGTTGTGGGAATCCGATTTGGATCAGGAGAAGTTTGTAGAGGGAGTACTTCTTTATTTGATTAGTGAAGGCTTCTCAGGGTTGGACTCCGATCGTCCCATGGTTTTTCCCGCAAGGGTTTTCCACGTTAAAAATTCTCTGTGTCTGCGTGGTTTGTTTTGGTATTTTGGTTCGTGCGTTGTATTGCTCGGTTCCCTCGCAAGTATTCTCTAGTTTGGGAAAAGATTTTCGCGTTTCTTTTCCAACAAAGTGGTATCAGAGCCAGGTTCTGGAATTCATAAGGGTGTCAGGAGTTGACAAAAAAACTAGAGAGGAGAGATGGACGCGAAGCTGGTGCGCGTGGTAAACCTGAATGGCACCAACTATCACTATAGGCGGAGCAACATGAAATATTTACTGTTTGTCGAGAAGCTGCATCTGTCCGTATTTGCATCCGAGAAGTCCAGTGATAAATCCGAGGAGGACTGAAAATTCGAGCATATACAGGTGTGCGGACATATCAGGCAGTTCGTTGACGAGAATGAGTACAACCACGTTGCCAATATTGAGCACGTGAAGATGTTATGGGATAAGCTGGAATCTTTGTACGCGAAGAAGACTGGGGTAAACAAGTTGTTCCTGATCCGGACGATGATGGACCTGCGGTACAAAGATGGGGCATCTATTATAGATCACTTGAGTAATTTCCAGGGTGTGGTTGACCAGCTATCTTCAATAGGAGTCAAGTTCGACGACGAGGATCAGGGACTATGGCTGCTGTGTACATTGCCAGACTCGTGGAAGACCGTACGAGTATCTATGATCGCTTCTGCTCTAGAAGGCGTGGCCAGTCTGGAGTTTGCCAAGAGCGGGGTGTTGAATGAAGATATGCGGAGACGTTCTCAGGGCACTTCGTCCACATTCTACCACTCAGAGGCATTGATTTCAGAGAGCCGCAGAAGGAGCAAAAGCAGGGATCTAGGTGGTGGCAGAGACAAGAGCAGGAGGAAGTCCAAGGGTCGGTACGAGGACTCGGAGTATTACCACTGTGGCAAGAAGGGCCACATCAAGCGGAACTATTTCGGTTGGAAGAGAGAGAAGAAGGGCGACAAGGAAAAGCAAGATGAGAACACAACAGTGGCAGCCTCGATACATGGAGGCGATGTGATCGTCGTAGGTAGTTAGGTTATCACAAACCTCGCCTGCGATGACAATTCTTGGCTGGTGGACTCAGGAGCTTCGGCGCATGTATCTCACAATAGGGAACTATTTGCCACTTACACAACAGGCGACTGTGTTGTGTTGAAGATGGACAATGGAGATGTGTCGAAGGCGGTTGCCATTGGAGATGTGCATTTGAGAACGAATACGGGTGCAGTTCTTGTTTTCAAAGATGTTCGTCATGTACCTGATATCTGTTTTAACCTGGTGTCGGTTGGAAGGTTGGATGACGAGGGATTCTTCAGTCTCTTCAGGAATAGTCAGTGGAAGCTTTCCAGAGGTTCAATAGTGATTTCCAGAGGAAGCAAGAAGTCCGGTCTATACTATATGGAGGAGAGCGCACAGGGAGCACAGGAGGTGAACTTTGTCAGTGATGCGTCTACCGAGTTGTGGCACAGGCGGCTCGGCCATATCAGCGAGAAAGGGATGAGCTACTTGGTGAACAGGAAGGTGATTCCTGGGCTCAAGTCTACAAAGTTGGAGAAATGCACGTACTGCTTAGCTGGGAAGCAAAATAGGGTGTCTTTCTGTCACGCCCCGCTCCCGAATAATCGGATACGAGTCGGACACGCCCAGCCTTCGTCGATGGACATGACGAAATAAGCTGTACAATACTAAGGAAAACTCTAAGATACAAGAAATATAAACCACCACAGCTGCTATACATGTTCCCAGAATCACCACAATCCACAAGTTAATCATACAATATCATTCGGAGATAAATCCGGTAACATGAATAAAATTATACAATCCTGAAATCCTCAATACAATACATGATGAAATCCTCTAAAAATAAATCTAAGAAAAGACCTAACTATAACTCTGAAATTCTAAGTCCATCCTGAGGTACAACTCTATCCTGGCTTCGGGCTCTGGCCCATGAAGAAGATACAACACCCCAAGTAAACCTGCAACGATCCTATCAAGAAAAGAGAAAAGTACAACCCCGACAAGAAACTCTAAACAATGTAAACTGAAGAGCATGAAAAAGAATCACGATGTGAACTATGGTACAAGACAGAAATATGAAACGATAGCACAGGAGTAACAATGAGACTATAGTACCAGATCCAGAAACAATGAACTATGCTATCAGTGTAACATGCAAGTGAAATAACTATCAGAGTATGTGACCGGCTGGGTAAACAGTGAACAGTGAACAATAAAAAATGGTACGGCTTAGAGTCCCACGTGCACGATGTGAGACCTAAGCTATTAATCAATGCCTAGCTAAAATAGGATTGGTCACATATCTGTAGTATTTCCCCACCCCAATGTACAAGTAAGGAACAATGAACTATGAACGATGAACAATGAACGATGAACAGTGAACAATGAACAATGAACAATCGTGTGTACAACGTGTCAATATGAGAACATGAAGCAAGACAGAAAATACAGAGTAAAGAGTTCGAGCCGGTGTACTTGCCTTGCTGTTGTAGATGTCAAGTCCAAGAGATCCAGAGAAAATCTGTGTCAAGAAGACACAATATTCTCAGAAAATTAATCTAAACCTTTATCATAATATATTATTCTAAAATCTTATTTCCTTAATTATTCTCTCATTACCAATCTCTCACTAAATGGCCTATTAACTTCTAACTAATTTATCTAGCCAATCAATTACTTAGTAATCTCAATTAGCCTTATTTAGAAATCTTTATGGTCTCTTCTTATCAAAGCCTTATACTTAGCTAATTTATTGAAACTTAAACCTTGATTTAAATCTAGGACACTCTCTCTGTTGACTGGTTATGAACCAAACTGAGGAAAGGAGGCCAACAATCTATACCTACTAGTAAGCTCAACTAATACCATTGACCTATAGTCTTGGAATAGAGACTGCTTATGGGCAACCCAACAAAACACAATCTATTTTAACTAACTAAACCCTATAGATAAATACTAAAATAGAATTTACATAAAATACATAGGCTAAACAAATTTATAAATAAGACTTGAATCCTACTCGATTTCGACAAAAACATTTAATAGGTACTTACCAGTATTATAGTAAGAAATTAACCTTTACAAAACATCATTATTACTTTAGTTTTATCAAAACTTAGTTTCAAAATTATTTAAGTAATTAGCAAGTTAGGTTTGATCATAAACTAGAAAGGTTTAAGAAATACTAAATGATGATAATAAAACTTTTATTAAGGATTTGGGCTAATGGCATGCCCAGGTTGCTGCTATAGAAAATCTTTCTAGCCCAAAACTTGATTTGAATACAATAATCCAAGTTCTATTCCTGGACTGAACCCATCATTACCTAACAGCAATTAAACCATTTCACACTCTAATTCCCAACCGAGCTGTTTGCAAGCCCAACTCTACCCATAGGCTCGCAGCCCAGCAACCTATACTGCAATCCTAGCAAAATGATAGGTACAAAGCCAAGCCCATCCAACCCATTACCAATATTGCTACCACAACAAATGCAGAGCATAGTATTAGTTTTACAAACTAAAATAGAACATTCAAAACCCAATGGTTAACCCACAATACTCGCCAACCCATAATAGTCTAAGCAAACTGAGATCCAAGTTCCTGTCAAACTCTTATACACCCTCAGGAATAGATATACCACAAAAAGGATATGTCTAAATAAAGAATATACAACTCAAAAGGAATTAAAATAGGAATTATTACAACTATATTGCAAAATAACAACTCTATAGTATTAACTTCAATAACACAACTCCGCTGCAAGAATGTAAGCTACGTCCATATCCAGGTCCCTACGACACCAACAAGGAGCACAGTCGACACGATCAAATCGACAAACACAACACTAGACTCCACCCGCATCCACTCACAACCTGCCCAACGCTACCATACTCTAAGTACCACGAAAATTCCTTCAACAACGAGAGGGAAGATGGGTTACCTGAAGGAAAATCAAATCTGGAATGGAAATGCCACTCCTCAGAATCGGGCACCGTCTTCACGCGTCTAGACCACAGATGGAGTCCTAGATCAAAATCGACTGATAACTGATCGATCAGATGAACACGAATTGAGCAACCTTCAGAAATAATATTGATCCCATCATTGATTAACTAATTCGAAGGGATATCAGAGGGAAGAACTCACCAACACGAACAGTCGAGTTCGAGATGGACGCTCGTCCAGGAAGGGAAATTTTGACGCCGTTGCTGA
Organism: Iris pallida; assembly: GCA_029216955.1. Classification (NCBI taxonomy): domain Eukaryota; kingdom Viridiplantae; phylum Streptophyta; class Magnoliopsida; order Asparagales; family Iridaceae; genus Iris; species Iris pallida. The sequence continues at coordinate 1,022,450 of JANAVB010041416.1, read as the reverse complement.
TCTGCGGTGGAAGAGTCGCCTGGTCGTCGAGAATAACGCGGATCGGGAATGAACAAATTTCTTCGAAATTAAGAAAGAACGGAAAAGCAAAGAGGATCGAGGAACTCACGGTCCTGATGGCGCCTTCGCTTGTCTCTGACACAAACGAACGAAAATGCTGCAAATAACAGATCGATCGATCCCCAATTAGTGGATTCGAACTCGAAATCAAAATCGAATGAAGAACAAAACCTAATTTCTATCAGATCCAGAAATTGCAAAGGAAGAAAATCAAGAACTCAAAAGAACCACTCACCAGAGATCTCCGGTGGATCTCGCCGGAGAAGATGAAGCTCAGCCGAGCGCTTGCCAGAGCCGAAGGAAAACTCCTTGCCGTCGCCCGAACGCTGATGCCGAGAAGAGGATCGCGCGGTCGAGCACGGATGTCAAGGTGGTGCGCCGTCGAGGTGGAACAGTACACCGTCGCCGTCAAAGAGCGCGGGGTCGTCTCTGCCGAGGAGATCGCACGGCCGAGCGCCGCCGCTGCACGTCGTCGATCGCCGGGAAGGAGGAGTTAGGGCTCGGCTTCTCGGAGAAGAGGGAAGAAATTCCCGAGCTCAGGAAAAGGAACAGAGAATTATATTCTCTCTCTTCCTCTGATCAGAATAAAAAGAAAGTGAACTTTTCATTTAGGCCCCTCCGGTTTTAGGGTTTATTCAAATAGACCCCCCACCTTTACAATAATCGCAGGATTAGGAGAAAAACAGTTAGAAAATTTGAAGAAAATAATGGGGACCACTAATTTAGTTATAACCAACTTGATATTTCAAAATTTAAGAATTTAGAAATTTGGAGGGAAAAATATAATGAAATTTTAAATTATATAACCAATATTTCTATGATAAGCCCAGGTGAATTGGGCCCATCATCAACCCTATAAATTTTACTAGAGAAAATAGAAGATGAAATCATTAATCCCTAATCAAAATTTAACCAGAAATTTATTCACATAAACTATGATAACTTAATTTTTAGGAAAATAACTTTCAAAGAAAAATAATAATAATTTTCATTCTCCAAAAATTTAAAATACCAGTATTATTTATAAATTCCGGAAAAGCGGAGTTACACTTTCCAAAGTGACCCAAGTTCAAGGAAGCCGGCGTTGCTCGAAGTGATTATTGTTACTTTGTAACTTTTATTGATGAAGGTAAAATCTATTGGTGGTGCTTCTTACTTTGTAACTTTTATTGATGACTGTTCTATAAAGGTTTGGGTCTATGCCTTAAAGACCAGGGATCAGGTGCTGCCTACTTTTAAAGTGTTTCAGGCCTCTGTTGAAAGAGAGACGGGCAAGAAGTTATTGTGTGTTCGGTCCGACAACGGCAGCGAATACATCGGTCCCTGTCACTACCATATTTTAGCTTGAGGATATTTTAGTCATTTTGTGAATTTTGAAATTATTTTGATTTATTGAAGTGATGATTGTTATTATTGACTTTTGTTAGTTAACACTTTGGAGACTAACCTAGATGTTGACTCTAGCTATGGTGACTTGATTAGCATGGTGGGACCCTAGTCTAACTTAAGTCAACCCAAGTTAAGTCATTTAGAATCAAGATTTCAACAGGAGAATAAAAGAATAGGTTCAAGGACTTTTGACTTAAGGATTTATTTTCATTACCATTTAAACTTGGCCCAAAGCCCACTAGTCTAACCCTAACCCTAATTTCAGCAACTATGGCCGGCCACTTAGGTATTCCCCCTATAAAGTCTCTCTTTTATTGTTCTTGCCTCTTTTGTAACATTTCAACTTTTTGAATGGAGAGGTAATTTCTATTCTTTCCCAATTCATAACTCTCTCATTTTTATTTATTTTTTATTCAAATCTTTTGCAATAGAATCTAATCAGCCTCTACTAGATGTTCATGGAGAGAAATTTCAGTTTGGGAACAATTTGGAGCTTTTTGCTAACAAGGAGGAACCCCCTCAATTGAAGCTTTTTCTTGAGATTGACACTCTTTGGGTAAACCCCTCAAACTCATCATTCTTTCTGATTTCTTTGCATGGCAGCCTAGATCTTGGTGTCCCCTAGCTAGGGTATGAGTTTTGTGTAAGTTTGTATTTATTTTGTGTCCGTATCAGACACGTATCATAACCTAGTTCTAGGAGTTTGATGAAATGCTACACTCGATGTTTTTTTCTGTTTTTAAATTATGTTTGAATGGATTTGTAGATCTATGGGTCGTGTTTGATTTTTTGTCAGTTGTAGGAGATTTTTGTGTCATATTGTGTCAGCACGAGGATACGAACTCACCGCGGTAGCCGCGGGACACTGCCCTGCTGCTCGGGGTGCATATCTTCTCGGACACGGCGACTCAACACATGTCACTTGGCGAGGACAGAGGGGAAGTGTCTGACACAAGCCCCCTCGAGTCACGAGTCACTTCGTGTCGAGTCGGACACGTAATCGAGCCCGTACTGGCCATCGCCTACTGTGCACGTGAGCCACAGACACCTCTGACACTGGCTTCGTGTCGTGTCTTAGTGTCTCGTGGACACGAGTCAGGGTGTCAGGGTTGTAGCCCTACCGTAGGCAAATCTGTGGACACGTACTCGTGCTGTGTCGTGTCGTGTGTCGTGTGCTAGACACGCATGAACACGTACACGAGGCAGCGTGTCTGTGCATGCACGAGCAGTGTTTGTGAGCGTAGACACGCCGTATCCGGCTTTATTGGGCACGAAATGGTTCGAGGGACACGTACACATGTGGGGCTTTGAGTACCAACCATTAAATTTGATTATTAATTGAATTTGGATTTCGAAATGGTGTTTTCCCTAAATTACTGATGCCATGTTTTCGAAATGCTGATTTCTGAGATTTACTTTGCTTAAACTGAAATTTGATGATTAAATTACCAATGTAGGTTGAATGTATCATATATGAGTTTAATCTATATGTTGGGGATCAAGGTATCATGGAATTATTAGTTTTCGAGTTTGATTTATGGGACTGTTGAACTGGAAAATTGAGAACAGTTTTTGTACGTTGTTTTCACATATTGACACAACACCCTATCTACTGTACACTCACTCACACTTATCCACACACTCACCATATAGCCACTGCTACCTATATACACACACACACACTGTTAAAAACTAAAAATTGGGAATTGAAGGCATGTCTACACTCACAAACTGTTATATATTGCACTATTTTCTCATATATTACACACACATAAGTACAACCTGAGAACTTAGGTTGTGACTTACACACACACTCATACACATCTACACACATTCAAAAATCTGAGAACACCCAGGACACATTGGACTGTCACCCAAATTCTGGAAACACAAACCCTATAGCTACTAGTATGTGTACACACATTGAGACACCCTATAGCCTATGTTGATTCCCTATACACACACACTATTGATATCACTCACACACATTCACACAAGTTGAGAACCCCTATAGATACTGCCATGTATACACTAACACACACTCATAACCTTCTATAACCCTTTACATATATGCATGCAATATATAATGTATGTTAGTAAGCTATATATACATATAGTGATATATGTATATATATATATATATATATATATATATATATATATATATATATATATATATATATATATATATATATATATATATATATATATATATATATATATATATATATATATTTTATATATATGTATATATACATATATATATATATATATATATATATATATATATATATTACAATGCATAGAAAAGCTATATATATATATATATATATATATATATATATATATATATATATATATATATATATATATATAGGCATGCATCAACTTGTATATATATATATATATATTTTTTTTTTTTTTTTTTAAAAAAAAAAATATATATATATATATATACAAGTTGATGCATGCCTATATATATATATATATATATATATATATATATATATATATATATATATATATATATATATATATATATAGCTTTTCTATGCATTGTAATATATATATATATATATATATATATATATATATATATATATATATATATATATATATATATATGTAAGTTGCTTATATTGAATTAGTATGTATATATATGTGGTAAATAAATATGTGTGTGCATACCAATATAGACTGTATATAGCCTATGTAGCCCTATGGCATATAGCCTATATGGTTCCTATGGGTATTTATATGTGTATATGGTAATGTATACACATGAGATGTATGTAGATAGACTTGTATGGCTTTGTGATTATGTGTGAATGCTATATAGGTATGGCTAGGCCTAGTGAGACTTGTTTGGGTTAGGTTTGACTTAGTTGACCTAGTTTGACTAGTGTAGTTGACTAGAGTTGACCAAAGGTTGACTTTAGCCTAGATTGACCCAAACATCATGTAGAATGCATTATAGCAGTTTATTTTACCATTTTGGATATGTTGTGACTTGTACTGTTCTATTAGGAGCCAGACACCAATCCTCAGGCAGTATTTTATTTTAGATACTCAGGATATCAGGCGAGTACATTCTCTGATCATTTTATATATTGTTAGGATTATATTCTTACTCTAGATTACTTTACTTGAATGCTGCCACGTTGGTAACACGGATTGGTACTATATGGATCCCTTCATGAGATGTTATCCCTCTCGGGAGCATCGGATACTCATGTCTTGTATGTTTTACTTACATCATATATCTCAGGCTTCTACTATCATGAATCTGCTTGTGACTTATGTACTCTCATGAATCATAGAGCCTTCATGAATCTATTCATGAATCACTCATTATGAGCCAGTAGCGTAGTCATGAATCTTAACAAAACTTAACTTGATCCTTGTGTATTGATTGGAGAAATGGGAGAGTAGAACTAAACATGTGAATATTCCAAAGTAGTGTAGTCATGAATCAACTCTTTAGTATAGACATGAATCACCTCCAGCTGTTCACATGTTTATCTTGTACTCTGATTCACTAGTCACTGATAGTTCTCTATTTATAGTAGCTATTTACTTACAGTTCTCTTTTTTATACCATGTTGTACTTTCAGTTTCATGTATCATACTCTCTAGCATGTTTATATTTTCTAACCTGTTATGATTTACGTAAGATGTATTGTGCTCGCTCCTGTCTTGACTGGACCTGTTAAAAATATTACAGAGGATGAGGACGAGGCGTTCTGTACTACATACTATGGGACTACCCTAGAGGATTGCTGTGACTTGAATCTCCAGCAGGATCCATTAGAAGTGGATGACACACCTTTAGTCCAGAGTAGTCTTTCAGTTGTACTTATTTCTCTGGATTATTCTATTTGAGCTTTGGATGTTCTGGATTGCTGTGATATCTTAGACACTTAGACTCTCTATCTATTTGTATCTTTGTGGATTCGTTTTATATCTATCTATCTTATTATATTTTCTACCTTAGTTGTGATTGAGACTGTATTTCTGTATTGTCCTCCATTCGGAGTATATATACTGTACAGGTACTTTATATTGTTAGATGTTGTGACCTAGAACATCGTTCTACCGTCGATACTGCGGCGTAGGCTGGACGTACCCACTTCTTGTACCCCTACACTGGGTGCGGGTCATGACAGTCCCTTTGATGCTTATTACAGAGAGCAGGGGATACGACACCAGAAGACTCCGCCCAAAACACCTCAGCTCATTGGTGTAGCGTAGCGCATGAACAGGACACTAATAGAGAGGGTACGATATTTGCTGTCAGAAGCAAATTTGTCCGGCAGTTATTGGGGTGAGGCTCTTCTCACAGCTGCTTATGTTATTAATTTATCTCCTAGTGCTCCTTTGCAGGTTGATATGCCTGACAAAGTATGGTATGGCAAAGAGCCGTCATACAATCACCTGCGAGATTTGATTGTAAGGCCTTCGGCATATACCGAAGGACGAGAGGTCCAAACTTGAGCCGAAGATGAGGCGATGCGTCTTTGTCAGCTACGGTCAGGATAAGTTTGGCTATAGACTCTACGATCCGTTGGGAAGAAAGCTCTACAGAAGCAGGGACGTAATATTCGTCGAGGATCAGACCATGACCAACACTCAAGATTTCGAGACGCCTTTTGAGCCTGAGGAATTGCCTGAGATAGAGTCATTTCGCTTCAAGCAGTTTTCAGAGGACATCGTAGCGGATCCAATTATGGGGGAGCCAGTATGTAACCAGCACTTTTCTAAAATGAGGATAATTTTGAACTTTTATAAAATTAATTATTTAATAATAAGTTTAAATTTTGTTATTAATTTATTGATAAATTTTAATTATTTTAATATCATTAAATTAGTGTTTTGTGATTTTGTTCTTTGGCTAGTATAATCTTAGAGCTGCTTAGCCTATAGACTAACAATGACCATGGAGGCATAAACCATGTGATTAGTTTATCTAATTACCACTTTTTAGGCTAAGAATATTTTGGTCATTTTGTGACTTTTGAATTATTTAGGATTTTGATTAGTTGGTGAATTTTAGATTATTTTAATAATATTTAAATTGATGTATTATGATTTTGGTCATTTTTTATATTTTAATATTTTGGGAGTTTTTATATTTTAATATTGATTTTACGGGATTTGTTTAGTCGGGTTTGAGTTTCGTTTCGTTCCGACTTGTGTTAGTGACCCGGGTAGCTTAGACTCTAGATGGGACCCCAAGAATAGTTAGTCATGGCACACAAACTCCACTAATTAAGTTAGTGAGTTTAGACTAATTCTACTTGCTTAGAATGGTTAAATTAGAGACTTAAACTTGACCTTTTTGACCACAAACCTTGTCATGTCTTAAGTTGACCCAAAGGAGACTTGTAGGGGCATCTTAGACATTTCACATAGGCCCATTAGGACATGTATGACCAGCCACCTATAGGGGGAGAGGTGTCCCTCTTTTTTATTCCACACTTGCCTTTCTTTTTTTCCCCAAATTTGTTCTTCCCCAAACTTGAGAGCTTTCCTCTTGATTTTGATCTCCAAATCCCTCCATTCTTCTTCCAATCTTCCATCATTTCTTCTCATTCAACCAAGGAGAAGGTGCTAGCAAGGATTGAGAGCAAGGAGTAAGGAAGGGTGTCCATTTTGGAGGAGCTTTCGTGTCAGAACCGTGTCCTTTGAGTGTATCATTGGGATCTCACTTCCAATAGGTATAACCATCTCTCTATTTCAGTTTTCCTTGTATTTTAGTTAGATTTGAATCCATAGGATCCACCCCCATGCATGTACAACCATTAAATTTTAATTTGAGGCTCTTTGGAGTCCTCTTTAGGAAGTTTGAATAGGTTTGGTGTCCTACTTGTAGAGTTTCCAATATAGGACACCCCATGTGTTTGTGTTTATGCAAATAGGCTATTTTGTGGTTTAATTTCAGTTTTAGGATGGTTAAGAGTGGAATGATCTTAGTTAGGATGGTTAGTATAAGTTTTATTTAGATAGCTATGTTGGTATCCAAGTATCTTGGCCTACATGTGTTTCTTTTGTCCAAAACAACCCAAATCCGTCATAATTTTTATCCACATTTTTGGTACCCAGAGCAACTTAGAAATTCTATAACTCCTAGTTCAAGACTCTGATTAATCTCCTTTTTTTAAAAGAAGCGTATCGAAGTTAGCTTTCCAAATATATATTTCAATAAGCCAAATTCGTTATAGAACTTTCTGTAAAACTGTTTGAGTGTCAGCTGTCCGAAAGATGAACGCATTTCGGTGTTTTCGTGATTTCGGGAGCTTCCGGACACGAAAATACGATCCGTTTGAAATTTCAGAAAGCTAACACGAAGAGCTACAACATAATTTAATCCTAGAATTTACTGAAGGTCCAATTAGTGTAGTATTGGTTTTACGTCATAGAGTGACTATGTGACATAGGCATTTTGTGTAACCTATGAGTCTAGTATGGATATCATGTGAATGTAGGTATCATAGGTTGTTAAAAATATATATGATATAGTACATATATGTATATATATTATTGTTATGTAATATATGTTAGTATAGTACGTGTGTTTGAATGAGATAAGGATGTGTGTGGTTAGTGGAGAGAAGTAAGATTCATAGAGGATATGTGCTAGTGTGTTTGATGTTGTATAGATGGTAGTGTAGTGTGTGTGTGTTGTGAAGGTGAGAGAGTTGGAAGGATCATGCCATCCTATTTGACTTGAGGCTAGTGTGGTTTGTTGAGTGATTTGTGTTTTGGTTGAGTGGTAGTGTGTTTGTATATAGATGTGTGTGGGTGTGTTAGAAGAGAGGAGTTGGATTTGGTATATGTGTTTGTGTGTGTGTTAGTATTAGAGTGAAGAGGAATTTAAATGTTGTATGTATGGATATGTTAGTATATTAGTGGTTATGTTAGAATCTATGTAGAGGTTAGAGATATCTTAGAAGTTAGTGATATCTTGTATAAGTTAGATAATTAGTTGTGTTAGTCTATATTATTGTTAGTTAGAGATGACATATGTTAGTTAGTTAGAGTGGGAGATGGATATATATATATGTTATGGTTAGATATTAGTTAGTGGATGTTAGTTGTGTTAGGTTTCTAAGTTAGAATAGATGGTTAGAAGTTATATGTTAGAGTTGGTTAGTATCTTGTATTAGAGATATAAGTTAGGATATAGAGTGATATCTTGAGATACCATAGTGGTATCTTAGGATATTTTGGGTATTTGCCTATTACCTTAAGGTAATGTATTTACCTACAAGGTAAAGGGGACTTACCTACAAGGTAGAGAGGGTTTACTTTATACTAAGGTATTAGATACTAAGGTATTGTCTATATAATATTTTAGGGTGGATGGTTAGAGGCTAGATATTTAAGGTATTAGTATTAGAGGTTAAGGTATTAGTTTCCAACCAAGGTAATGGTTTGTCTTACCTTAAGGTAATGGGTTTACCTTATTACAAGGTAAGGTATTGGATTTACCTAGGTAACTAAAGTTAGATATCTAAGTTATTGGTTAGCTAGTAGCTTAGGATAGATATTAGATATCTATGATTGGTATCTTGGTAGTTAAGGTATTTATACCTAGACTAAGGTATTGGGTTTACAACTAAGGTATATGGTATCTTGGGGTAAGATATATGTTGGTATCTTACTAGTATCAAGTATCTACGTTAGTTGTCTTAGGATGTAGATGAGTGGGTATCCTAAGATACAAATCAGTATCTTAGAGGATAAAGTAGGATTTTGGGGTAAAGTCTAAGATGGGGTTTTGAATGTTAAGATGGGGTTAGAAATAGGTTGTCTTGGTAGGTAATGGTTAGATAAGGGTAGTTTAGTCTAGTTTTGACCCCCGTTGACCAAGAGTTGACTTTTTGACCAAAGTCAACTACGAGTCAACACTTTACCTAGAATTGACCCAAAACCAAACCAGAGTTGACCAATTGACTGAAAATCATCTGTTAGTCAACATTTGTCTAGTTTAACCTAGGGTTGACCTAGAGTTGACCAGAGTTGACCAGTTAACCTAAAAGTCAACTGTAAGTCAACCTTTGATCCAGATTGACCTAGTTTGACTTGGATTAACTTTCTGTGACCTTGTTTGTTCTAGTTTGGCTCAGTATGACCTAGTATGACCTAGTTTAGCCCAGTATGACCTAGTTTGATCTAGTTTGACTTAGATATGCATAATTTGATTAGCTTTCTTTTTATTATTAAACCCTGTTTTGACTTATGATATCTCATCTTTAGGTCTGTGATTACTCTGAGCATCTGTTCACCTTATCAGCTCAAGACTGCAGGCGAGTACATTCACTGATAGTTTTTATTGTCTTGATATCTGCTATATCCGATTCAGTTGTAGTGTCTTACTTGATTCCTGACACGATGGTTCACGGACTACTATACGTCGGATCCTGGCATGAGATATTGTTCCTGGATTACTTGGAATATTGGTATATTACACGACTTGTTGCCTGTACTTGTATAGACAAAGACATGGAAGCGGGCTGGCCTCCTGCTCTTGAGTCCCGTATTATGACGTGTCATGTCTGGATCCATTATACTATTCGGGGATGGAAAGTTATTAGTGGTTGTGTGATCAAAATCCTTACTTGTTCTTCACACTTGTACTTGTTACTTGTTCATAGCTATACCCTCGTCTCACGACAGGTAAAGCCAGACCCTACTTGTTCATAGCTTTCCATGGTGGCCGGCCTGATCCTGCTCTGTTGTACACTTATTCATAGCCGGTCAAATGGAAAGCCTGATCATGATTTCCAAGCCGATCATATAATGCACTAATAATTTATTGCATATTTTATATTTATTCTATTACATCATATATCCTATTCAGTTCTACATTCAGTACTTTCCTCACCATGTTATGATATTCAGTTCTCACATGTTATACATAATCTTGTGTTATACCTTAATTGGAGGCTAGGTTCTGTTCGGAAGAAGGGTTACAACCCCGGTCCTTGTTTAGTTTATGGCTTGTAACTCAGCTTCCGAATAGCACCCAAGTCATCCTATATCTTTGTCATGTATTTCATTATAATTGTCTCTAATAGAATTTGTCAACTCATATGGAACTGCTGTTAGTGTTTGTACTTGCTCATTTTCCTGACAGGATATCGTTGATATATTATAGATGATTCAGAGGCAGACTGCTCGACCTACTATAGGGTCGGGACAGATGGAGACTTAGGCTAGGACTGTGGCCTGTTAGTTGAGCCACTAGACTTTGCACACCCAGAGTAGTATAGCTTAGTTAGGTTTACCTGGACTTCGATCCAGCTAGTGCTTTCAGACTGTAGTATTCTATATTATATTTTTTGACTCCGTGATGTGATTTATATCTTCGAGCTGTGTTGGATCATGAACTCATTTCCTGTTTTCACTTCTATCATATTTCCATATCGGGCTATCTATCCTAGTTTTTATCTTGTGATTGAGTTATGCCATATTATACCTCTGTGCGGAGATGACAGGTACCCTTATAATGTTTAGTAATAGTATTTACAGACAACCTATACAATATTCTACCGTCGATTCTACGGCGTAGGCTGGACGTACCCACGTGCTCGTGCCCCTAACCAGGGTGTGGGTCGTGACACATTTTTTTGGTGGCCCATGCATGTCAGAGTAACAACTAGTACGATTTCATAGTGGTGCTCGACTTAGAGTGCTGCTACGAGCCTGCTGTTAGGATATAAGATTAGGCAGTATAGAGAGTTACTCAATCACGGTTAGGACTACTTGAGAAGATTCCTAGGATGACCCTTGAGAATCTCATTATAAACTATCTCAAAATTCGATTTCGACAGTTTCTGTCTACTTCTTTGTTCATCGTTGAATTTGATTCTTGGTATTCATTATTGACTTGATTTTCTACCAAGATAATATTATGGGCTAGGTTGCCTCAGTATGGAATCTAGAGTCTTCCCCAGCCATATTAGCAGGCATGGCGAAGACATAGGGTCTGATTTTGGATGTATTTTTCGAGTTTTAGGAATTTAAGGTTTTTGCAGCTAAGCTAGCGACAATGCAAAAATTTTAAATACCATGATTCTTGAGATATGTACCTTAGTTGCGGACTCTATGAATTATCGTAGCCATACTTACTGGTGTGACGAAGATTCTGGTAACATGGTTCTAGATTGACGGGTATGATTATTAAATTGCATAATAGATACCATATAGATGGTGCCCTAGTATAATGGAGTAGAATATCAGTGTGAATATTACTTGAGTATCATGGATTAGATAGAGGGAGCTAGGCCACCTGTAATGCAGTACCGTGTCCCGCACCATCAGAGGGATATACCCTAGAGGGGCAGGGCTTTTGTGCTGACAGTCGAGTAGACCGATGCTACGGGTGACAGGTTAGCAGGTCTGTCTTTTCTGTTCTTCTTTCCATCTTCTTGTGTGATTCCATTAGTACCTGTCAGGATGTTTTGTGCTGTAATAGATAGTATAGTGACCCTAAACAAGACCGTGATATCACGACCAGTAGGACCACAATTTGTATATTTTAGATATAGTTTTCTTGACCTTGATTGTTGGGGGTTTAACATAAAAGAAGTACGACCATCTTAATTTCGAGGACAAAATTTTTCTAATGAGGGTAGATTTGTAACCACCACTTTTCTAAAATAAGGATAATTTTAAACTTTTATAAAATTAATTATTCAATAATAGGTTTAAATCATGTTATTAATTTATTGATAAATTTTAATTATTTTAATATCATAAAATTAGTTTTTGTGATTTTGTTCTTTGGCTAGTGTAACCTTAGAGCTGCTTAGCCTATAGACTAACCATGACCATGGAGGCCTAACCCATGTGATTAGTTTAGCTAATTATCTTGATATATTATGATTTTGGTCATTTTTCATATTTTAATATTTTGGAAATTTTTATATTTTGATATTGATTTTACAGAATTTGTTTAGTCGGGTTTGAGTTTCGTTTCGTTCCGACTTGTGTTAGTGACCTGGGTAGCTTAAACTCTAGATGGGACCCCAAGATTAGTTAGTCATGGCCCACAAACTCCACTAATTAAGTTAGTGAGTTTAGATTAATTCTACTTGCTTAGAATGGTTAAATTAGAGACTTAAACTTGACCTTTTTGACCACAAACCTTGTCATGACTTAAGTTGACCCAAAGGAGACTTGTAGGGGCATCTTGGATATTTCATATAGGTCTATTAGGGCATGTATGACCAGCCACCTATAGGGGGAGAGGTGTCCCTCTCTTTCATTCCACACTTGCCTCTTTTTTCTCCCAAATTTGTTCTTTCCCAAACTTGAGAGCTTCCCTCTTGATTTTGATCTCCAAATCCCTCCATTCTTCTTCCAATCTTCCATCATTTCTTCTCATTCAACCAAGGGAAAGGTGCTAGCAAGGATTGGGAGCAAGGAGTAAGGAAGGGTATCCATTTTGGAGGAGCTTTCGTGTCGGAACCGTATCCTTTGAGTGTATCATTGGGATCCCACTTCCAATAGGTATAACCATCTCTATTTCAATTTCCCTTGCATTTTAGTTATATTTGAATCCATAGGATCCACCCCATGCATGTACAACCATTAGATTTTAATTTGAGGCTCTTTGGAGTCCTCTTTAGGAAGTTTGAATAGGTTTGGTGTCCTACTTGTGGAGTTTCCAATATAGGACATCCCATGTGTTTGTGTTTATGCAAATAGGCTATTTTGTGGTTTAATTTCAGTTTTAGGATGGTTAAAGAGTGGATTGATCTTGGTTAGGATGGTTAGAATAAGTTTTATTTAGATAGCTATGTAATTGGTATCCAAGTATCTTGGCCTACATGTGTTTCTTTTGTCCAAAACAACCCAAATTCGTCATAATTTTTATCCACATTTTTAGTACCCAGAGCAACTTAGAAATGCCATAACTCCTAGCTCAAGCCTCCGATTAATCTTCCATTTTTTTAAAGAAGCGTATCGAAGTTAGCTTTCCAAATATATATTTTAATAAGCCAAATTTGTTCTAAAATTTTCTGTAAAACTGTTTGAGTGTCAGCTGTCCGAAAGATGAACGCGTTTCGGTATTTTTGTGATTCCGGGAGCTTCCGGACACGAAAATGTGATCCGTTTGATGTTTCGGAAAGCTAACACGAAGAGCTACAACATACTTTAATCCTAGAATTTACTGAAAGCCCAATTGGTACAGTATTTGTTTTAAGTAATAGAGTGACTATACGACATAGGTATTTTGTGTAACCTTTGAGCCTAGTATAGATATCATGTAAATGTAGGTATCATAGGTTGTCAAAAATATATATGATATAGTACATATATGTATATATATTATTGTTATGTAATATATGTTAGTATAGTGTGTGTGTTTGAATGAGATAAGGATGTGTGTGGTTAGTGAAGAGAAGTAAGATTGATAGAGGATATGTGCTAGTGTATGTTTGATGTTGTATAGATGGTAGTGTAGTGTGTGTGTGTGTTGTGAAGGTGAGAGAGTTGGGAGGATCATGACATCCTATTTGACTTGAGGCTAGTGTGGTTTGTTGAGTGATTTGTGTTTTGGTTGAGTGGTAGTGTGTTTGTATATAGATGTGTGTGGGTGTGTTAGAAGAGAGGGGGTGGATTTGGTATATGTGTTTGTGTGTGTGTTAGTATTGGAGTGGAGAAGAATTTAAATGTTGTATGTATGGTTATGTTAGTATGTTAGTGGTTATATTAGAATCTATGTAGAGGTTAGAGATATCTTAGAAGTTAGTGATATCTTGTATAAGTTAGATAATTAGTTGTGTTAGTCTATGTTATTGTTAGTTAGATATGACATATGTTAGTTAGTTAGAGTTAGAGATGGATATATATACATATATGTTATGGTTAGATATTAGTTAGTTGATGTTAGTTGTGTTAGGTTTCTAAGTTAGAATAGATGGTTAGAAGTTATATGTTAGAGTTGGTTAGTAACTTGTATTAGAGATATAAGTTAGGATATAGAGTGATATCTTGAGATACCATAGTGGTATCTTAAGATATAGAGTGATATCTATATCTTAAGATATAGATATCTTGATATAGAGTGATATCTATACCTATTACCTTAAGGTAATAGGCAAATACCCAAAATATCAAGATATAGAGTGATATCTTGATATTTTGGGTATTTGCCTATTACCTTAAGGTAATGTATTTATCTACAATGTAAAGGGGACTTACCTATAAGGTGGAGAGAGTTTACTTTATACTAAGGTATTAGATACTAAGGTATTGTCTATCTAATATTTTAGGGTGGATGGTTAGAGGCTAGATATTTAAGGTATTAGTATTAGAGGTTAAGGTATTAGTTTCCAACCAAGGTAATAATTTATCTTACCTTAAGGTAATGGGTTTACCTTATTACAAGGTAAGGTATTGGGTTTACCTAGGTAACTAAGGTTAGATATCTAAGTTATTGGTTAGCTAGTAGCTTAGGATAGATATTAGATATCTAAGATTGGTATATTGGTAGTTGAGGTATTTATACCTAGACTAAGGTATTGGGTTTACAACTAAGGTATATGGTATCTTGGGGTAAGATATAGGTTGGTATCTTACCAGTATCTAGTATCTACGTTAGTTGTCTTAGGATGTAGATGAGTGGGTATCCTAAGATACAAATCAGTAACTTAGAGGGTAAAAGTAAAATTTTGGGGTAAAGTCTAAGATGGGGTTTTGATTGTTAAGATGGGGTTAGAAATAGGTTGTCTTGGTAGGTAATGGTTAGATAAGGATAGTTTAGTCTAGTTTTGACCCCCGTTGACCAAGAGTTGACTTTTTGACCAAAGTCAACTACGAGTCAACACTTTACCTAGAATTGACCCAAAACCTATCCAGAGTTGACCAATTGACTGAAAGTTAACTGTTAGTCAATATTTGCCTAGTTTGACCTAGGGTTGACCCAGAGTTGACCAGTTGACCCAAAAGTCAACTGTAAGTCAACCTTTGACCCAGATAGACCTAGTTTGACTTGGATTGACTTCCTGTGACCTCGTTTATTCTAGTTTGGCTCAGTATGACCTAGTATGACCTAGTTTGGCCCAGTATGACCTAGTTTGACCTAGTTTGACTTAGACTTGCATATCATGATTTGATTAGCTTTCCTTTCATTATTAAACCCTATTTTGACTTATGATATCTCATCTTTAGGACTGTGATTACTCTGAGCATCTGTTCACCTTATCAGTTCAGGACCGCAGGCGAGTACATTCATTGATAGTTTTCATTGTCTTGATATCTGCTATATCCGATTCAGTTGTAGTGTCTTACATGATTCCTGACACGATGGATCACAGACTAGTATACGTCGGATCCTGGCATGAGATGTTGTTCCTAGATTACTTGGTATATTGGTACATTACTCGACTTGTTGCCTGTACTTGTATAGACATGGACTTAGGAACGGGCTGGCCTCCTGCTCTTGAGTCCCGTATCATGACATGTCATGTCCGGATCCATTATACTATTCGGGGATGGGTAGTTATTAGTGGTTGTATGATCAAAATCCCTACTTGTTCTTCACACTTGTACTTGTTACTTGTTCATAGCTATACCCTCGTCTCACGACGGGTAAAGCCTAACCCTACTTTTTCATAGCTTTCCATGGTGGCCGACCTCATCTTGCTCCGTTGTACATTTATTCATAGCCGGTCAGATGGAAAGCCTGATCATGATTCCCAAGCCGATCACATAACGCACTAATAATTCATGGCATATTTTATATTTATTCTATTATATCATATATCCTACTCAGTTCTACATTCAGTACGTTCCTCACCATGTAATGATATTCAGTTCTCATATGTTCTACATGATCTTGTATTATACCTTGATTGGAGGCTAGGTTCTGTTCGGGAGAAAGGTTACAACCCCGGTCCTTGTTTGGTTTAGGGTTGTAACTCGACTTCCGAATAGCTCCCAAGTTATCCTATATCTTTGTCTTGTATTTCATTATAATTGTCTCTTATAGAATTTGTCAACACATATGGAACTGCTGTTAGTGTTTGTACTTGCTCATTTTCCTGACAGGATACCGTTGATATTTTACAGATGATTCAGAGGCAGACTGTTCGACCTACTATGGGGTCGGGGCAGATGGAGACTTAGGCCAGGACTGTGGCCTGTTAGTTGAGCCACTAGACTTTGCACACGCAGAGTAGTATAGCTTAGTTAGGTTTGCCTGGACTGCGATCCAGCTAGTGCTTTCAGACTGTCGTATTCTATATTATATTTTGTGACTCTGTGATGTGGTTTATATCCTTGAGCTGTATTGGATCCTGAACTCATTTCCTGTTTTTACTTCTATCATATTTTTATATCGGGCTATCTATCCTAGTTTTTATCTTGTGATTGAGTTATGCCATATTATACCTCTGTGTGGAGATGACAGGTACCCTTATACTGTTTAGTAGTAGTATTTACAGACAACCTATACAGCATTCTACCGTCGATTCTGTGGCGTAGGCTGGACGTACCCACGTGCTCGTGCCCCTAACCAGGGTGCGGGTCGTGACACGTTTTTGTGGTGGCCCATGCAGGTCAGAGTCGCAACTAGTACGATTTCGTAGTGGTGCTCGACTTAGAGTGCTGCTACGAGCCTGCTGTTAGGATATAAGATTAGGCAGTATAGAGAGTTACTCTCACAGTTAGGACTACTTGAGAAGATTCCTGGAATGATCCTTGAGAATCTCATTATAAACTCTCTCGAAATTCGATTCCGACAGTTTCTGTCTACTTCTTTGTTCATCGTTGAATTTGATTCTTGGTATTCATTATTAACTTGATTTTTACCAAGATAACAATATGGGCTAGGTTGCCTCAGTCATGGAATCTAGAGTCTTCCACAGCCATATTTGTAAAACCTCTAAATTTCTACTATATTTTTAGTACTAATTTTTTGTATTTATACGTCGCATAGTCGTATTGTTCGTCGCGCGAGAATTTGCGTTTTTCGTATTTACTCGTCGAGTGCGAATATGTGCGAGGTACATATTTTTAGAAAAATATTTTTTATTTTATTATCGGTGATGGTTTCAAAATATATATAATTATTATTTTTATTAAAAGTTGTGAAAAGTATCTATCGAGGTTGCCAAACTTATTATTTTAATTATTTATAAAAGGCTATCTTATTTTAATAGTAATTTAGAAAACTAGATTTATGTGAATATTCTACTCGACTAAAACACATAAAAATTATTTCATGTATATTTTTCAAAAATTAATTTTTATTATTTATAATAAATTATTTAGCAAGAAGGCATTTTAAATATTTGAATATTTATGTTTATTTTCAAAAAATTTTAAAGATATTTCATATTACTATTTAAAATATTTATTCTCATTTTTAAAATTATTATGCTATTTAAATAAAAAGGTAGTGTGAAATTTTTCCTATTGATACTTAAATATTTATTAAGATTTTCAAAATTAATTATTATATAAATTCTATAAAAAGATATTTTTGATTTATTTATGATAAATTAAATGGTGATTAGATTTATTGATTTAAATTAAATTTAATTTAAATGTGTTATTTATCTATATTTAATTTGGATTTAGATTTAGATTTGAATGTATTTGTTTAAATTTAATAGTAAAAATTATCTATTTGGGTTTTAAAAATCTCAATCCTTATCCAACTGGAATTCCCACATCCTATAAATAGGCAGGTACTCCTCCATAAATTTCTCACATCCATAATTACTCCACAAATATTCCATCCATAATAGTGCGTGCATCGTGTCCGTGTCTCCCTTTCCATCCACTATAATTTCTACTACAATTATAATTATGTACCTCGCAACCACCAGCAAATCCTTAATTCGATCCTAATTCATGTCCGTCGCCCGATGTCCCCTGCCTTAGCCACGCACACCAGCACCACCAGACTTTGCCTCCGCCTCCATCAACAATACCCCCTTGCCTTGTCGTCCCCCGGCCACTATAACAACCTTCACGATTATCGTCTCCACCATCACCACCACTGTCGCAGTACTACTTCCCTCCGACGCCATCTCCGACCAATCATGGCGACCCCCAACACCACCACCTTCAATAGCCCCAATACCACCAAATTTCCTCCACCATGGCCGAAGTCGACCATCTTCGTCCACCACCAAATACCCCCAACAATACCAAACACCACCACCGATATCGCCACATACACCGTCATCAACACCATCGCCACCATCTATGATCGGATACCATACTACAACACAACCTAAACCTAACTTACCTGTCCCAGCATCGCCTCCGCTGAGCCTCTGGCGCTGGTGATGAAAAGCCTCGACAAAATACCGCCTAGCCGGAAGCCCCCTCTTCCGATGGTCGTATTTCCACCAGCCTGAGCCGTTTCCCCGATCCCAAATTGAGTAACCAATGTGTAGCCTCCATCTCCGACTTCCTTCAGCGACCAGCACCACCACATTCCCATATGGCAGCGTCGTCCTTTCCTGAACATTGTACCTCTCCGGCGTTGACCTGAGCCGTCGGCGCTCCAACCAAGCCTCTTTGCGACCGACCAGCCACAAGTCGTACTGGTCAGCCTTGAGCGCGCTGTCATCGCGTGCATGCATATCCTCCGCCACGCGTGACCTCTTCGGTGGCCGCCCTGCCCTTGCAGCCCCCGGCCGGCGTGCCACCGCCCTTGCCGCCGAGCTTTCCTCTCTCCCCCTGTGACCTCCGCGTCTCGTCCTTCTCCTCTGCCGAGCCTCCGGCCTGACCGCTCACCGTCGACCACACGTCCCTCTCCCCTTTCTCTCGAACTCTCCTCCTCACTTCCGCGCCGTGACCGCCGCTGCAGCCAGCACCACCACCCCTTCGATTTCTCCCTCACAATCGTCCCCCTCTTTTTTCTCCTCCCCTCTTTTAAAAGGTTCGGCTTGGGATTGGGACCTCTCTCGAAGAGGGGAGACATGCTGCTCCTTTCTTATTTTTCTTACGTTGAGTTGCTGCTCGCCACACGAGAGCAGCCTTGAAGTTAAGTTTGTTATTACTTTTATTATTATTATTATTATTATTATTATTTTAAATTTACTATTACTAGTTTTATTATTACTGTTATAAACAGTATGCATATTTTATATATTTTAAATTTACTATTACTAGTTTCATTATTAGCAGGCATGACGAAGACATAGGGTCTGATTTTCGATGTATTTCTCGGGTTTTGGGAATTTAAGGTTTTCGCAGCCAAGCTAGCGACAATACGAAAATTTTAAATACCATGATTATAGAGGTATGTACCTTAGTTGCAGATTCTATGGATTATCGCAGCCATACTTACTGGTGTGACGAGGATTCTGGTAACATGGTTCTGGATAGACGGATATGATTATTAAATTACAGTATAGATACCATATAGATGGTGCCCAAGTATAATGGAGTGGAATATCAGTGTTGATATTACTTGAGTATCATGGATTAGATAGAGAGAGCTAGGCCACCTGTAATGCAGCACCGTGCCCCGCACCATCAGAGGGATATATCCAGAGGGACAAGACTTTTGCGCTGACAGTCGAGTAGACCGACGCTACGGGTGACGGGTTAGCAGGTCTGACTTTTCTGTTCTTCTTTCCATCTTGTTGTGTGATTCCATTAGTACCTGTCAGGATGTTTTGTGTTGTTATAGATAGTATAGTGACCCTAAACAAGACCGTGATATCACGACCAGTAGGACAACAATTTGTATATTTTAGATATAGTTTTCTTGACCTTGATTGTTGGAGGTTTAACCTAGAAGGAGTACGACCATTTTAATTTTGAGGACAAAATTTTTCTAAGGAGGGTAGATTTGTAACCACAATTTTTCTAAAATGAGGGTAATTTTGAACTTTTATAAAATTGATTATTTAATAATAGGTTTAAATCATGTTATTGATTTATTGATAAATTTTAATTATTTTAATATCATTAAATTAGTATTTTGGGATTTTGTTCTTTGGCTAGTGTAACCTTAGAGCTGCTTAGCCTATAGACTAACCATGACCATGGAGGTCTAACCCATGTGATTAGTTTAGCTAATTACCACTTTTTAGGCTAAGGGTATTTTGGTTATTTTGTGACTTTTGAATTATTTAAGATTTTGCTTAATTGGTGAATTTTAGATTATTTTAATAATATTTAAATTGATGTATTGTGATTTTGGTTATTTTTCATATTTTAATATTTTGGGAATTATTATATTTTAATATTATTTTACGGGATTTGTTTAGTCGGGTTTGAGTTTCGTTTCGTTCCGACTTGTGTTAGTGACCCGGGTAGCTTAGACTCTAGACGGGACCCCAAGATTAGTTAGTCATGGCCCACAAACTCTATTAATTAAGTTTGTGAGTTTAGACTAATTCTACTTGCTTAGAATGGTTAAATTAGAGACTTAAACTTGACCTTTTTGACCATAAACCTTGTCATGACTTAAGTTGACCCAAAGGAGACTTGTAGGGGCATCTTGGACATTTTACATAGGCCCATTAGGGCATTAATGACCAGCCACCTATAGGGGGAGAGGTGTCACTCTCTTTCATTTCACACTTGCCTCAATTTTTTCCCCAAATTTGTTCTTCCCCAAACTTGAGAGCTTCCCTCTTGATTTTGATCTCCAAATCCCTCAATTCTTCTTCCAATCTTCCATCATTTCTTCTCATTCAACTAAGGGGAAGGTGCTAGCAAGGATTGGGAGTAAGGAGTAAGAAAGGGTGTCCATTTTGGAGGAGCTTTCGTGTCGCAACCGTATCCTTTGAGTGTATCATTGGGATCCCACTTCCAATAGGTATAACCATCTCTCTATTTCAATTTTCCTTACATTTTAGTTAGATTTGAATCCATAGGATCCACCCCCATGCATGTACAACCATTAGATTTAAATTTGAGGCTCTCTAGAGTCCTCTTTAGGAAGTTTGAATAGGTTTGGTGTCCTACTTGTGGAGTTTCCAATATAGGACACCCCATGTGCTTGTGTTTATGCAAATAGGCTATTTTGTGGTTTAATTTTAGTTTTAGGATGGTTAGGAGTGGATTGATCTTAGTTAGGATGGTTAGAATAAGTTTTATTTAGATAGCTATGTTGGTATCCAAGTATCTTGGCCTACATGTGTTTCTTTTGTCCAAAACAACCCAAATTCGTCATAATTTTTATCCACGATTTTAGTACCCAGAGCAACTTACAAATGCCATAACTCCTAGCTCAAGACTCCGATTAATCTTTCATTTTTTTAAAAGAAGCGTATCGAAGTTAGCTTTCCAAATATATATTTTAATAATCCAAATTCGTTCTAAAAGTTTCTGTAAAACTGTTTGAGTGTCAGCTGTCCGAAAGATGAAAGTGTTTCGATGTTTTCGTAATTCCGGGAGCTTCCGGACACAAAAATGTGATCCGTTTGAAATTTCGAAAAGCTAACACGAAGAGCTACAACATATTTTAATTCTAGAATTTACTGAAGTCCCAATAGGTGTAGTATTGATAGTATTGATTTTAAGTAATAGAGTGACTATGCGACATAGGCATTGTGTGTAACCTATGAGCCTAGTATGGATATCATGTGTATGTAGGTATCATAGGTTGTCAAAAATATGTATGATGTAGTACATATATGTATATATATTATTGTTATGTTATATATGTTAGTATAGTGTGTGTGTTTGAATGAGATAAGGATGTGTGTGGTTAGTGGAGAGAAGTAAGATTGATAGAGGATATGTGCTAGTGTATTTGATGTTGTATAGATGGTAGTGTAGTGTGTGTGTGTGTTGTGAAGGTGAGAGAGTAGGGAGGATCATGCCATCCTATTTGACTTGAGGCTAGTGTGGTTTGTTGAGTGATTTATGTTTTGGTTGAGTGGTAGTGTGTTTGTATATAGATGTATGTGGGTGTGTTAGAAGAGATGTGGTAGATTTGGTATATGTGTTTGCGTTAGTATTGGAGTGGAGAGGAATTTAAATATTGTATGTATGGATATGTTAGTATGTTAGTGGTTATGTTAGAATCTATGTAGAGGTTAGAGATATCTTAGAAGTTAGATAATGATATCTTATATAAGTTACATAATTAGTTGTGTTAGTCTATGTTATTGTTAGTTAGAGATGACATATGTTAGTTGGTTAGAGTTAGAGATGGATATATATACATGTATGTTATGGTTAGATATTAGTTAGTGGATATTAGTTGTGTTAGGTTTCTAAGTTAGAATAGATGGTTAGAAGTTACATGTTAGAGTTGGTTAGTATCTTGTATTAGAGATATAAGTTAGGATATAGAGTGATATCTTGATATATCATGGTGGTATCTTAGGATATTTTAGATATTTGTCTATTACCTTAACGTAATGCATTTACCTACAAGGTAAAGGGGACTTACCTACAAGGTAGAGAGGGTTTACTTTATACTAAAGTATTAGATACTAAGGTATTGTCTATCTAATATTTTAGGGTGGATGGTTAGAGGCTAGATATTTAAGGTATTAGTATTAGAGGTTAAGGTATTAGTTTTCAACCAAGGTAATGGTTTATCTTACCTTAAGGTAATGGGTTTACCTTATTACAAGATAAGGTATTGGGTTTACCTAGGTAACTAAGGTTAGATATCTTAGTTATTGGTTAGCTAGTAGCTTAGGATAGATATTAGATATTTACGATTGGTATCTTGGTAGTTAAGGTATTTATACCTTGACTAAGGTATTAGGTTTACAACTAAGGTATATGGTATCTTGGGGTAAGATATAGGTTGGTATCTAACTAGTATCTAGCATCTACGTTACTTGTCTTACGATATAGATGAGTGGGTATCCTAAGATACAAATCAGTATCCTAGAGGGAAAAAGTAGGATTTTGGGGTAAAGTCTAAGATGGGGTTTTGATTGTTAATATGGGGTTAGAAGTAGGTTGTCTTGGTAGGTAATGGTTAGATAAGGGTAGTTTAGTCTAGTTTTGACCTCCGTTGACCAAGAGTTGACTTTTTGACCAAAGTCAACTACGAGTCAACACTTTACCTAGAATTGACCCAAAACCAAACCAGAGTTGACCAGTTGACTGAAAGTCAACTGTTAGTCAACATTTGCCTAGTTTGACCTAGGGTTGACCTAGAGTTGACCAGAGTTGACCAGTTGACCCAAAAGTCAACTGTAAGTCAACCTTTGACCTAGATTGACCTAGTTTAACTTGCATTGACTTCCTGTGACCTTGTTTGTTCTAGTTTGGCTCAGTATGACCTAGTATGACCTAGTTTGGCCCAGTATGACCTAGTTTGACTTAGACTTGCATATCATGATTTGATTAGCTTCCCTTTTATTATTAAACCCTGTTTTGACTTATGATATCTCATCTTTAGGTCTGTGATTACTCTAAGCATCTGTTCACCTTATCAGCTCAGGACTGCAGGCGAGTACATTTACTGATAGTTTTCATTGTCTTGATATCTGCTATATCTGATTCAGTTGTAGTGTCTTTGTCACGACCTGCACCCACTTTTCGGATGCAAGCACGTGAGCAATCCAGCTACATGCATATCGAGCGGACTCCAGCCCGACTCGAATATGTAAACGCTGTCAAGGCTATGGTATACTGTCAAATCATGGCAAAACAAATCTATATCTCAATCCACAATAAGAGTATAAAATATTAATGAACACTATTATTCGTGGTCTGCAGTCCACTAGCATATATGTTCGATAAGACTCCAAAAAATATAATAAGAGTCTCTAAAGTGAAACAATAAGCAGGATATCTTATGATAATGTTTGAAAGTACGAGCGGATAATAAACACGATAACGATACCTGAATCCCGCAAGCGTATCATCACATCTGTCATCCAGAACCACTAGATAACTCCATGCAATCGCTAAACCTGAAGAGATCATCAGGTCCTCAGAGGACATAGCAAGATACATAATATACATGCCTATCTAACAGTTTATCATACGCAAGAAAATAAACAAGAAAAACAGGAACACGACAAATGACCACGAACACGATACGAACACTAGAACAACTACGTATAAATGAACTGCCGGGCGAACAATGAACACGAGATCAACGGAAGAACCAAACCCTCGTCCCGAGTGGACTCGCAGGTTTGAACTAATCAATAACCCTCGTCCCGAGTGTGGACTCTCTGGCTAGTACTAACCCTCGTCCCGAGTGTGGACTCTCTGGTTAGTTCACGGCAAGGCACCCTCGTCCCGAGTGTGGACTCTCTGATGCAAGTTTAACATCCTCGTCCCGAGTGTGGACTCTCTGATGTAAACACCCTCATCCCGAGTGGACTCTCTGGTGCAAGTCAAGTCAATACCCTCGTCCCGAATGTGGACTCTCTGGTACAAATAATCGACATCCTCGTCCCGAGTGTGGACTCACGGATATAAACAGATCAAGGCAAACACCCTCGTCCCGAGTGGACTCTCGGGTGCCAAGGAAACAATAACAAGGATTTAGCAGTTCAATTACACATACTCGTTCTATGACACGACTCAAGCAAGGTACTGGTGAGATAAGGTATGACTCAGTCAAGACATAGTCAAGTCCAGTATAACTATACTGTCAAGTCAAGCATGACCATAAATTGGTGAACACGGTATGTAGAAACTAGATAAAGTAAGTAGACAAGAAAGCTAATGAATCATTTAAAATCTATAACAAATATAGTATCTATGATAATACACTAATAACATGAAAACTAAAAACATAAAATTAAACTGTAGAGGGAGGCAAGGTATCTTGCCTGTGGTCTTTGCACAAACCGTAGTCACAAGTCGAGGATGAGAGGATGCCGATCTAGGAGCTGTCAACCTATAACACATATCGCACCATGAACCGTGCACGAAAACTATAAATCAATTCTAATGTTCTAGTTCTAAATTCATGGAATAGTGGCTAGTTGGGTTACTAATCTAATAATAATTAATTCTGGAATAATTCACTTAAAAACCTAATTTAACCTAATAATAATCTGAATATAATCTAAACATGCAAGTTTGGCCATCAAAGTCGTGTTTCCCAATTTTGGAAACTATGGCACGCAAATCGAGACGTGACGTTGACTATCTAGTCAAACGCTGTGAATTCTAGATTTTGAAAGTGCATCTTGGTAGATTTCAGTGCCACGAGTGCGCTGGAATCAACCGTACAGCAAAATCACGCTTTGGTCAAAAGA
Organism: Iris pallida; assembly: GCA_029216955.1. NCBI lineage: Eukaryota > Viridiplantae > Streptophyta > Magnoliopsida > Asparagales > Iridaceae > Iris > Iris pallida. Next base: position 996,822 of record JANAVB010041416.1, on the reverse strand, counting down.
TATCGTCGTTAGGGCTAATCGTGACCAAAACGGTGATCAACATATCAATTCTGTGTTCAACAGAATAACTAAAATAATAGATGAACGAATTAATTTCTAGAAAAAATATATGTCGTAGAGCTCTGTGTTAGCTTTCCGAAACTTCAAACAGTTCATGATTTTGATTTCTGGTTCTCCCGAAATCTCGAAAATACCGAAACGTGTCAAGTTTTGGACAACCGACTCTCTATGAATTTTTCAGAAATTTTAGAATAATATATACGAAAATAAATTATATATTCAGAAAGTTTATCTCGAGATGAATCCAATTAAAAAACGAAACGCTAAAATCACGTCGGAGTTGACGGCAATCGTCTCGGGAAGTCGAGATCTCGACTAGAACTCTCTCTAAAAAAGGCGGCTGAAATTTTATTAGGGTTTCGAACATAATAATATATATAGGAGAGAGAGGCGGTTCAACCTGGGCGTCGACAGGTGGGCCTCCCGGATGAATTTCTGGGTAATTAATTATTTTAATTCAGAAAATCATTTAAAAATCATTTTAAGTCCAAATAAATCAAAATAAATTGCAGAAAAATCCAGAAAAATTCTAGAAAATTCTAGAAAATATTTCCAAGTGTCTAAAATATAAATAAAATATTTTAACACAAAATATCATCATATGACCTCACAGTAAATTCTTAAAGCCTATAAAATATAATTTCTATAGGTTTTAATTATATAAAAATTTCCAAAAATTCAAAAAAATCCAAAAAAATTCTAAAATATTATAAGAAATATTTCTAACCTCCTAGAACCTAAATAAAAATAACTTGTCTCAAAATAGTCCCAAATGACCATATAGTAATTCATGAAAGTCAATAAAATAAATATATCTTTAATAAATAAATATCTAAAAATGTCTAAAAATCATAGGAAAATATAATATAGCTATAGCATGCTTATAAACCCTATCTGGAGATCATATGACCACAAGATGGTCATAAATCACCTGTGGGCTTAGTCACAACTCCTATGACCATAGAAAAATTAAATATAAACTAATCAAATAAAAAAATAAAAAATATATCAAAAAATTTTGGGAAGAGGAGTTACAAATCTACCCACCTTAAAAATAATTTCGTCTTCGAAATTCTAATTCATAACTATTCATTAAAAATTAAAGTCTATTATTATCTTAATCTCCTCAAATTTAATTTCTCAAAAATATTTTATGACCTTCTCTAGTCATTTTATAACTCCGAATACTTGAGGACTTCTACCCAACTTTGGTTACACTACTCCTCAAAACACAGTCACTAAAATCTTATAACCTTCTAACTAGTTGCTAACGATTCTACCAACAGATATCTAGGACATATGGCATCTATAATCCCTCATATCTATAAACAACCAAATATTCAATAGTCAAGCAATATTATACAATAACTTAGGAATCTCTGATGAATTCTAGACAGCACGATCATTCGTCACCCCAAAATAGGAAGGGACGAGAATCAATGGTACGAAAGGACTAGGGAGAATAATCGAGAACGAATACGAGGTTTCCAAGGCAGTAGAGAAATTTCTAAGAGAATTTTCAAGGCAGAGTGGATTGAGATTTCTAAGGTTTAATCATATTCGTAGGCTCGTATCAGTACAGTTACGTAACCGATACGATATGCTCTGACCTGTATGGGCCACCAAAAAAACTTGTCACGACCCGCACCCGCTTTTCGGATGCAAACACGTGAGCAAGCCAGCTACATATCGAGCGGACTCCATCCCGACTCGAATACCTAAACGTTGTTAAGGCTATGGTATACTGCCAAATCATGGCAAAACAAATCTATATCTCAATCCACAATAAGAGTATAAAATATGAATGAACACTATGGGTCATGCTCTGCAGCCCACTAGCATATATGTCCGATAAGACTCCAAGAAATATAACAAGAGTCTCTAAAGTGAAACAATAAGAATGATATCTCATGATAAGGTATGAAAGCATGAGCGGATAATAAACACGATAACGATACCTGAATCCCGCAAGCGTATCATCACATCTGTCATCCAGAACCACTAGAGAACTCTATGCAATCACTAAACCTGAAGAGATCATCAGCTCCTTAGAGGACATAACAAGATACATAATATACATGCCTATCTAACAGTTTTATCATGCACAAGAAAATAAATAAGAAAAATACGAACACGATAAATAACCACGAACACGAACACGAACACTAGAAAAACTACGTATAAATGAACTGTCGGGCGAACAATGAACACGAGATCAATGGAAGAACCAAACCCTCGCCCCGAGTGGACTCGCAGGTTTAAACTAATCACTAACCCTCGTCCCGAGTGTGGACTCTCTGGCTAGTACTAACCCTCGTCCCGAGTATGGACTCTCTGGTTAGTTCATGGCAAGGCACCCTCGTCCCGAGTGTGGACTCTCTGGTGCAAGTATAATATCCTCATCCCGAGTATGGACTCTCTGATGTAAACACCCTCGTCCCGAGTGGACTCTCTGGTGCAAGTCAAGTCAACACCCTCGTCCCGAATGTGGACTCTCTGGTGCAAGTAATCGACATCCTCGTCCCGAGTGTGGACTCACCGATATAAACAGATCATGGCAAACACCCTCATCCCGAGTGGACTCTCTGGTGCCAAGGAAATAATAACAAGGATTTAGCAGTTTAATTACACGTACTCGTTCTATGACATGACTCAAGCAAGGTACTGGTGAGACAAGGTACGACTTAGTTAAGACACAGTCAAGTCCAGTATAACTACACTGTCAAGTCAAGCATGACCATAAACTGGTGAACACGGTATGTAGAAACTAGATAAAGCAAGTAGACAAGAAATCTAATGAATCATGTAAAATCTATAACAAATATAGTATCTATGATAATACACTAATAACATGAAAACTAAAAACATGAAACACTACTAAAATATGATCTATTAGCGACGTAATTTAGCGACGGCGTAAAATTACGTCGCTATATATGGAAGTCAGCGACTCCTTTATATAAACATCGCAAAACGTCGCTGAATAGCGACGTTACGTTGCTGGATTATTAAAATATGTCGCCAGTTTACGACGTTTAGCGACGTCCTCATGTGACGTCGCTAATATTTTTACTTAGGGCACAGCGTTTCGTTTTTCCCACTCATTCGAAATTTCCAATTTTTTCCACTACTCCTTCCCCCCCTCCGGCGATTCCTTCGGCGACCCCTTCCTCCCCCCCCGGCGACTCCCTCCCCCCCCCCGGCGACTCCCTCCCTCTCCGGCGACCCGTACCCCCCCGTCGAGCTCCTCCTCCTCGAGCTCAGGTAAACCCTAACCTAACTTCTCCTCCTCCTCCTCCTCCTCCTCCTCCTCTCCCACGGACACACACACACACACGGACACACACGCACACACACACAGAGACACACACACACACACACGGACACACACGCACACACACACAGAGACACACACACACACACACGGATCACACGGACACACACACAGATGGACACACACACACACACACTGGACACACTGTGTCATGTTGTGGTGGACACGAGACACTATGTTGGACACGTACACATAGCCTAGATCCTTTACCAACCATTTATTTTTCATTTTAACATGTTTTTATATATCAATTTCTAAATACCCTATGTTGACTGATACCTTGTTAATTTATTGTATTTTCTAATTTTGAAAACCCAGTTTTGACAACCATTTTAACCTAGTTTAATGCTTTAATTTAGATGTTTAAAACCCTAGTGTAGTGTATCTATATGTGTGCTGACTAAGTTTCAAGTTTGGGGTGATTTGGTTAGAGTTTTGGTTCTCGATTTGGGTTTAAGGTGAATGGGTCTGAAATATGTTATAGGAGTATGTAATGTTGTGTGAAATGAACTGATTTCCTTTCTTTTCCTTTCCTATTTGACTGAATACAGTAAATCCCCTTACTATCCAGATTGGACTGACCTATAGTTCATATCACTCACTCACTCACTCACTCTTGCCTAGGTACACACACGCATATAGCCTAATACAAGCATGTTAGCCTCCCTCATATACACGTATATGTGACTGTCACATGTAACAGTCAACACACTCACCCCCCATTCACATGTGCATGTACACACACCACCCACTCTCTACTTCTCTCTCTATATATATATGTTTGATAGATGGTATTGTATACATATATACATAACTATATCATGTAACTCATATGTGATATAGGCATATAGCCTATGTTAGAGTGTCTAAATATATGAATGCATGAAAGTTGCCTTGTCTTGTAATATAGGCATATAGTATATACATGCCTATATATATATATTATATGTATATATCTATATAGATATTACTTGTGTGTATGAGATAGCTTGAGTTGACTTTTGTCATTATTGGTACTTGAATTGATCGGAACAAAGACCCCCAATGTCGGTATCGGTCAATATTTGGTATCGGTCGGTATCGGATCGGAACATGCCAAACCGTATCGGTATCGGCCGTATCGGATCGGTATCGGCTGATACTTTAAAATTATATGAAATAGTAGTCACCCCCAAGGTTGACTATTTTTACTGAAAGTCAAAGTAGAGCAAACATCTGACCTAGATTGGACTAAGAGTTGACAAAGTCAACAATAGGTCAACCCTTGACCTAGTTTGACCTTGTTTGACTTTGTTTGACTTAGCTTGACCTTGTTTGACTTTGTTGTCTTCATGTTTGTTAAATGACACCCAGATACTAGTTTTAGTTGTTTAAATGACACCCAGATACTAGTTTTAGTTTCAGTTTGCTTTGGTAACTCACTATTGCTCATTACTTGGTACTAGGTTTAGTTGATTGTGTTTTTTTAAGACTAAACAAATGACACCCAGATATTACTTGTGTGTATGAGATAGCTTGAGTTGACTCTGGTCATTATTGGTACTTGAATTATAGGTTAGGCTTGTATAGCCTTGAATGGTGTATGCTAGCTAGTATTGGGATACCAATAGCGATAAGGTAAAGGGTACCTTGGTAGGTCATGACTAGAAATAGGATATTTGACTTAGATTTGACCTTGTTTGACCAAGGTTGACTATTTGATCTAGTTTGACCTTGTTTGACTTTGTTTGACTTAGCTTGACCTTGTTTGACTTAGTACAACCTAGTTTGACCTAGTTTGACCTTGTTTGACTTTGTTTGACTTTGTTTGACTTAGCTTGACTTTGTTTGACTTAGTACAACCTAGTTTGACCTAGATTGCATATCATTGTTATTAGTAACTGTTCGCTACTAATGTGTGTCCCATAATAAGACATAATATACGAATTTGTGCCTGTTGGATAATGTGTGTCCATCTTTGCAGAATTATTTCCAAATGGATATGAATTACTACTTGCAGAATCGTTCATGGATGTACAATCGTCGTCCTGATGATATGTGTGGTGTGCAGGATGAATACATAGCGGGAGTAGAGCAGTTTCTGCAGTTTGCTAAGGCGTTCCCTCAGTACATGGACGGCACCAAAATTAAGTGTCCGTGTGTGAAATGTCATAATATGAAATATTATCCAGAAGTGGAAGTGACATATCATTTGTACTCGAGGGGTTTCACGCCTAATTACTATCAGTGGACCGCACACGGAGAACTTGTGTCTTTAGCATCAGAGCCGGAGCCTTATGTTGAGCCGTATATGCATGCGGGACCTAATTTTGTTTCAGATAATCATGCATACGACGACGGGTGCGTGAACATGGTTTTCGACGCTGCGGGGCCTAGTTTCGTTCATGATGCACCTGAGGAGGCACCGAACGCCGATGCTGCACAGTTCATGGAGTTGTTGGAGAATGCAAGGACTCCATTGTATCCTGGTTGTGAGGACCATTCACCGTTGGAGGTGGTTACAAGACTGTTGAGCATTAAGTCAGATTTTAACATGTCGCAAGAATGCTACAACCGAGTGTTGGAGTTGATTATAGAGATCTTGCCGGCGGGTGCTAAGTTGCCTAAAGACTTCTACCGGTCTATGAGGATGGTGAGATCGCTCTGGATGGGATACGAGAAAATCGATTCCTGTCGCAATGGGTGCATGCTGTACTACAAAGACGACAAGGACGCAGATGTGTATAGATTTTGTGGTGCTGATCGCTATAAGACAACTAGTACAGGAAGGTCTACCGGTGCAAGAAGACCGACCGATTCAATGCACTACTTGCCTTTAACGCCGCAGTTGCAAAGATTATTTATGGTGAAAGAGACGGCCAAAAATATGAGTTGGCACATACGAGAACAGATTGAAGGAGTGTTGGATCACCCATCCGATGGAGAAGCGTGGAAACACTTTGATCGAGTGTATCCAGATTTTGTTTCAGATCCGCAAAATGTCAGGTTGGGACTATCTTCTGACGGTTTTACTCCTTTTGGTCTTTCGGGATCCCAGTATTCGTACTGGCCTGTGATTGTCACTCCGTATAACCTACCGCCTTGGATGTGCATGAAGACTCAGTACATGTTTCTAACCGTTATAATTCCTGGTCCGAACAATCCCAAGAGGAATATTGACGTGTACTTACAGCCTTTGATAGATGAGTTGAATCAGTTATGGGAAGTAGGCGCTAACACGTACGATGTTTCTAGGAAGCAGAATTTTCAGATGAAGGCAACCCTTATGTGGACCATCAACGGCTTTTCGGCCTATGGAATGTTATCTGGATGGAGCACTCATGGCCGTCTCTCATATCCGTATTGCATGGACCGTAGTAAGGCTTTCCGCTTGAAACACGACGGAAAACTGTACTTCTTTGATTGTCATCGACAATTTCTGCCAAAAGATCATCCGTTCAGAAGGAACAGGAATGCTTTCCGTGCCGGCGTTGTAGAGAAGGGTGATCCACCGCCAAGGTGGTACGGAGCCACGATATGGGAGAAGGTTAATGATTTTCCAAGTGCTATAGAAGATCCTACAACTGGGTACAAGTGCGATGGATTTGGTAGAGTTCATAACTGGACAAAGAGGAGCATATTCTGGGATCTGCCATACTGGAGTACCAATCTGATCAGACATAATCTTGATGTCATACATATTGAGAAGAATGTGTTTGATAACATAATTAATACTGTGATGGACGTAAAGGAAAAAACGAAAGACAATCCCAAGGCCAGGTTGGACTTAGAAGAAATATGCAAACGCCCTGCGTTGCATTTGATACAGCAGAATGGAAAATAGTTCCTGCCGAAGTCAATTTTCTCGCTGGACAAGGAGGATAAAATGAGACTTTGTCGGTGGATCCAGGGCCTAAAATTTTCAGACGGATATGTGTCAAATCTGAGAAGATGTGTCGATCCGAAGAAAAATAAATTGACGGATATGAAGAGCCACGATTGTCACGTATTCATGGAGAGGTTAATTCCGATTGCACTTCGGGAATTCTTACCGCAGGCAGTTTGGGATCCATTGACGGAGCTTAGCATATTCTAAAGGGATCTTTGTTCTAAAAAATTGCTCGTTGATCGTCTAGAAAAGCAAGAGAAGGACATTGCGGTAACACTATGCAAGCTATAGAGGGTGTTTCCTCCTGGATTCTTCGACTCTATGGAGCATTTGTCGATTTATCTATCCTATGAGGCACGTGTTGGTGGACCCGTCAAATATCGATAGATGTACCCGTTCGAGCGACATTTGAATCACCTAAAAAGAAAGGTGAAAAATAAGGCACGGGTCGAGGGTTCTATTTGTGAAGCCTATATTCTCGAGGAGATTACAAACTTTTGTTCGATGTATTTCAAGCCTCATGTTGCAACTAATAGAACGAGAGCTTCCAGAAACGACGAGGGAGATCATGAAAGTAATGATACAATACTGAAGGTATTCAATGCTCCAGAAAAGCCATCGGGTAAGACGAAAAAGAGATATCTGAACGATGATGAGCTAAGGGCTGCTCAGGTGTATGTATTACTCAACTGCGACGAGGAAGAAGTAGAGAAACTGGAGGGGTAAGTAATTAATACGTCTATATTATTTTAATAGTGTTAATTATTATACTATTACATTAATTGAACGATGTTGTTTTCAGCATATTTAATGATGATGTGAGGTCGGGTAGGCCACACATAACAGAAGAAGAACTAGAACAAGAAATAAGACGTTATTTTCCATCATGGTTGAGTGCATATGTTAGACTTGAGAACTCTGTAATTACCTTTTTGTATATGCACTTGATTGAGAATGAGCTTAATTGCTTCTTTCGTGGTATTTAGGTCGATCGTCCATACGCAAGACTTGAGAATGAGTCTATTAGAACGCTAGCCAAGGGACCAATTTATGCTGCAAAAATATGGCCAAGCTACTGTGTTAATGGGTTTAGGTTCAAGTCAACAACTTGCCCGATCAGAGATAACTTTGTGGATCTCGATTCCACCAAAAATAGCTGTTTGTGTATCAGATCTTCGAACTACAAAGATGTTGATGCGGGCAACGATTTCTATGGCGTGTTACGGAAGATCGTGGAGCTGACATATAGTTATGGAATAGAGCCTGCTAAGATTATGTTATTCAGGTGTGATTGGTTCGATCCGATTGAAGGTCAAGGTTGGAAAGTAGACAAGCACGGTCTTGTTGATATAAACTATCGACGTCGATATCAAGCCTATAAACCATTTGTCCTATCAAGTCAGGCTCGGCTCGTGTACTTCACAAGTTATCCTAAACGGGGAACAACAACAAGGTCAGACTGGTGGACAGTATGCAAGACCAAAGCTAGAAATACCTTTGAGGTTGACGATATAGCTTATCAACAGGATGAACTACCTCTTGTAACAAATATTATAGAAGTGGACACGACGGAAGTTCCCTATTACACATCTAATTGTGTAGAAGAAGTAGAATTATCTGAAGAGGAAGATGCAGATGAAAGTGAAGATGTAGAGGAGGAAGAAGAAGAAGAAGAAGAAGAAGAAGAAGAAGAAGAAGAAGTAGATGAGCTAAACGAACTAGATGAATTTTCAGAAGAGGATTAAATCTGTACGTTTGTTTTATCATCATATTTGACACTTTAGTGACACTTCTATCATATAAATCTGTGACACTTCAGTGGCACTTTATTGACACTTTTATTGACACTTCAGTGACACTTTTTGACTATGATATTTTTCAAAAATCTGTGATGTCTATCATATAAATATATTTTTTTGTTTTATTGTCATATATTTTATTGTCAGGTATGACTAGACCATCTGGACGACGTGGAGGATTATATATTAGGCAGCCCCGTCAGCCTCGGGCTGGGAATGGAGAGGGCAGTTCCGTACCCTCATCCTCATCTCCGAGTACGCCAGTGTACCGTTCTGTTCCCGGTCCATTACCGGGACAGGGCAGTTCTAGCAGGTTGGCGACTCCTCCCTCGTCGTCCAGCCTTCCTGATCCCGCGTCCAGCATCCCTGATCCCCCGTCCAGCATTCCTACTGTCGACGGCTCTATGGAGGGAGCCCACGCCGATCATATGGAGGACGGCGATCAGACTGATCTTGCCCAGGCAGGAGGTGTGAGCGACCCTCCATGCGCTCCCCCGGGCGAGACGCTTATGGAGATTTGGATGGACGGGCCTATGAAGTAAGTTAATTAATTATTATATATTTCTCAAATGATTATATGTACATATATATTCATAAAAAATTATTATTGTATAGATATCGGCCTTCTGCAGTACAGAGACAGCTGGGGACATTTGTGAGGCAGAACTATGGTGGGCCTTGGCTCAACTACTCAGATGCTCCCGCAGATAGGAAGGCCTTTTGGTTCGCCCACTTCAAGGTAAAAATTTGTTTATTTTTAAATTTTAATAATCATTTGTGTATATTATACAACTTTTGTATTTTACTTCTTGTAGAGGACCTATTTCTATCCACCACACCGGGCGGCGAGGATCGAGGGCCAATTTTCTGCCGTCATAGCCAAGCTCATCCGTGATGCAATCGACGACCAGAAGCGTCGTGATCGCTCCGGACAGCCGATCCAGGGTTGGATTACGCCAGAGCAGTGGACTGCGATGAAGGCTAGATTCAGCGAGCCCAAGTACCAGGAGCGGTCTGAGAAGGCCAAGGTGGCGCGGTCGAGCGCCGGTAAGTGGTGTGGTGGCTCCATTTCGATGACGGAGCATTTTCGTCGTCTGGTACGTTTCCTATGACGGACATTAATTTATATATAGTTCGATATAATATTTAATACTAATAATAGATAATATATTTTAACAGGTAAAGAAGGGTGAGGAGCCGAACATGGTGACCATCTTCCTGGTCACCCATCGAAGGGCTGGGGACTTCATTGACGAGAGGGCGACGCAGACATATGTACGTTCTATTCTTTATATTAACTGACTATAATTTAGAAAATAGGAAAATAGATATTAATATAGACTTTAGTAAACACTTACACGTTAGCAAACATGTTCTAGGCCGAGTTTGTTTGGCTACAGAAGGAGGCGGCTGATGCTGCTGCTGATGCTAGTGCACAAGCAGAGGGAGGGGCTGGTACTTCCTTCCAGCCGCCTGCAGAGCCATCGCCGGACGAGCTCTGGATGACCGCCGTTGGCGGTCTTCAGAAGGGTACATACTACGGTACGGGATCCTACGACGCGTATTTGGCTTCGGAGTCATCCCGGGCCCCCTCTGTCAGTACGCAGTCTCCGGCTACGCAGGCATCGTCACGAGCTGAGGACGTTCATCGTCAGATTGAGGAGCTACGTCGCGAGTTACAGCAGCAGATTTTTGATACGGTCGAGCGACGATCCAACCCTCCGATCGTCACCGGACGATTTGATGCGGTCGAGCGCAGTATACAGGACCTGATGAGTCTGTATCAGGCTGCAGCTGCCAACTTGCAGACGCTCACCGAGTCTATGCAGCGCATAGAGCGTAGACAGGTCAAGCTGAAGGGATCGCAGAGGAGCCTATCTGCCTCACTCGCTCAGTATACTGAGAAGGTGGTGAGTACCCTTGCTGCGCATGGTGAGCGACTGCGAGAGCTGGAGCAGGTACGTCCTCCGGGTCCATCGACGGTGCCGACTCCAGATACTGTACTGCCTCCGGCGTCGACTCCAAACATTGTACTGCCTCCTACTGCCCCTACGGTACAGCTCACCCAGGAGCAGTATGACTACATTCTATCCCAGTTGCGCGGCAGGGGTCCGCAGTAATTTTATTGGTTTTTTTATGACTTGTATGTATTGGCCCTATGGGCAAATTGTTTATTCATACACTGTTGTTTATACACTTGGTGGGAGACTTTTTATCATCTTTCATTTTTATTTGACTCTATTGGATGTTTGTGAGGATGTGTGTCTGTGATATTTACTTTGTACTGCCTCCTATTTTTATTGTGATATTTACTTTGTGATATCTGCGACGGAATGACAAATATACCTACGCTGGGTTATAAGCGATGATCTGATATACAAAGGAGGTGCTGCCGAAATTTTAAAAAATATATTGTGTATTTTTGTTATGATGTGTGTCTGTGTTTACAGTGAATATAAAATACAGTGTTCGGAACCATCGACAGTTTCGATTACTGTTTCATGTTTTATCTTGGATAGAAATAGCAACAGTTCATGGTACACTTCTGAGAGCTTCATTTTCACGTCCTTCACTTTCTCGGACGTCGTAAAGGTTCCCAAGAAGGTGAAGGACGTGAAGAGGAAGCTCTGAGAAGTGCACCCTGAACTGTTGCTCTTTCTATCCAAGATAAAACATAGAACAGTAAGCGAAACTGCCGATGGTTCGAACACTGCACTTTACACACACTGTAAACACAGAAACACAGCATAACAAAAATATTAATTATATTTTTAAAAAAAAATTTTAACATTAGCGACGTATAGCGACGTTCTGCGACGTACTGCGACGGCAAATAGACGTCGCCATACGTCGCTAACTAGCGACGTTACGTCGCTCGACGTCGCTAATATACGTCGATAAGTTGCCCACGTGGCCACGTGGATGCCATGCCTCGTCATCATTTATAAACTTTTGAAGCGTCGCTAGTGGTCGCTGTACGTCGCAATGTTGGCGACGTACTAATACGTCGCTCTCTGTCGCTCATTTGGCGACGTCTAGCGACAATGGACGCCGCATCGCAAATAGCGACGTTCGGCGACGAAAGTATCATCTGCGACTTGCCTATAAGCGACGTACATTTTTCGTCGCTAAATACGTCGCAAATCATTTTTAGCGACGTATTTTCTGTATTTAGCGACGTCTCCTGACGTCGCTAATCTAGGTTATTTTAGTAGTGAAATTAAACTGTAGAGGGAGGCAAGGTATCTTGCCTGTGGTCCTTGCACAAACTGTAGTCACAAGTCAAGGATGAGAGGATGTCGATCTAGGAGCTGTCAACCTATAACACATATCGCACCATGAACCGTGCACGAAAACTATAAATTAATTCTAATGTTCTAGTTCTAAATTCATGGAATAGTGGCTAGTTGGGTTACTAATCTAATAATAATTAATTCTGGAATAATTCACTTAAAAACCTAATTTAACCTAATAATAATCTGAATATAATCTAAACATGCAAGTTTGGCCATCAAAGTCGTGTTTCCCAATTTTAGAAACTATGGCACACAAATCGAGACGTGACGTTGACTATCTAGTCAAATGCTGTGAATTCTAGATTTTGAAAGTGTACCTTGGTAGATTTCAGTGCCACGAGTGTGCTGGAATCAACCGTACCGCAAAATCACGCTTTGGTCAAAAGATATCGCCGTTAGGGCTAATCGTGACCAAAACGGTGATCAACCGATCAATTCTGTGTTCAACAGAATAACTAAAATAATAGATGAACGAACTAATTTTTGAAAAAAATATATGTCGTAGAGCTCTATGTTAGCTTTCCGAAACTTCAAACAGTTCGTGATTTCGATTTCTGGTTCTTCCGGAATCTCAAAAATACCAAAATGTGTCAAGTTTCGGACAGCCAACACTCTACGAATTTTCTAGAAATTTAGGAATAATATATTTGAAAATAAATTATATATTCAGAAATTTTACCTCGAGATGAATCCAATAATAAAACAGCACTCTAAAATCATGTCGAAGTTGACGGCAATCGTCTCGGGAAGTCGAGATCTCTACTAGAACTCTCTCTCAAAAAGGCGACTGAAATTTAATTAGGATTTCGAATATAATAATATATATAGGGGAGAGAGAGGCGGTTCAGCCTGGGCGCCGACAGGTGGGCCACCCCGGGTGAATTTCTGGGTAATTAATTATTTTAATTCAGAAAATTATTTAAAAATTATTTTAAGTCCAAATAAATCAAAATAAATTACAGAAAAATCCAGAAAAATTCTAGAAAATTCTAGAAATATTTCTAAGTGTCTAGAATCTAAACAAAATATTTTAACATAAAATATCATCATGTGATCTCACAGTAAATTCCCAAAGCCTATAAAATATAATTTCTATAGGTTTTAATTATATAAAAATTCCCAAAAATTCAAAAAAATTCAGAAAAATTCTAAAATATTCTAGAAAATATTTCTAACCTCCTAGAACCTAAATAAAAATAAATTATCTCAAAATAGTCCCAAATAACCTTATAGTAATTTATGAAAGTCAATAAAATAAATATATCTTTAATAAATAAATATCTAAAAATGTCACTACCAAAATATGTCAAATTAGCGACGAAATTAGCGACGCCAGTTAAAAACGTCGCTATGTTTTGTGTATTTAGCGACGTATGTAAATAACATCGCTGAACGTCACTAACAGCGACGTTTAGCGACTATTAGCGACTATAATTATAGTTTGGAAAGAACAAGTCGCTATGTAGTCGTAAAACGTCGCAGATGTATTTTATTCAGCGACGTTTTGGCGACATTTAATCATGTCCGTCGCTATCCTAATACTGAATAGTGACGTCTAGCGACATCTCACTTAGACGTCGCTAAAAACTTTCATTTAGGGTTCTGGGAACCCGATCGATTTTATTTTATTTCCCAAATTTTAATCTCCCACCGAGCGCTCTCGTTTCTTTCCTCCTCCCCCTTTCGTCTCCGGCGACCGCTCCTTCCGACGATCTTCTCCCCTCCGGCGACCCCTACCCGACCCCGACGAGCTCTCCGGCGACCGCTACCCGACCAGCTCTCGTTTTTCTCCGGCCCCTTCCCCCTCGTCCCCTGCCCCAGTGACCCCCCTCGTCCCCTGGTGACCTCGTCGTCGCTCCTCCACCGTCGACCCCCTCGTTCCCTTCTCCGCACCGGCGACCCCTACCCGACCCCGTCCAGGTATACCTAACCCTAACCCTATCTCCTACTGACACGACATAGACACATTGACACACTCATTGACATGACACCGACACACTCACTGACACGACATTGACACACTGACACACAACACACAGACACTCTGTATACTCATTGAAGAAAACTCTTATACATATGTATAGATGTATACATGAAACTCTTATACATATGTATACAATATATACATATGTATACTCATTGATGGTTCCTTTATATACATATATACATATGTATACAATCTCAGAAAAAACTCTTATATAACTATAGTTATATCTATCAATCTACATATATACATATGTACACAATCTCAGGAAAAACTGAACTAAACACACATAGGTATACTCATTGAAAAAAACTGAGATTTCACAATGGAACTTGGATTTTGATACATGAAACGAGATGATGGTTCCTTTAGTTAGCTTGCTTATGTTACAATTATATTCTCTGTGAATATCGATTTTACCAGATGGCACCCGTGACCCGAGCAGCGGCACGTCGTTTGAGGGAAATACAGATTGCTGAGGTGGCTCCTCCTACTGTTAAGGAGGAAGTGGTACCGGTAGCTAGTGAGACCGGAAGTTCCATTCATCCAGTACCTGCAGTGGAATGACGCTTTTTTGCCATCAATCCCACTTATCAGAAGATGTTGCGTGATGGTATCATTGAGCGTATGCGTGAGCTGCGTGATAGTCATTGTATAGTTTTATTGATGTATTTTGTGTTGGACTATTAGTACTTATTACCAGCTGTACTTGTTTTATGGAGATAAGTTTATGGACTTAATTATGGACTTATTACCAGCTGTACTTGTTTTATGGAGATTAATTATGGACTTATTACCACTTATTTTATGGAGATTAATTAGGCTAAGTCTTCTGTGTGGTCAATTCTGATACACTATGGTTATATGGTCATGTCATGTGATACACTATTACCACTTATTGTATCATGATTACTTGGGATTCTATTTCAATGATTTTTCTCTCGTAAATCATACACAGAAGCAAAACGCACACCTTATACTATATTGGCGTCCTATACGACACGTTTGTATCCTAATAGTATATAAGGAGTATCCTAGTACCTACAGTGTATAGAGTATCCTAGAAGTGTAGGTATGATTGGTATATTGTATTACATAGAGTGTATAGAGTGAGTATCCTAATAGTATATAAGATATTTTAGAAGTAAAGTGTCCGTTGTAGAAGCATGGAATTTCACAACCAGAAAGCCCATGCGCCAGACACTACATGCGCCAGAACTCAGACGAAGAACTTCACAGCAAAGTCAATAACTATAGACATTTGAAGAAGGACTTTTTATTTATATATATAAAAGTCTATTACATGTCTAGAAAAGGTTGTACAAAGGAGAATTTCTACAAAGGAAAGAGCCTAAGTCTACAGCCAGCGGCCACCATGCGCCTTCAGATAAGCGCAGCGGCCACCATGCGTCTCCAGATAGGCGCAGCATCACTATGCGCCACCAGTGAGGCGCAGCAGATATCATGTGCCTCCATCCAGGCGTATCCCATCATCTCTTCAACAGCTCAGTTATGTGCATCCCTTCAGCCAAATTCTTCCAGCCAGGCTCACCTGGCCGAGCAGAGCCCAGTTATGTGCCGCTCTTCCAACCAGGCTCGCCCGATAAATGCTTCGACACAAAGCATTTAACCCTCTGGCTGGAACCAAGGAAGAGAAGAGCACCGCAAATGCTGTGGCCAGGGGAGGCTTCGAAAGAGCCTCCAAAGCTGAAGGAAGACCGTGATCGAAACCACGGCTAAAGGAGCAGCTTTCGACACGATCAAAGTGGGGAAACCCCACTTTGCAGGAAGAAAGAGCCTTGCACCGCCATTCCGATCTACGGCTATTCCGGAATAACGGAGACGAGGCTCGAGCATCCCTATCTTTGGATGCAACAGGCACCTTCCGCCTGCCTCAGAAGCCCTCGACTCCGTCTTTTGGATGTAACAGTCACCTTCAAGTGCATTAAAGACAACACAGCGTCTCATCTTCACCCTCGGGAGCACTTCGTCAGCAGAATGCACCCGTATGTTCAAGTTCATATGGGAAGTACGTGAGGGAATGAGAAGCAAATCTTCTCTCTATGCCACTATTTATAGGCCGGGCAGATCAAACCCACGCGCCAAGTGGATGGCCCTCCGAGTTCCGTGCAATGAATTTACATTAAATGGATGAACCGGACGCCTCGAATTCAGCCAAACGGCTATTTATAGCACTCGAAGAGCGAGACAGCCGCATCATTAAAAGACATGTCCGATGCGCCAGCCAGACAGCGCATCACACAGACGCGCCCTTCGGCGTCAGGTGCATCATACAGACGCGCCCTACAGTACTCGGCACATTATAGAGGATGCGCCCCCACACATCTCCATACCGAGTGGAACGCCAACCGACGCGCCCACTCAGCTGTCCATCGAACGTCACCAACATTAAATGCTGAACTGACAGAGTTGGCAGCACGCCTCCCAAAGTCTGAACAGTTGACAGCTTTATTCAGAAAACGAAGCGTCGGCAACGTCAGCATCATCATGACTCTATTCCGACAGCTACTGCCACGTGGCCACCCGCATGCGCCTCTACGACCATGCGTCCACACCCGCATGCGCCTCTACGGCCATGCGTCCAAACCAGCATGCGCCTCAAAAGCCATGCGCCTCAGACCCTTCACTGATATACAGAGAAGAGTCTCCAGTTGAAGTTTTGCATGCGCCTCAAAAGCCATGCGCCTCAGACTGCTCTCTGATCCCGAAAGACAGAAGGAAAGTCGCCTGCATGCGCCTCAAAAGCCATGCGCCCCAAATGGTTTGTAACTCCTAAAGGTTATGAGCCGCAGCCTCCTCCTGCGCCCAATCCAAGGCGCAGCTCACCAGATCACGTCTCTCCACCAAATCCGAGATCTTCGAACCATGAGTCGACGACACGTGTCTTTTGACTCAACTCATCCAAGATTTCAGCAACGAAAAGATCTTCTCCCTGCTACGTGCCGGCTCACAACAGCAGTATGAAGAGTTCTCCCCCTCGATCAGGGCACAGCATCCATGCGCCTCCATCAGCAACCTCCACGTGGCGTTCCCACATCGGCGCATCCTACATGCGCGCATGAGCAGCCAGCCTGCAAAACTATAAATAGAAGGATCATCTCCTTCACACACACACAGAGACTCAGAACATAAGACTCAGAGAATCCACAACAGAGAATCACCGGAGAGGCAGTTCTAGACACTCAACGTCTTCCTCCTCTCAGCAAGCTCCAGCACCCAGAGTAATCAACACCTTCAGAGAACCGATAACCGCCGTCAGCCGGTCAACGGAGTCAACGCATTACCACTTGCTCCATTGGCACTAAGGACCCAGCTTAAACAAAAGTGTACTCCTAGGACTACATCTAAGTCCTATATTGTATCACTGTTCTGTTTGTATTAAGATTTCAATCAAAACAATTTTAATGGCAAACAAGCTGGCGACTCTGCTGGGGACCTCTTTCTCCTCTACCGAGAAAGTCGTGTCACAGGCCGACGACGTGAAGGTGGGCTCCTCCCACAAGACGCTGGTAGTGCGCCTCAATCAACAGGCGTACGAGGAGTTCATTTCTGAAGAAAGTGCGAGTCCTTCGAAGCGGCTGTCGAAGCCGAAGAAGACCCGCGCAGTCTGGGTGCGCAAAGTCGACGCCTCGGGCACCACCGTTGAAGGGGATGCGCCCGTCCAGCCTTCCCTTCCTGCTGACGTCCTCAGCAGTCAAGGTGCACCCGCTGATGCAGCGCATCTCTCGGGGAAGCGTGTGGCTGACCACGTTCCCCAGCCATCTTCCTCTCAGGCGAGGAAGATACGTCGACGGAGCAGGGGCGCAGCCAATGCCCCACGCATTACTTCTGATGCGCCACAACGAGCCTCTGTCTTCGACAGACTCACTCGCTGTAACGGCGAGGAGAATTTGGATGCTGAGTACTATGCGCCCCAGCGGGCTGGTACGAAGAAATCCAAGGCGGCACGGGCCACGCGCCACAAACGTGCTATGCCAGCAGCCGGCCAGAGGCACGCGCTTACAATCACGCGCGCTGTCGATGGCAAGCTGTACAAGGTTGACTCAAGTGCTCCCGCACCGACAACGAGTCGACCTTCAAAGTCCTCATCTCACTTGGGCACATTCACTGCGTGCACAACCAAGCCGAGAGAGGCAAACTCAGTGGTCTTGAACTCCCGTGCCTCCTCTGGTTGTGCGTTTGAGGTCCGTTCAAGTCACTTCAAATGCTGTGGTTCCCCCACTACTGATCGTGATGCCTGCTTGGTATTAGATCAGGGGGCGCAGCACTCACCCGACCACCCCGGCGCTTGGCCCTGCCATGCGCCTGAGAGGGGTGTGAGGGTAGCACTCTCCTCCAACGACTTGCGCAACGTGATCACTCACAAGCGCCGGTCAGGAGAGTTGACCAACAAGCACGATGCGCCTCTCACGGGGCACATTTGTGCAGTGGTCACCATCAACTGCTGTTGCAAGACGGCAGTACCGCCAAAGCAGTCGGTCTTCCAACGGCTACAATCATCGACACCCCTCCGACATCGCCTTGGGACGAAGGTGTCAGCAGAAGAGGAACTAAAGATTGCGTCATGCAACGTGATCTCCAATTCCTCATCTGTCCGAAAGACGACTGCCAATTCCTCGTCTTCATCCAAAAGCCAGCCGAGGAAAACCAAGGCAGCTGTCACGACCTCTGGAGTGTTCGAAGGCACTCGGTCGAGGAAGAAGTCCTTGGAGGAAGCTGGGGGTAGCCAGACCCTTGTCGAGCCTCCTTCCGAAGACGAAGATGTCCAAAGCTCAGCTGCGGCGGATCTTCATCAAGGCGAAGATGGCCTCCCTGAAGCCCCTCAAAATGACGATGTCCTCTAGGACACCGCCGGGGGTAGTGCTGAAAACGAAGAGGCCCTTCAAGACAGAGCTGAGGGCAGTCAGGCCCTTGCAGATGCGCCTGTCGAAGACGAACTCCAGAATGTGGCTGGGGGTGGCCAAACACCAGGAGAAGTAACTCCCCCACATGAGAGCGAGGCTGAGAGCGAAGCCTCAACTAATCCATCCACTTCTGGCCGTGTCATGACAGTATACATGACCGGAGGTGATCTTGAGGCTGATGCACCGCCACAGGACATTGTCCAGCGCATAGACTCGTTAGAGGGAGGACTCAAAACCCTCTCTGCCTCAATGCAAGCACTGACTCAAGCAGTGTTTGAGATGCGGTCGGCCTTGATCAGGACACCTTCAAATGGTCCCGACCCAGGAGCTAATGGAGAGTCGAGTGTACCCCTCCAGCGGACACCCTCAGACACAGAAGCACCCCGGACATCGGAGCCCTCAAACGCTCCACTCCAGGTAGTACCTCCTTCCCCTGCTCCTAGCTCCACGGAGGACGTGGTCGAAATGATCAAAGATCTGCGGGAGCGCTTCGAGTCCAAGAACAGG
Source organism: Iris pallida (assembly GCA_029216955.1). Taxonomy (NCBI): domain Eukaryota; kingdom Viridiplantae; phylum Streptophyta; class Magnoliopsida; order Asparagales; family Iridaceae; genus Iris; species Iris pallida. The sequence goes on along the minus strand of JANAVB010041416.1, from coordinate 977,049 downwards.
CAGGAGGAACGCCAGAAGATGGGCATTCCCCAGCATTATCCCCTTGAGTGGAACAAGGTGGTTTATCCCCCAAAGTATAAACCACAAACACTCACGCCGTATGACGGGAAGGACTCTCCACGACGGTACCTGACGTACTTCCAGTCGCAGACAGGGCATCTTCCGAAGGAGGACGCACTCCTCACCAGCATCTTTGTTGGGGCCCTGAAAGGGGTGGCGTATGACTGGTACTGCAGCCTCCCCGATAATTCCATATCGTCCTTCGACGACCTGACATGCCTCTTCCTCGACCGCTTCTACGACGGTGGAAAGGACATGACGATGGCGTCTCTCATTAAGATACGCCAGAAGGACAAGGAAACGGTTCGGGCATTCATCGAACGCTTCCGTCAGGCCTGCTTCAGGTTACCTCCAGGCATGCCAGAACATGCGCTTCTCTCTGCTTGCAGTATGAACATGCTGCCTGCAGTAAAGCTCTGGCTTAACTCTACTCCCCCTTCCGACTGGAGCTCCCTAATCATTGAAGCTGAAGCTGCAGAGAAGAAGGCGGCTAATGCACGTCTTCTGGGTGTTAGCTTCTCCGCCTTTGACGATAAGGGGAAAAAGTCCGCAACCAACAACTCCGGACGAGAAACAAAGGGGAAACAGGCATTGACTGTTAATGCCTCGAAGGGCGCATCTGTGCCTACTCAAAAGCCTCCACTGGCACCAAGACCCAAGGAGGTTTATTCATTCAATGATGACGACACCCTACAACTCTTTAAGATACTGAAGCAGGGTGACAAGATCAAGCTTCCGGACCTGAAGCGGCCTGATGAAGTCGGGAAAGTGGACAACCCGAGGTACTGTCACTACCATCGGTTTGTCGGACACCCGACTAAGGACTGCTACGTCCTCAAAAATTACATCCAGTGCATGATCAATGCGGATGTAATCTCCGTCGACTACGAAGAGAAGACGGTGTCAGCTAATGTGGTGTCACTTCAGTTCGGCACCTTACCGCCGACTACCACACAAGATGGCGTCGTCCCCATCCCTAAGGCGACAATGGAGGTGGTGAATTTGCCACCCACCCGTGACAATGTGAGTGGACTTGTCCCACTCACCACATCTCGAGGAGAGGTCCTCTGGGTTCACCCCGACCTCGTCTCCGAGGTAACTCAACCGGAGGTACGCCCTACCTCCAAAGCAAAAGGCAGGAAGATCAAGTCTTGCCGTACGGTCTCTTCTTCAACGGAAGAGGCGCTTCCTGTGCAGACGCGTGCACAACAGAAAGAAAATGCTTCGGGGCTAGCCAAGCCCCACAATTTTGACATTCTAGCACAACTGGCCAGTACTCCTGCACGCTTGTCTCTGTTCGAGCTCCTGCGTCTCTCCAAGGACTCCCGAGAAGCTCTTTGCGAAGCTCTGAAGGATGCCGAATCCTTTCTCAGTCAGGTCAAGCAGCCTGAAGACCTCCCAACTACTTGTGCACACTGTCATTGTGCGGATGAAGTTATCCCAAACATAACCTTCACCCAACAAGACATGCTGCTCAAGCATCACCGACATAACCGACCGTTGTATTACACAGGGTACATCGGTTCGGTAAAGGTGAGCAGGATTCAGATCGATCCGGGGTCTTCCCTAAGCATCATTCCAAAGGCGCTGCTATCAAAGCTGGGAATATGTACCGGCTAGCGCCCTCCAATACGACCATCAGCGGCTTCAACGCCAGCAAGAGCGAGCCACTGGGCAAGATCCGGCTGAAGTGTCGGCGGCCTCAAAACTGAGGTGACTTGTTATGTGGTGGATGCCGAGGACTACGGCAAGGGTCAGCATCTCCCTGTCTGGCTTTCGATGCCCAATGGAAAGCCACAGGATTACTATAATCGGACTCGACGGGGGTTAGGCTATGTCACGCCGCCATCAACTCCAGAGAGTTCAGACGCAGAAGACATAGAACATTTCCACTCATCAGAAGCATCGACGTGGGACTCCGATACCAGTATCGGATCAGTCTTCAGGAAAGTGCTGTCAGCTAACATGACATCGGCGCAACCTCAGAAAGATAAAGGCGAAGACCAACCGTCGGAACCCTTCGAAGAGGAACCCTGGGCTCAACGCCTAGGAGAACAATGGGAGTCTCGTTTTGAGTTACGAGAACCTCCCACCGAAGACGAAGTCGAGCAAATCGACCTCGGGGATGGGTCTTCTTCTAAACCCATCTTTATCAGCAAAAGCTTGGAAGGAGAAGATCGAGAATCTTTAGTCCAACTCGCTAAGGAGTATATCGACGTCTTCGCCTGGAGCTACGAAGACATGCCGGGTCTCGATCCACAGATCGCGATGCATAGGTTGAACATCTTACCAGATGCCAAACCTATCAAACAACAACAGCGACGCTTCCGCCCGGACATCATGAACGCCATCGATCAGGAGGTGGACAAACTCTTGACCAGTGGCTTCATCCGTGAGGAACAACACCCGGACTGGGTAGCCAACGTCGTCCCTGTCACCAAGAAGAACGGGAAGATACGAGTCTGTATCGACTTCAGGGATCTCAACTCTGCTTGCCCGAAGGATGAATTCCCGCTCCCAATCACCGATGTAATGATCGACAACACATGTGGCTTTGAACGCATGTCCTTCATGGACGGGTATTCAGGCTACAATCAAATCAAGATATTCCCCGATGACGCAAAACACACGTCATTCAGGACTCCAAAGGGTGTTTTCTGCTACACAGTAATGCCCTTCGGCTTGAAGAACGCCGGTACAACGTACCAGCGAGCTATGAGCACCATCTTCCGTCAACATCTTCGCAAGACAGTTGAGTGCTATGTTGACGACATCGCAGTCAAGAGCCGCCTCAAAAAAGATCACCTACAGGACCTAAAGACGGTCTTCGATCTCATGCGGGCACATCAACTCAAAATGAACCCCGCTAAATCCTTCCTGGGGGTTTCTAGCGGCAAATTCTTGGGCTTTGTCATCACGGCAAAAGACATTCATGTCGATCCCGAGAAGACTAAAGCCATCCTTAACATGGACCCTCCGAAGAACCTTCGAGAACTTCGGGGCTTACAGGGACGTTTGGCATACATCCGAAGGTTCATAGCAAACCTCTCCGGTAAATGTCAACCCTTTACTCAGCTCATGAAGAAGGGAGTCTCTTATGTCTGGACAGAGGAGTGCCAAAAGGCTTTCGACGACATCAAGGCTTACCTAACAAGCCCGCCAGTCCTAGTGGCACCTGTCACCGGCAAACCATTCCTCCTCTACGTCCGTGCCATGGATCATTCCCTCGGCGCTTTGCTGGCTCAAAACAGCGATGCAGGCTACGAGCAAGCAATCTACTACCTCAGTCGAACACTCATCAGGGCCGAACACCGGTACAACCCCGTTGAAAAGGAGTGCTTGGCTTTGGTGTTTGCCATTCAGAAGACTCGTCATTATGTCTCGGGCCAGACAATTCACGTCATCTCCCGAGTCAATCCGCTCAGAGTTCTCATGACGAAGCCAGGGTCATTAAACTCCCGACTGGCTACATGGGCGATCCTACTAACACCATACAACATGGTGTTTGTCCCGCAGAAGGCAGTCAAGGGTCAAGCTCTGGCTGACTTTTTAGCTGCACACCCCATCCCAGAATCTTCAAAACTCTATGAAGACATCCCGGATGAAGTCCAAGAATCAAACGTCACTGAAGGAAGCCCCGTTTGGCGGATGTTCTTCGATGGCGCTTCAAGAACGGGCCCCAGTGGCCAAATCATCGCAGGAGTGGGGGTAGTCTTAGTCTCCCCCGATCAGCTGGTCATCCAGCGCGTATACTCCCTTTCGAAGCCGTGCTCCAACAATGTTGCTGAGTACAATGCACTCGTCATGGGACTCCAGCTAGCACAACAGCTGGGGGTGGATCATCTGGAAGCCTACGGCGACTCGAAACTCGTCGTAAACCAGATTCGGGGGCAATACGAGGTTCGCCATGAAGATTTGATCCCTTACCATGAAGTTGCATTGAACATTATTTCAACCTTCACTGGGTTCTTCATCGAACATGTACCCCGCCTACAAAACTTGGAGGCTGACGCTCTAGCTGGCCTCGCAGCCTCATTGGCCGCGCCCCTTGGGACTCAACACTATGTCACGGTAACTGGCCGAGACTTGATTTGTCCCAGAAACAACCTATGTTTGCAAATGGCTCACGCCATGCCGACAAATACTGGGGTTAATGTCCGAGACTGGAGGTTCCCGTTCATCGATTTCGCTGTCTACGGAATCCTTCCAGAGGACCCGAAGGAAGCCGTCTCAGTCAGGAGACGTTCTCTTCGATTCTACTACGATACAGCCACTAAAACGCTGTACCGACGCTCCTTCGACGGGCTTCTCCTTCGATGCCTGTCTAACGAAGAAGCGGCCGAAGCTCTTCGAGAAGCTCATGACGGAACTTGCGGTGCTCACCAACCAGGGCCTAAGTTGCAAGATCGACTGCGACGTATGGGCTACTACTGGCCAACCCTGGTTGCCGACGCAGTGGAATATGCTAAGAAGTTCCATACATGCCAACTTCATGCAGACTTCATACATACACCATCTGAACCTCTACATCCTACAGTCGCCTCCTGGCCATTCGAAGCCTGGGGTATGGACATTGTAGGGCCAATCACCCCTCCTTCATCGAGAGGACACCGCTTCATCCTGGCCATCACCGATTACTTCTCCAAATGGGCGGAAGCAGTCCCACTAGCAGAAGTAAAAAGCTCCAGGGTGGTCAGCTTTATCAAACACCATGTCATTTACCGTTTCGGGGTACCCTGGCGAATCATCCATGACAATGGTCCTCAGTTTATCAGCCACATTTTCAGCAGGTTCTGTGACAAGAATCGCATTCAAAACGTGGTCTCAACCGCCTACAATCCGGCAGCAAACGGATTGGCCGAGGCATTCAACAAAACTATCGTCAGGCTACTCAAAAAAGTCGTGTCATCCAACAAACGCGACTGGGACGAAAAGCTTGGCGAATGCCTTTGGGCCTACCGCACAACGGTACGGACCCCAACAGGCAACACTCCATTCTCCCTGGTCTACGGGAGCGAAGCAGTACTGCCTCTCGAGATACAGATACCTTCGCTCCGCATGGCAATCACAAACGATCTCACAGAAGAAGACAATCAACGTCGTCGTCTGCGGGAACTGGAGGCACTTGACGAAAAGCGTCTCCTAGCTCAACAACGCATCGAACTTTACCAAGCCCGTATATCATAGGCTTTCAACAAGAAGGTCAAGCAAAGAACTTTCCAAGTTGGCGACCTGGTTTTAGCAGTCAGAAGGCCAATGGTGTTAACTCATAAGACACCAGGGAAGTTCGAGCCCAAATGGGAAGGACCCTTCATTATTGAGACGGTATACTCAAACGGTGCTTACCGGCTCGCCAAACCCAATGGGGACTTGTTCATGATGCCCATCAACGGCAAGTTCCTAAAGAAGTACTACTCTTGACATCCTCCAAGACATGTATTTCCCCAAACAACCTCTTTTCATAAAATCAATCGCTTCCGGAACCCAGCTGTTTCGTGGCATCCTTCCGTAGAAAGATAACCACGTCCACATTACCTCTGAGTTGTCTCTCTACATCCTACAAAGCGGAACCTTACACTTCGTGAGCTTACGCTATCCTTCATGTTTACCACGTCCACATTACCTCTGAGTAAACATCCCGTACAAACAACTCCTACGTTGTCGTACATTGATCGCAGAACTTCCACGTCCACATTACCTCTGAGTTGTTCAGCGTATCCCCCAGGATCATTCCTACCACGTCCATAAACACCTCTGAGTAGGAAGATTCTATCATTTGAACCTAATGATTGCCATGTCCACATTACCTCTGAGCAAATATGTTGGTTCCTTTATACTTATTATCTGTACCTAAAAACCAAGGTGTGCAAAAGATAATAGGTCCACATAAATCATCAAGTTCATGAAATCAAAAATAAACACATCAAAGAGATAGTGTATTTCTTTATTTTTTAAAAGGAGTACAGAAATACGCTATTTCCCCAGCAAGAGTTGCAAAAAACACATAAAAAAGAAGAGAAGCTACAATCCCCGATCCTCCCCAGGGTGGGATGAGAGTTCTCTGACTCGACGTCTCAGGTCGGCAGTGCGAGTTTCCACAGTCGCCTGGACTCGCAGCTCGGCTTCTTGACGCATTAACCCGACAGCCTCAGCGGAAGTTTTACTCTCATACTTCTCATCAAGCTGTCGTCGCTGCTGAGCCAAAGCAAGGGTCCGCTGAGTAAGAGTCGTTTCCTCCTGCTTGAATGCCACGTGTTCAGCCAGGACACGCTCAGCCTCTAGTTGAAGTTGGGCCCGCTGGTCTTCAAGACGGCGCATCTGAGCATCAACCTCTGCGATGTTAGCATCCACCGTAGCCCGCTTCTCCGTCGTCTTCTTCATAGATTGAGACAGCTGCTCCGCCGCAGCCTCAGTCCCAGCCACTTCACGCTCCCAACTGCTCACCTCGGCTCGATGGGAAGCCTCGATCTCAGCCATCGACTTTCCTATCTCTGCATCTATCAAGACCGAGAGGTCATTTCGTTGGATGCGCTGCAGTTCCGCGAGCCGCTCGTCCAGCTTCATCACCGAAACCTCCAAAATTTCGGCCATATAGTCATGGCCCTGGTGAATGCGGATCAGCTCGATACAAGGCATTGCCAAAGCTTTTGCCGCCGCAAAGCTCCCCTTGGCATCTACCACTGCAGATACACCTTTCTCCAGCATTTTGTACACTCCCTCGACGAGGAATTTCACATACCCGTCGGCTTCCGCCAGCACCTACGGCGTCATAGCAGGAGTTGAGAGAGCTACTACAGTTTGCGGACCGGAGGAAGATCCGCCGACCTCGATCTGAGAGGTTTGAATCTCGGAAGCAATAGGCTCTTCATCAACAGGGCCCAGACTGCTAGCCCGAGGAGTCGAAGGAACAGAAGGAGCCGGCACATGCATCGTGATAGTACCCCAAGTGGAAGGAGCAACAGAGGGTTCCACACCCTTACCCTTCTCAAGCTCGGAGAAATCATCGACGCCAACGGCCACCTCTTCTACCCCCGACATTCTATCAGCATCAGCCACCTCCCCCGGCAAAACGGGGAGGTCAACATTTATCTCCTGGCCAGCCCCAGGAGACAAGACCGGCAGAAGAGTCTTATTCTTCTCAAGTCCCTCTACAGGGACAGAATCTGTCGCTATCGCCTGATCGGTAGCCATCTCTATGTCCATGGTTGAAGCCAAGGAAGGATTCGGCAATGATTCAGCCGACCTCCCTTCATCATGACCAGGAGGGGAATCAACCCTCTCCTCTATCCCCACTGCTTCTGCTGCCCCCGCAACAGACTCCTGCAGCTCCGGAGCGGTGTCATCGGAAGATGATGAACTCCATTCCTCTTCATCACCAGGAAGCTGCGCACTTGCTAAACCTTCGATATGTGAAGCCTCTGCTGTGGCCTTCGCCACCTCGGAAGCTGCTGCACCCTCAGGTTCCCTCCTGACCGGAACCTCCACGATAACAGTATCCTCCGGATCTTCCTCCATGAGAGACATCATTGTCGGCGGGATACGCACTCCAGACGAGCTCGCCATCTCTTCTCGCCTACTCCCACCCGACTTTGGAGTACGAGGTTTTCTTTTTAGCGGCTCCTACAAAAGAAGATGGGATCTCGTAAGTGGCGGAACCAAAATCAGATTTAGTAGGATGTCCTTACCTCTTCGGACGCCGAATCCGATGACACCATCGGTAACGATGCCTTCTTCTGCTTCTTCGACACAAGAGATTCAGCCCCTGTATCTGCACATCGTTTCGGTCGATCGCCCGAGGGTTCTGCTTGTGATGCGGAGGGGGCACTCCGTTGACCCACCCCTGACGGACGATGCGGCCGAGCCTTCCCTGGCGTATCCCCAGTCGCTGCTAACTGGGTGCCTGCGATAAGGCTGGTCTCCCTGTCATATCCAGAGGGCGGGGCAGCCATAACACAGTAAAATTTGGCGGCCGAGTAAAGAATGGGCGGCCGCGGATCGGGGACGGGCAACGTAAAACGAGCTCCGGTACATCCGGCATTATAGTAATGCCAAGCTCGTACACCGTCCAACAAACTTCCAACATACCCCAAGGTATTACTAGGGTTATCCAACATCATCTGAGCATAACCAAATTGCCGCGCAAAACGGCTCGGCAAGTACGGTTCCAGGTAGCACTGATTCCGGTTCCGGTACACCAGATGGGACGGCCGGATATTTTGCAACCAGCGGAATCCCCATTGAGGCAGAGTGGTAGTACCTTCGCCCAGGTCCCGTAAATCCTCGTTGGCCTCAAAACCCAAATAGATGGGACCAACTTTGGTGATCTCCCAACCCTGAAGACGGGATAAAACCTTTCTACAAACCGGGACACCAGTATGCGACCAGCTCCTCCGATGGAAACGATGAAGGAATGCATCTCCAGCCTTATAATCTCCTTCCGAGCCTGGGCTCATCACACTGGGATGATGTAGAATCAGCCATCCCATCAAATAGTGAAACGGCAGTTCGGCGCACGGGAAGTTATTGTTTCGGCCTCTGTCATGAATCACATTTCCAGCAAACTCTCTCAAATCTCGCTGCAGGTTACATACCATTGCGGGGAGAAGAGCCAAACGCCGACCGAAAACCAGCTTCACGGCTGGCAGGATTAAGTTTCGGGTTACCCTCTCTACGGCACCGGATCCGCCCGCAAATACGCAATCCCGGAGCCATATCATCAGGTAGGATGCCAACACCGCCTTGGGTGACATCCGATAAGCAAGATGCCAGAAGCAGCTGTAGGAGCGTGCATCTGACTGCTGGTCCTCATTTCCTCGGGGATTTTTCTCCCCTAACCTGCTCATTTCGGACAACACTTCGCTACGAGAGAGCGCCGGTGGAGTGGAAAATTGTGAGGGATCCTCCTTGTCTTGTCTAAAGACATGATCTCTCCAAGCGGTCACATGAGGCTGCGTCCCGTTCCTATCCCGTCTCTACATATAGTAATGATGACTCGCCACTTCCTTGAAGACGGCCGTCATCTCCTCAGCCCTGTCCTCCAGGATTTGAAGTTCCTCGTTGGTGGGAAAGTACTCTTCATAGGGTTCCGACCCCCAAGGGAGTTTTGACACCTCGTACATCTCATGAAGTGCGAACCCTAATTCCCCCACCGGGGTAAAGAAGGTCCCGGTATGGATATCAAACATCTCCAGGATTGCGAGGAACATGTGCCTATTAAGGTCAACACCTGCCTGGGTAGCACGGATCGCGGCAGTCAACCCGATCTCTCGGAGCTCAGTCTGAAACCGCGACAAGATCCACAGCGTCAGTTTATCCCATTTGGAGACGTAATGGCACCAACCCTCCACCCGAAACTCTCCTGTCGGGTAGGAACGTTCCATCAAAAACATACGATGTGTAAAAGTCGAAGCACTATAAGCAAACGTATCAATGGGTACATCACTGAAGAGGCTCCCAGGACGTAAAGTCCGCCAAGTGTAAGAAGACCCAGACCGTACAACGGTCAAAGCATCCCTTTGGTCGGAAGTAGAATCAATTTGGATGACACCAGTCATCGCTCCCCCCTGAGAAGGGGTAAGCTCCCAAGACATTCTCCTCTGGGAAACAAGGCGACAGAAGGACGTCAAAGGCCACTGACGTTCAAGTTGCTTAACAGTCATATGCACTCCATTCGCAGTAAAGAACCAGTCCTCCTTGACCTTCAGTACTGACGAATCAGTAGAAGTGAGACGGTCTCCAAACAGGAACTCAGGCTTCAGGAAGGTCACTTTATCAGATGTGGAGGGTTTAATGACTCCGCGCTCCATCATCCGTTTGAGGAACCAATACTGCTGTTCACGGATTAGGGTCATTCTCTCAGGAGGCTGATCCAGCATAAGAGCATCTTGAGCAGGGTTTATCACTTCCTCGTTATGCTCTACTCCCATTTGGTTAAAGGCAGCCTCCAAGAAAACTTCACTCAAAGGCGGGATTGCCATCGACACTAGTAAAAAATCAGAAAAAAGTCAGAAGAGAACACACAAATGTGTCTAAAGGAGAAAACTGCGGCGCATCACCAGGGTTTAAACCCATGCGCGTCAGCAGTATAGCCTCGGCACATCATCAGGGTTTGAACCCATGCGCGTCAGCAGTATAGCCTCAGCGCATCACCAGGGTTTAAACCCATGCGCGTCGGCGGGCAAAGACCGCGGCACATCATTAAAGACTCAAGGCCTATGTGCGTTGGCGTACGGACAATGAGACTTACCAACCACCTTCGGCCGAACTTCGACAGGCCGACGAGGAACGATAGCCGCCGCAACTGCCGCGGGCTCCTTCGCTTTCTCCTTCCCCTTGCCGGCAGCGCCGCGAGGAGTCTTGGGAGCCATTCTCTCGAAGAAGGAGAAGTTAGGGTTTTGAAGAAGAAACTCTAAAGAAGCAGAGGCACAGAGAAGAAGAACTCTTTCTCTTTTCGACTCTTACCTATTTATAGGGCATGGTCGCACGCGTGAACATATGATGTGTGATCTCAGCCGTCGCCTCGGGTTCTGTGCAAGGATAGCAGCAAATAAAACCAAAAGATCATCATTAAATCTTTTCGGTTACCGAGGCACCATCATCATTAACTGAGAAGAGCATGCGCCCGAACAAGCATGCGCCCAGAAATCATGCGCCCTGACCTCCATGCTTCTTATTTCAAAGTATTCCAAAACTTATTCAAAAGTTTTGAAAACTTTGAAGGGGGTCTTGTAGAAGCATGGAATTTCACAACCAGAAAGCCCATGCGCCAGACACTACATGCGCCAGAACTCAGACGAAGAACTTCACAGCAAAGTCAATAACTATAGACATTTGAAGAAGGACTTTTTATTTATATATATAAAAGTCTATTACATGTCTAGAAAAGGTTGTACAAAGGAGAATTTCTACAAAGGAAAGAGCCTAAGTCTACAGCCAGCGGCCACCATACGCCTTCAGATAAGCGCAGCGGCCACCATGCGTCTCCAGATAGGCGCAACATCACTATGCGCCACCAGTGAGGCGCAGCAGATATCATGCGCCTCCATCCAGGCGTATCCCATCATCTCTTCAGCAGCTCAGTTATGTGCATCCCTTCAGCCAAATTCTTCCAGCCAGGCTCACCTGGCCGAGCAGAGCCCAGTTATGTGCCGCTCTTCCAACCAGGCTCGCCCGATAAATGCTTCGACACAAAGCATTTAACCCTCTGGCTGGAACCAAGGAAGAGAAGAGCACCGCAAATGCTGTGGCCAGGGGAGGCTTCGAAAGAGCCTCCAAAGCCGAAGGAAGACCGTGATCGAAACCACGGCTAAAGGAGCAGCTTTCGACACGATCAAAGTGGAGAAACCCCACTTTGCAGGAAGAGAGAGCCTTGTACCGCCATTCCGATCTACGGCTCTTCCGGAATAACGGAGACGAGGCTCGAGCATCCCTATCTTTGGATGCAACAGGCACCTTCCGCCTGCCTCAGAAGCCCTCGACTCCGTCTTTTGGATGTAACAGTTACCTTCCAGTGCATTAAAGACAACACAGCGTCTCATCTTCACCTTCGGGAGCACTTCGTCAGCAGAATGCACCCGTATGTTCAAGTTCATATGGGAAGTACGTGAGGGAATGAGAAGCAAATCTTCTCTCCATGCCACTATTTATAGGCCGGGCAGATCAAACCCACGCGCCAAGTGGATGGCCCTCCGAGTTCCGTGCAATGAATTTACATTAAATGGATGAACCGGACGCCTCGAATTCAGCCAAACGGCTATTTATAGCACTCGAAGAGCGAGACAGCCGCATCATTAAAAGACATGTCCGATGCGCCAGCCAGACAGCGCATCACACGGATGCGCCCTTCGGCGTCAGGCGCATCATACAGACGCGCCCTACAGTACTCGGCGCATTATAGAGGATGCGCCCCCACACATCTCTATACCGAGTGGAACGCCAACCGATGCGCCCACTCAGCTGTCCATCGAACGTCACCAACATTAAATGCTGAACTGACAGAGTTGGCAGCACGCCTCCCAAAGTCTGAACAGTTGACAGCTTTATTCAGAAAACGAAGCGTCGGCAACGTCAGCATCATCATGACTCTATTCCGACAGCTACTGCCACGTGGCCACCCGCATGCGCCTCTACGACCATGCGTCCACACCCGCATGCGCCTCTACGGCCATGCGTCCAAACCAGCATGCGCCTCAAAAGCCATGCGCCTCAGACCCTTCACTGATATACAGAGAAGAGTCTCCAGTTGAAGTTTTGCATGCGCCTCAAAAGCCATGCGCCTCAGACTGCTCTCTGATCCCGAAAGACAGAAGGAAAGTCGCCTGCATGCGCCTCAAAAGCCATGCGCCCCAAATGGTTTGTAACTCCTAAAGGTTATGAGCCGCAGCCTCCTCCTGCGCCCAATCCAAGGCGCAGCTCACCAGATCACGTCTCTCCACCAAATCCGAGATCTTCGAACCATGAGTCGACGACACGTATCTTTTGACTCAACTCATCCAAGATTTCAGCAACGGAAAGATCTTCTTCCTGCTACGTGCCGGCTCACAACAGCAGTATGAAGAGTTCTCCCCCTCGATTAGGGCGCAGCATCCATGCGCCTCCATCAGCAACCTCCACGTGGCGTTCCCACACCGGTGCATCCTACATGCACGCATGAGCAGCCAGCCTGCAAAACTATAAATAGAAGGATCATCTCCTTCACACACACAGAGACTCAGAACATAAGACTCACAGACAATCCACAACAGAGAATCACCGAAGAGGCAGTTCTAGACACTCAACGTCTTCCTCCTCTCAGCAAGCTCCAGCACCCAGAGTAATCAACACCTTCAGAGAACCGATAACCGCCGTCAGCCGGTCAACGGAGTCAACGCATTACCACTCGCTCCATTGGCACTAAGGACCCAGCTTAAACAAAAGTATACTCCTAGGACTACATCTAAGTCCTATATTGTATCACTGTTCTGTTTGTATTAAGATTTCAATCAAAACAATTTTAATGGCAAACATCCGTGTCAGTCCGAAGTAAGGTGTCTATGCCAGCCCTTCTCTGAAAAAGTAAGTCTACTACCGATATCGTCGATACCAATACTCATAGGAATAGTCCGATACCGATTCCCATACCTATATGTTGTTGCTCAAGCAGTTTATAGCTACAAATGCGTAAGTGCAACATGAAAATCTCATCTGTTAAATATGTTACCTAAGAGCATCATTAGTAAGGGCAATTCATTACTACAGTGTATAGAGTATCCTAGAAGTGTAGGTATGATTGGTATATCGTATTACATAGAGTGTATAGAGTATCCTTTCGGTCTATAAGAGTTACTTCACTCATTTTGTCAAGACAAGTAAACTTTTTAAATGTTGACGGTATATATACCGTCAACATTTGGTTTTGCCTTGTAGCTACAGGCAGTTGCCTGTATTTTGCCTTATAACTTGGCCTTTGGCCTGTGCTTGAGTAGTGTGGACTTCCAGGTTAGGGTGTTAGTTCATGATTAGCATTGTTTAGATATTAGTTTCAGTTAAAGGGTTAGTTTAGATTAGGATATTGGAAGGAATATGAGAGTTAGTAGACATTAAAGTAGGATATTAATTTATTAGTTAGGATAGATAGTTTAAGTTAGGATACTGCTCAAGCACATGCCAAAGGATCGATATTGGATATTAATTTAAAAAGTTTTACCTTTCTTGACAAACTGGGTGAAGTAACTCTTGTAGACCCAAAGGATCGATATTGGACAGTTGGGATGAGTATCAGAATCGGTATCGAATTAGTATCGACCGCATCGGATCAGTATCGGCCGTATGTACTTAGTGTCGTGTACTCCTACAAGTAAAATTATACCTCGACCGTATGTACTTAGTATCAACCGTATCGGATTAGTATCGGTCTATCGGATACGACACTTTGACACAAGACAGTTGTTTTAGTCCCAACACAGTTGTTTTTGTTTCTTTCTTCAAATTCTTTGTTTGTAATATGTGGAATAAATGAACAGTTTATGTTGTGCACCCATATCTAGACTGCCTTAACATTCATTCACTGACTGCAATGTGCATGTATCTATCTTACAGAATTATCCTCAATTGGATATGGATATGAATTACTACTTACTGAATCGTTCGTGGATGTACAACCGTCATCCTGATGACATGTGCGGTGTGCGGGATGAATTCATAGAGGGTGTACAGCAGTTCCTGCAGTTTGCCAAGGCGTTCCCTCAGTACATGGACGGTACCAAAATTAAGTGTCCGTGTGTGAGATGTTGCAACTTGAAATATCATCTAGAAGTGGAAGTCACGTATCATTTATACTCGAAGGGTTTTACGCCGAATTACTATCAGTGGAGCGCGTACGGAGAACTTATGTCTTTAGCATCGGAGTATGAGCCTTATGTGGATGTCCACAATAACGCTGCTTACGACGATGGGTTGGTGAACATGATTTTTGATACGGCAGGGCCTAGTTTTGATCCGGACGATCATGATGCACATGAGGAGGCACCGAACGCCGATGCTGTACAGTTCATGGAGTTGCTGGAGAATGCAAGGACTCCATTATATCCTGGTTGTGAGGATCATTTACCGTTGGAGGTGGTTACAAGATTGTTGAGCATCAAGTCCGATTTTAACATGTCGCAAGATTGCTACAACCGTCTTATAGAGTTGCTTATAGAAATATTGTCTGAGGGTACTAAGTTGCCTAAAGACTTATACCGGTCTAAGAGGATGGTGAGATCGCTCTGGATGGGATACGAGAAAATTGATGCTTGTCGCAACGGGTGCATGTTGTACTACAAAGACGACAAGGATGAAGACGCCTGCAGACTTTGTGGTGCCGATCGCTACAAGGGCAGTGGTAGAGAAAAGTCTGTCGGTTCCAGAAAGCCTACCGATTCGATGCACTACTTACCGTTGACGTCGCGGTTGCAGCGGTTGTTTATGGTGAAGAAAACTACAAAAAATATGAGTTGGAATAAGCGAGAACAGACCGAAGGAGTGTTGGATCAAAATCTGATGGAGAATCATGGAAGCACTTTCATCGAAAGTATCCAAATTTTGCTTCTAATCCGCGTAATGTCAGATTGGGTCTCTGCTCCGACGGTTTTACCCCATTCGGACTTTTGGGATCCCAGTATTAGTGTTGGCCCGTGATCGTCACTCCGTATAATCTACCGCCTTGGATGTGCATGAAGACTCCGTATATGTTCCTCACCGTTATTATCCCAGGTCCGAACAATCCGAAAAGGAACATCGATGTGTATTTACAGCCATTGATTGATGAGTTAAATCAGCTGTGGGAAGTAGGTTCCAACACGTATGATGTATCTAGAAAATAAAATTTTCAGATGCGGGCAGCACTTATGTGGACCATCAATGACTTTTCGACCTATGGTATGTTATCTGGATGGAGCACGCATGGTCATCTTTTATGTCCGTATTGCATAGACCGTACTAAGGCTTTCCGTCTGAAACACGGAGGCAAACCGTGCTTCTTCGATTGTCATCGACAATTTCTGCCGAAGGATCATCCATAAAATATACTATCTGGACTTAGATATTTCTTGTAAAATATACTATCTGGACTTAGATATTTCTTGTAAAATGTATCATCATATGTTGTCTTGGTTATTATCTTGTCTTTGTTGCACTTTCATATTTCTAGTCTCTATTATTTGTTGTCTTTGTTGTATCTCATCATATGTTGTTATCAGGCATGACAGGTCGTCGCGGATCGTTCCACATTTCCTGACATGGGGCACGGGGTACTGATACTGGCAGAGGACAGGGTACTCCTTTGGTACCTACTGGTGGTACTACTAGAGGATGGAATTCTTCTTCGGTACCTCCTACTGGTACCGGCTCTAGATCCTCGTCGCCTAGTACTCCTGTGTATCGGACAGTAGCTCCGCCCACCACGATGCTACGTGGCATATCTCCTGGGACGAGTAGTTCAGGCCTGAGACTGCTTCCGAGAGTAGCGTTCCTCCTGCTGATACGACGATGGAGACAGATGAGGAGATGGAGGAGGCTGCGCCGACGGCCGACTAGTATCAGGCAGATGATGCCTGTGCACCTCCGGAGGAGATGAGGACGGAGATCTGGGCCGACGGTACAAAGTAAGTATTTTAGTTTATCATTTTTTCTGTGTTTATCATAAATTAACTTTTCTCATTAATATAATATGTCTTTATAAATATCGTCTCCCGTTGGTACAGAGACGCCTAGGCCAGCTCCTGAGACAAAATTATGGGGGTCCTTAGATAAACTACTCAGATGCTCCGGACGATAGGAAGGCCTATTGGTTTGCGTGCTTTAAGGTTAAAATAGATTTACTTTTAACATGAATCATTTGATTTATGCATATTATATATTACTAAAAAATATTTGGTTTGCGTACTCTTCTAGGATATGTTTTTCTATTCACCGCACCGGGCCGAGCTGATCGAGGGGATGTTTCCTGCTGTCGCTGCTAAGCTGATCTGCGATGCTATCAATGATCAGAAGGCTCGTGATCGTGCCAGAAAGCCGATCCAAGGTTGGATCACCCCTGATCAGTGGGATGCGATGAAGGCTCGATTCAACGAGCTAAGGTACAAGGAAAATTTCGAGAAGGCCAAGGCGGCTAGGCAGCATGCCTCGAAGTGGTACGGTAGGTCGATTCTGATGACGGAATAATTCCGTCGTCTAGTATGTATTTTTCTTTCAAAAATATTATTTTAATATAAATTCGATAAATTATTACTAAGATAATATATTTAATTACAGGTAAGGAAGGTCGATAACAGCGACATGGTGACCGTCTTCCTGGCCACCCATCGGAAGGGCGAAGGCCTTATTGACGAGAGGGCCCAGCTTGCCTATGTAAGTATTACAATACTATTTGTTAATTATAATACTTCGTGTTAATTTTAATATAACTTAGTAAATATCCATGCAAATAAATATTCATGTAGTTAGTAATAATAAGTAATTAATTAGAAATTAGAAATCATAGAGTACTATCCATACTTTCTAGGCCGAGTATGAGAGGCTTCAGGACCAGGCGGCTGCTAGTGCACCTACTGGAGGAGAGGCCGGTACTTCCTCGTAGCCCACTCAAGCTCTATCTGCGGACGAGCTGTGGATGACCGCCGTTGGTGGCCTCCGTAGGGGTACGTACTACGGTACGAGATCATATGGCACCCTAGTTACGAGCCAGTCATCTAGGGCATTCCCCGCTAGTGTGCATGGTCCACAGCCGTCCCAGGAGTCTGTCCGAGTCCACCAGATGATGGAGTCTCTCCGGGATGAACTGCTATGACGGATTCAGAACCAGTCTCAGCACCAGTCGGATGAGCCTGTGCTTATAGCACGATTGGATGCGCTAGACCGCAGCATCATGGAGCTTTGGCATGTGACTGAGCGGACAGAGCAGAGCGTCACCGATATTAAGCGTCGACGGAGCACAGCGTATTGGATCTGCAGGCATCACAGATGACCATGGGCGAAAGGCTGAGATTGGTGCAGGATTCAGTGGCTGATAGCAGTGATAGAATATTATCTACCATGGATTCATACCACCAGCAACTTGCAGCGTTGGAGCGTTATCGTTTTTCGGGTGCGCCATCATCGTCGTCGACTCCGCCGGCGCCACTGCCTTCTTCATCGACATCGACTCCACCGACGTCACTACCTCCTTTATCGGTGTCGATTTCACAGGAGGACTATGAGCTTTTCTTATCCCTTTGTCGCGGCGTGCCCTCTCCTGCTCCAGATCCCCAGTAGTCTGAGATAGGACTGTTTGTATTGAGTGTTTGAGTACTTATTTTTTTGTTTTTGTTTGTGACACTTATTTGTTTGTGACACTTGTTTATTGGTTGCATAGATACATTGGTAATTGGTTGTGTAGACCCATGATTCTGTGGAGAAAATGATTCTGTGGAGAAAATGATTCTGTTAGTTGTATATATTGTGTATCAGATTAAACTGCAGGGAGAAAATAATTCTGTGGAGAAAACTGCATACTGCAATTTATTTTTTTATTTTTTCAAATTTAGCAACGTCTACCTACGTTTACCGACGCTTTCCGACGGCACTTTGCGTTGGTAGACGTCGCTAAACTGGCATATATTGCCAGGCTACCGACGTATAGCGACATCTGTTTCGTCGGTATGCGTTGGTAAACGTCGCTATACGTCGATAAATATTCCAGGATTTTACCTCATTTTCCCAGGATATACCGACGTATAGCGACATCACAAAACGTCGATACTATTTATTGACGCATAGCGACATCAAAAACGTCGATAATTTTCCCAGGGAATACCGACGTATAGCAACATCATAAACGTCGCTATTTCATCGACGAAACGACGGTAAATATCGGTATATTACCGATGCATCATTGCGTCGGTAAACGTCGGTGTTGGCGACGATCAGCGACGTCTTCCCAAACACCGACTAAGGTTTCTGCGACAAGAGGAAGACGTCGCTAAATACGTTGCTAAATAGGTTTAGCGACGTCTTTAGACGTTTTAGCGACGTCTTTAGGCGTCGCTAAAATGACTTATTCTGGTAGTGTGTCTAAAAATCATAGGAAAATATAATATAGCTATAGCATGCTTATAAACCCTATCTGGAGATCATATGACCACAAGATGGTCATAAATCACATGTGGGCTTAGTCACAACTCCTATGATCATAGAAAAATTAAATATAAACTAATCAAATAAAAAAATAAAAAATATATCACAAAATTTTGGGAAGAGGAGTTACAGTCTTACTTGATTCCTGACACAATGGTTCACGGACTAGTATACGTCGGATCCTGGCATGAGACGTTGTTCCTGGATTACTTGGTATATTGGTACATTACTCGAGTTGTTGCCTGTATTTGTATAGACATGGACTTGGGAGCGGGCTGGCCTCCTGCTCTTGAGTCCCGTATCATGATGTGTCATGTCCGGATCCATTATACTATTCGAAGATGGGGATTTATTAGTGGTTGTGTGATCAAAATTTCTACTTGTTCTTCACACTTGTACTTGTTACTTGCTCATAGTTATACCCTCGCCTCACGACGGGTAAAGCCTGACCCTACTTGTTCATAGCTTTCCATGGTGACCGGCCTGATCCTGCTCCGTTGTACACTTGTTCATAGCCGGTCAGATGGAAAGCCTGATCATGATTCCCAAGCCGATCACATAACGCACTAATAATTCATGGCACATTTTATCTTTATTCTATTACATCATATATTCTACTCAGTTCTACATTTAGTACTTTCCTCACCATGTTATGATATTCAGTTCTCACATGTTCTACATGATCTTGTGCTATACCTTGATTGGAGGCTAGGTTCTGTTCGGAAGAAGGATTACAACCCCGATCCTTGTTTGGTTTACGGGTTATAACTCGGCTTCCGAATAGCTCCCAAGTCATCCTATATCTTTGTCTTATATTTCATTATAATTGTCTCTTATAGGATTTGTCAATTCATATGGAACTGCTGTTAGTATTTGTACTTGCTCATTTTCCTGACAAGATACAGTTGATATATTACAGATGATTCAGAGGCAGACTGCTCGACCTAATATGGGGTCGGGGCAGATGGAGACTTAGGCCAGGACTGTGGCCTGTTAGTTGAGCCACTAGACTTTGCACACCCAGAGTAGTATAGCTTAGTTAGGTTTGCCTGGACTGCGATCCAGCTAGTACTTTGAGACTGTAGTATTCTATATTATATTTTGTGACTCTGTGATGTGGTTTATATCTTTGAGTTGGGTTGATCCTGAACTCAATTTCTGTTTTCACTTCTATCATATTTTCATATCGGGCTATCTATCATAGTTTTTATCTTGTTATTGAGTTATGCCATATTATACCTCCGTACGGAGATGACAGGTACCCTTATACTGTTTAGTAGTAGTATTTACAGACGACCTATACAGCGTTCTACCGTCGATTCTGCGGCGTAGGCTGGACGTACCCACGTGCTCGTGCCCCTAACCAGGGTGCGGGTCGTGACACAGTACATGGAGTTGCTTCCAACCTTGATCATCAGCCTGCTGATGGTGGTCACGGTGTCCCTCAGGAGGATGAGCATGCCGGAGAGGCAGTTCCTGAAGAGGAGGAGGCTGTTGGTATACAGCCAGCACCAGTGGCTCCACTGAGAAGGAGCGACAGAGATCGTCGACCATATATGAGATACTAACCGGATGAGTATGTGCTATTGACTAACGGAGGAGAGCCTGAAAGTTTTGCAGAGACTATGGAAGACGAACACAGGCAGGAGTAGATGGAGGCTATGCAGGAGGAGATGAGTTCCTTGCACACCAATTCCACTTATGAGCTGGTGCGGTTGCCAAAGGGCAAGAAGGCTTTAAAGAATCGATGAGTATTTAGAGTGAAGCAGACGGATGATGCTACTCGTCTTCGATACAAAGTGAGGCTGGTAGTTAAAGGCTACGGTCAGCAGAAAGGCGTGGATTATGATGAGATCTTTTCGCCAGTCGTCAAGCATTCGTCTATTCGGGTGGTGCTAGCATTGGCAGCTAGTCTCGACTTGGAGGTCGAGCAGATGAACGTGAAGACGACATTTCTCTACGGTGATCTTGAGGAGGAGTTATACATGGAGCAGCCAGAGGGATTCTGTGAGAAGGGCAAGTCATATTTGGTCTGCCGGTTGAGGAAGAGCTTGTATGGTCTGAAGCAGGCTCCGAAGCAGTGGTACAAGAAGTTCGAGTCATTTATGGGGGAGCATGGCTATGCACGGACGACGTCGGATCACTGTGTATTTGTGAGTTATTTTGTTGATGATGATTTCATTATTTTATTGCTCTATGTAGATGACATGCTATTAGTGGGTCGGAATGCCACTAGGATAGCAGAGTTGAAGCGCCAACTGGACGCGGCCTTCTCTATGAAGGATTTGGGCACATTGAAGACTATTTTTGGGATGGAGATCAGCCAAAAAAGAGAGTCCAAGCTGCTATATTTGTCCCAAAAGAATTACATTCATCGGGTACTTCAGCGTTTCGGTATGGATGGGTCGAAGAAAGTTAGTTGCCCTCTTGCGGCCCATTTTAAGTTCACTGAGGAGCAGTGTCAATCTACCGAGGAAGAAAAAGAAGATATGGAGGGGGTTCCATATGCTTCAGCTGTGGAGAGCCTTATGTATGCTATGGTGTGTACGAGACCAGACATCGCTCATGCAGTTGGCACAGTTAGCAGGTATCTTTCAAATCCTGGAAGGGTACATTGGAGTGTGGTCAAGTGGATTCTACGATATCTTTAGGGCACTGCCGATTGGAGACTTTCTTTTGGTGGTGACGTGCCAAAGCTGGTTGGGTATACCGACGCTGATATAGCTGGAGATGTAGACACGAGATGATCGACTTCGGGCTATGTGATGATGTTTGCCGGAGGAGCGGTATCGTGGCAGTCGCGGTTGCAGAAGTGTGTTGCCTTGTCGACGACGGAGACGGAATACATTGCAGTGACGGAGGCTTGCAAGGAGCTACTGTGGATGAAGAAGCTGTTGTAGGAAATGTGGCTAAAGTAAGAGCTGTATACTTTGCTTTGCGATAGTCAGAGTGCTATTCACCTTGTGAAAAATCAGACATTTCATAGTCGGTTCAAGCACATCGAGACTCAGTATCATTGGATACGGGATGTGGTTGAGAAGAAGGACGCGACGCTTGAGAAGGTTCACACTAATGACAATGGAGCGGACATGCTCACGAAGGTTCTACCGAGAGAGAAATTTGAGTACTGCAGGCAGATCGTCGGGATGACGACCTCCTCCACCTATTTGTGAAGGAGAAGATTTGTTGGAGTGGGTGGGGTTCCCAACCTAAGTGGAGAAGACCCCGGAGTGCGACGAGCGCCGTCTGTTTGTTAGAGAAGCTCGGGGAGGTGACGAGGCCAGTCGAAGATGATGGAGACACTCGGGAGTTGCCAGAGGAGCTGCTGGAGAGAAGGGGGCAGAGTTCGGAGCGAACTCTGCCCAGGGAAGAGTTCTGACTGAACTCTGTGTTCTGGTTCCAGAACCTTGCTGGTTGCCAGACACAGTTCTGGCCGAACTCTGCCCCAGGACAGAGTTCTGGCCGAACTCTGTGTCGTCAGGGCTGAAGCGTTTTTCAGGGTGATTTATCACCATTGGATCGTATCCTACGGTTCAGGTTTTGCTGCGGATTAGGGAGTTTATACATGGTTATTCCTAACCCTAATCACAACACAACATTGAAGAACAATAGAGAGAAAAGAGGCAAGAGTGCCATTGCAACTTTGGGAGAGAAGAAGGAGGATTGAAGGCTATTTTCGAAGGAGGATCGTGTTCGGGTAATGTCCACTCGTCGTCTTTGTTCTTCGTAGCCTTGTAATCATTATTCTTGCTTCTAAGTGTTGTGGGGATCCGATTTGGATCAGGAGAACTTTGTAGAGGGTGTACTCCTTTATTTCATTAGTGAATGTTTCTCAGGGTTGGACTCCGATCGTCCCGTGGTTTTTTCCGCAAGGATTTTTCACGTCAAAAATTCTCTGTGTCTGCGTGATTTGTTTTGGTGTTTTGGTTCGTGCATTGTATTGCTCGGTTCTCTCGCAAGTATTATCTAGTTTGGGGAAAGGTTTCCGCGTTTCTTTTACAACAGTTTGAACTGGTGTGTTCTATAACAAATTGTGTGTTATCCCCTACCACTTTTACGACTCAACAATGATGCCTCCTATATCATGTGATAGCCCCTATCACTTTTTGTGATACTCTTAGTAATTTCCTATTTTTACCATTTTTGGAAACATCAATGTTTAGGCTTGATTTAGTTTCTATTTCATGTTTCCCACAAGTTTCCAGTTTTGTATGCTCGATAGCTTCCAGTTTATAATATCTGCGAGAATGGGCTTCTGTAAGAAATTGCTTCTTAATCTTCTACGTGGAATTGGTGATCATAAGCCACTAAGCAAAATTGCGCACCAAAAAAAGAAGCAAGCCACTAAGCACCTACAAAGATACCTAGTGGGAGATTGATATGGGTCTTCTATTGGTTGTTTCGTTGGTTAGCTCCCTATAAATTTGGAGAATAAAAGAGTGAAGCGGTTGGCATTCTCTCTGTCCATGGATGCGCTGAAGAGATCTGCAGGCCTCAGCAAGTCATGTATTCTCATTATTGGTAAGAATAACTTTCTGTTTATATTTGATTTCAAGTTATGAATTGCCGAAGAAATAGAGCAAAGATTTTTTCCGTCGTCGTGGTCGCAGTGGTGGCTGGTGTGGAGAGGTTTGCATACAAGGGGGTGGCTTCCAACTTGGTGACCTATCTGACCGAAGAGGTGAAGATGAGCACCTCCTCGGCCGCAAAGAGTGTCAGCACGTGGAGTGGGTTCACATCGATGCTCCCTCTGCTCAGTGCAGTCCTCGCTGATTCTTACTGGGACGATAGATACTCCACCATCGCAGTGTCTTCTCTGCTCTACATTGCGGTATGCTAACAAATCTACTTCTTTGTAGGAGTGTGATTTTGTGATCTTCATTAAGGGTGCGTTTGATTGCAAGATGGAAAATATGTGGAAAAGAAATTAATTCCATGGAATTATTTTCCTAGGAAAAAATTTCCATGGAATTTTAAAAAATTTCTATGGAAAACTTAATTTAGGTGTTTGATTGCCATTATTTTCCACGGAAAATAGTTATTTTCCATGGAAAATGACATTTTCCTATGGGTTGGACAAGTTTCATTTTCCACCATTTTAGATGAAAATATGGAAAATGATAGTTTTTTGGAAAATAATTCCATGGAAAATTTAACCTATCAAACACTACAATTGGTGGAAATTTTGTGATGGAAATATTTTCATGGAAATATTTTCCACGGAAAAAAAAGCCCAATCAAACATAGGAAATGGTACCGGCGAAGGTATTCATAACCTCTGGTTGACAACTGTAAATCTTGCTAGTTATATATTCCTTGTTACATGATGGTTTGAGGTTTTAATCAATCTTGGTTCACATGTTTGGTACAATATTGCCTGTCGAGTATTCTTTATCTGTAAATAAATCTATATATCTAATGTATAAGAGTTTAATCAGGATATGAATCACTACAAAAGTAAAGCAAAAAGTATTAAAATAATAATACATTTTTAATTCTAAAAATATTATATATTAATATCAAATGTGCTAATCAATTACAATCACTAGATAACCTTTTTCTTTGACAATAAAAACTTTCGAGATTTCATATTTTGAAAATATTAATCATGATCGGATTTAAGTATGAAGTTACCTATTTTAAAATATTAGTCAAGATTATGTTAGTCAATATTATTTTAGTCGATATATTAAACTAAACATTTAACCTAAAAGCAACATAATTTACTATGTAACTTATTTGAACTTGTTGGAGAACTTTTGGATCTACGGAATCAGTAAGAACTCGATTTTGGATAATCTCTAAGATATTAGAGAAACCCATGTAAAATGACTATCATTAGTTATTTTTGAATTAAGAAAATGATTAGGAAGAGGAAAATAATATTAGTGCCTAATATACAATGTTTATATTACCTGCTGTTGGAGTCTGATGCATGCTTTGTATGAGATAAAGAGAAATGTATGAGAAAAAGAGAGAAGTTGCCCGGGGATGGTATTGCTGTAGGAGGCGAGGAATAACAAAGATGTATGAGTTCTTATTTGAGTTTTTGTTGCACAATAGATGAACTGAACAACAAAGACATTAGATGTCACTGACAGACTTACACTTGATCTTACTTACCTGTACAAGCAATCCACTCCCTGCAAGGAACCCACTCTCTACAAGCAACTCATTCTCTACAGACTTGATAGAGGTCTGCTACTGCTGTACTAAAAATTTTAAAAAAAAATCTGTTTGAAAACTGGGGCGCGCAGCCACACCCCCTCGGCACCATGTGCCTATGCCTCTGTCCGTCACTATATATATTCATATTTCGTTGTTAAACAGTGATAGCGACGGAACAACGACTACAAATTTTCGTCGTTGAACAAAATTTTGTTGTTTATCTTTCATCGATGATCAGTCACTACAACAACCAATCAACGATGAAAATATTGACAGAAATACGACTAACTTGCGACTAATATGTCCGTCGCTATACAGCGACTATATTAGCGACAAAACAACGATTGTCACTAATACTATTTTGTGTATCATACGGTAAGTTAGCGACGAAAATGTCCCAGATTTTCGTCGTTGATGTATCGCTGAGCCATCGCAAGTCCGTCAGATTAGGTCGTCGCTAAGGCGTCGGTAGATAATTAGCGACTGACACATCGACAGAAAATAAATCTGTATTTTACATAAAATGTCTGTTACTATTCCGTCGCTATCTAATGATTGTTCTTGTTCTGTCGCTAGGTTCAGTCACTATTTTACTGCATTTTGTAGTAGTAAATTGAACGATTTGAAAAAGAAAAATAACTGCTAATAAAAAGTGAACATAAGCCTTTGAATTGCTCAAGTTCGTAAATTGTACTTATTTCTTCACCAGGGACTTTTTGGATTGGCTTTATGGGCATTATTAAGTGCATGGATGCCGGCATCTTCCTTGTTTCTTCCCCTCTACTTGATTTCCATAGGGCAAGGCAGTTACAACCCGTCCTTACAAGCATTCGGTGCAGACCAACTGGAAATGGCTGATGATCTGCGTTGCTGCAGAGAGGAAGACGAGGCGAGCACGAAGAAGAGAATGTTCTTCCAATGGTGGTACTTCGGCATATGCAGCGGAAGCCTCTTGGGGAATTCACTCATGTCTTATGTTCAGGACAATGTCGGTTGGGGACTGGGCTTCGCTATCCCCGCGATCACAATGAGCCTATCGGTGGCATGCTTCTTGTGCTGCACTCGCTTTTACGTTCACAAGAAGAAGAAGAAGCTCAATGTCTGCCGGGGGCCTAATTCAAGTGTCATTCAATCTGCGAAGATGTTGATCAAAACCATTGTGTCGCGAAAAGTCGGGTTACCACAAGTGGAACCTGATGCAGCCGAGCTTGAGTAAATTTTACCGAGTCTGAAACTTCTTGTTTTTCTTACATAAACGACTAACTTGTTTGTTTGCAATGTAGGTTACAAGAGAAACCCCTCCAAGAAGACTTCGGATGTGACAAAGGACTAGATGCAGACTCGCCCAAGGTGGACGAACCGCCTGGTACTGTTGCCGGAGTGATATCGAGGCTTCTCCCCATCTGGTTGATGCTCCTCATGTTTGCAGTAATCTTTCAGCAGCCAGGAACCTTCTTCACCAAGCAAGGCATGGCGATGAAGCACACGTTCGGAAGCACGTATGTGATCCCTCCGGCAATGCTCCAGAGCGTGACGACCATCTCGATAATACTGCTCATGCCCGTCTACGACAAGATGATAATTCCTATCCTGCGCTTGATGACTCGAAACGACAAGGGGATCAACGTCCTCCAGAGGATGGGCATCGGCATGCTATTCTCCATTCTTGCGATGGTCGTTGCTGCGCTTGCAGAAACAAAGAGGCTCGGGGTTGCAGAGGAGGGCGGGGGACTAGAATCACGCTCGTTGAGCACACAACTGAGCATCTTCTGGCTGGTGCCGCAGTACATTCTTTTGGGGATCTCCGACGTCTTCACGGTTGTGGGCATGCAAGAGTTCTTCTACACGCAGGTGCCTCCCACGATGAGAACCATAGGAGTAGCGCTCTATCTGAGCGTGTTTGGTTTCGGAAGCTTTCTTAGTGCGCTCTTGATCTCCGTCGTCGAGGTGTTCACCGGCGCAGCAGGTGGGAAAGACCACGGCTGGTTCTCCGACGACATGAGGGAGGCACGGCTAGATAAGTACTACTGGTTCCTAGCTCTGCTGAGCTCTGTTAGCTTCCTCGTGTTTGCGAGCTTGTGTAAATATTATGATCATGACCGCAAAGATTCTACTAATGAAAATCAATTGTAGAGAATTGCTTCGAGGATCACAGACTTTGTGCTCCATGAAGACCATGTCTAGAGTCTATGCATGGGTGGAGTTTCTACAACTTGGTTCTACAACAGGAGACTTGAGCTCCATGTTTGGGACCATAGACTTGAGTTGTACAATCACATGATGATATAAATAACATTCTTCATGTTGTTTTTGAATTTCAACCTCATTTTTGTTTTGTTAAGGGAAGGACATACGAGGAAGGTACTGCTCCACGGACAACTTAAAGGACGGTCTCCATCTTCTTCTTCTTCTTCCAAATAGAGTCTTCTAAAGTTTGCCTTGTCAGTAAATGGGTGTCTTCTTCTACATAAAATGGTCGACTTGATCATCCCTCGTTTGGTTAGCGGAAAGGAAAGAAAAGTTTTCCGGTGTTTGAAAATGTCAAAGAAATTAAAAGAAAAAAAGTGAATACTTAAATGTGAGAAAGTAAATCCTTGTTTGGATGGAACTACTTTCTTCCGGCAAACCACAAGTCATTGTAACAACAGTAAGTTGAGTTTATGATTGGAAAATTGAATGTCGCTATCACACTGGGAGAGTTGTTTTCCTTGTTAGAGTTACAACAAACCCACACTATGGGGCTGTTTGGATCGATGTAACTCTTTGGAAGTGTGAAAGTGGCACTTGCAGCAAGTTGAGTTTCCGTTGACTTGCGGCAAGTGGCACTTTCCAAAATGTGTTTGGATAGAATATTTTTTGTCTGCTGCAAGTGGAAAAAAAATTGGTTTGGTGTTTGGATAGTTATGTAAGTAGAAAGTGGAAGTTTTTTTGGAGATATAGTAAACCTAGGTATGGTTACCCCCAAATTTATTTAAACGTCTCATTTATTAAACTTAAATGTTACAATATAAATTAGAGAAATTTTGAGTTACCCTCCACTTTGATTACCCAAATTAAGGGTGCACCCCACAGTTTTGCATTAATGAAGAAATGCCCCCACTTTGGACGGAAACCGTCTAGGCTAACGGTCAAAAGCTTTGACCCAAAAAATTTGACGAAAATACCCTTCTTCTCTGTGTGTTGTCTCCCTCCTCCACCCCACCGCCACTGCCCCCGCCTCCCCGTCGTCACCGCCTCTCCCCGCTGCCACCACCCCCCTCCCCACCGCCTCTCCCCGCTGCCACCTCCCCCCTCCCCACCGCCGGCCGGCCGTTGCGACCCTCCTGCCCACCGCCGGCCACTCCGACCCCCCCCTGCCCACCGCTGCGACCCCCCTCCCCACCGCCGGCCGCTGCGACCCCCCTGCCCACCGCTGGCCGCTGCGACCCCTCCTCCCCGTCGTCACCCCCCTGCCCTCCGCCGCTGCGCTCCCCCCTTCGCCGGCCGACGTCGTCCCTCCATCTGGGTCAACATCGTTGGCAGCAATAGTCTCGCAGCAACAATGGCGCGAATGGGAGGGGGCAGCGGCCGGGGGGACGGGGCGGGAGCGGGGGCGGGGGGCGGCGGGGAGGGAAGGGGGGCGGGGAGGGGAAGCGGCGGGGAGGGAATGGGGGGCGACCGGCGACGGAAAGGAGGAGGGGGGGGAAGCAGCAGCAGTGGCGGGGAAGAGGGCGGCGGCCGGCGGGGAGGGATGTGGGGGGCAGTG
Source organism: Iris pallida (assembly GCA_029216955.1). NCBI lineage: Eukaryota > Viridiplantae > Streptophyta > Magnoliopsida > Asparagales > Iridaceae > Iris > Iris pallida. The sequence continues at coordinate 948,446 of JANAVB010041416.1, read as the reverse complement.
GCGGCGGGGAGGAGGAGGGGGGCAGTGGCGGCGGGGAGGAGGAGAGGGGAGAGGAAGAAGACAATGTGAAGGGTATTTTCGTCAAATTTTTTGGGTCAAAGCTTTTGACCGTTAGTCCTAGACGGTTTCCGTCCAAAGTGGGGGCATTTCTTCATTAATGCAAAACTGTGGGGTGCACCCTTAATTTGGGTAATCAAAGTGGGGGGTAACTCAAAATTTCTCTATAAATTATTATAAATTACTATTACTAATTATTATTAATTATTACTGTTATTAACATTAGCATTATTATTAGTATTATTAATTACTATTATTTATTAACATTAGCATTATTATTAGTATTTAAACGTCTCTGGAAGCAGCTGGATTCATCTTCTTCTTCTTATTTGTTCTCTCTTCCTCTGTCACTCATTCTCGGTTCTTCTTCTTCTTATTTTTTTTTCTCAATCTTTTTCTTTCACTCACGTTGTCCACCTCTTCTACACCGCCTCCTCCACAGCCTCCTCTCCTCCACCCACCTCCTCTCCTCCACGCAAGGCCCTCGCCGTCGTCGCCTCCGCGAGGACCCCGTCGTCGTCGTCGTCGCCTCCGCGAGGACCTTGCCGTCACAGCGAGGCCCTGCTGCCTCCGCGAGGACCCCCGCCGTGCCACGCAGCCCTCGCCGTCGCCGCACCACGCAGCCCCCCGTCGGTCTTGATCTCCGAGCAGAGGCGCCGGAAACCTCTCGTTGACCGGATCGAGAAGGAGAAGACAACGCCTCGCCGGTCTTCATCGTCGCCATCGTCGATTTGGTGGAGGAGGAGAGTAGCCGATGATTTGCTCCTCTCCTCCCACCACTTTCCACACACCTACATCACATTTTTGCTGCAAGTGATTAGGGGAATAAAATGGGGGGACAGTAACTCTAATTTGTCAGAGATTACATTTCTCCCTCCAGTTGCAGCGCACAACCAAACGCTGCAACTCTGTTCAGTTTCACTGAACAGTGCTAAATGCAGCCACTTGCTGCACAGTTCCGTTGATCCAAACAGCCCCTATTAGTGGTAGAAATTCTCTCTCTAACATCGATGTACACATTGACTCATTCTTTACTAACAGTTACATCATGCACAAAGTCACATACACCTATTCTATATGAGCTTGTTGATAGACGTGGTCATGTATGTACAGGTAATGCCTCGACACAACCCCTCAAACTCAGTCGGATCTTGACTCTGAGTTTGGTTCTCAAAAACTCAAAACGAACAGAAAGTATGGCCTTAGTGAATACATGGCCATTGGTAGAGATAAATTGGACATCCAAATCCTTTCGAGCAACTTTCTCTCGAACAAAGTGAAAGTCATTCTCTACATATTTTGTACAGGACTGGAAGTCAAGTAAGTTGCTCCAATGTTGTCACACCAGAGAATTGGAGAAGGGGGGAAGCGACACACCAATTAAGTTCCTTCAATAAAGATTGAATCCATATGACTTGAGAGGTAGTATTAGCCAAAGAACGGTACTGTGATGGTGTACTAGAGCGTGCAACAGTGTCTTGTTTCCGGGCTTGCCAAGAAATGAGATTGGTCTCGAGAAAGATTGCATAACTGCAGGCCAATGAAGATTGGTAGGATGATGCATATAAATTGGCATGCACGATTTACAACAAATGCGATGTTCGGATGAGCGAGCATGATTTACTAGAGAGCACCTAAAATTTGGCAATATTGAGTAGCATTGGATAAAGTGATGCCATCAAAGCGTGATAGCGTCGTAGGTGCAACAGGAGGAGAGGTCATAGGCTTACAATCAACCATAGAAGCCTTTTCTCAAAAGATCATAGATGTAACGGCGCCGGGAAAGAATGGATCCACTCTATTGAAAAATAACGTCAAGACCCAAGAAGAAATGAATAGGCCCAAGATGACACTGTGAATTCAGTAGCAAGTCGCTGAATGACCGATGAGAGAAAATTACTGTTGCGGCCAGTGATTAGAATATCGTCAACAAAAACTAGGATGTAGCACGTAATACCTCGTTGCTGGAAAATAAATAAAAGAACTATCAGTGTGGGAGACATGGAAGCCGAGTTGCTGGAGGAAGGAACCCAGGCGAACAAATCAAGCACGTATATAAAGTCTTATGAAGCTTGCAAACAGAAAGTGGTTGAGTTTGATATTTGAACCCGAAGGTCGAGTCATAAACATGTTTTTGTCTAACTGTCCATGGAGAAACGCATTTTGAATACAATTATGCTATTTGGCTCCCAAAATATTTAGATAATACCATCTTCCATTATGTGGCATCTGACATGGCAGCTGACATGGCAAATTTTAACTCAAAATATTAATTATCCATTTTTTTTAATGTTAATATTAATATTAATGTTAATGTTAATATTCATCTGACATGGCAGCTGACATAACAGCTGATCTGGCAAATTTTAACCCAAATTATTAATTATTCAATTTTTTTTAATGTTAATATTAATGTTAATATTAATTTTAATGTTAAGATTAATTTTAATATTAATATTAATATTAATTTTAATGTTAAGGTTAATTTTAATATTAAGGTTAATCTTAGGCTGTGTTTGATTGGGCTTTTTTCCATGGAAAATATTTTCATCACAAATTTTTCCCCAATTGTAGTGTTGATAGCTTATATTTTCCGTGGAATTATTTTCCAAAAAACTATCATTTTCCATATTTTCTTCTAAAATGATGGAAAATGAAACTTGTCCAACCCATATAAAAATATAATTTTCCATGAAAATAACTATTTACCATGGAAAATATTGACAATCAAACACCCAAATTAAGTTTTCCATGGAAATTTTTTAAAATTTCATGGAATTTTTTTCCTAGGAAAATAATTCCATGGATTTCTTTTCCACCTTACAATCAAACGCATCCTTAATGTTAATGTTAATATTTATATTAGTATTAATATTAATATTAATATTAATTTTAATGTTAAGATTAATTTTAATATTAATGTTAATTTTAATGTTTTTTTTGATAATCTGTTAATTTTAATGTTAAGGTTAAATTTTAATATTAAGGTTAATTTTATTGTTAATTATCATGTTAATTTAATATTAATATTAATTTTAATGTTAAATTTTGTCATGTCAGCAACCTTATTATATGCCACATAATAGAAGATTGTATCACGCAAATATTTTGGAAGCCAAATAACATTTTTGTTTTGAATGTCCATTTGATGACTTTGCCAGCCAAATGAAATTAAGAGGTAAGGAAAGAACAATATATATGGATGGTTGTAGCTTTGACAACTAGACTTAAAGTTGTTGTAGAGTCAATCCCTTCCAATTGATTAAATCGACATCAGCTTTGCGCTTCAATTTGTAGACCCGCTTGCATATAAACAAAATTCCATACTCGGTTGGTAAGTCACAGAGGACGAAGTATTGTTCTTTAGGAGGGCTGTAATTTCTTTGCACATTGCCCGTCTCCATTGAGGATGAGCATTAGCTTCATGAAAGGAGGAAGTATCATCTGGGACAATTTCCGGTGGTGGCCGAGAAGGCCTGCAGCAGAGGATGTCTGACAGAATATAAAGCCTTGAGCTTACGGATGTCGGAAGTCTTCAAACACAAGAGGCCGAGTATGATGATACACATAAAAATTATGTACCCCAATCTATTTGAAGACACTTAATGTGAGTGCCAAGAATATTTTCAATTAAATGTTTGAATTTGATTTTTTTTTTTTTTTTTTTAAAGACGTCGAATTTAGCAATTAAAGGAAATAGCCAAATAAATTTACTAAAATCGTCTAAGAAAATGACATAGTATTTATGACCACCAGAAGACAAGGTTGGGGAAGGACCGCGACTAAATCAAGAGATTCGTTGCCTGAAATATGAGAGGTGAGTTTTATGGCAGCTTATGGGCATTTCCCATTTGACGAGCGAAGCAAAGCATGGATGACCAGCGCCGGCCCACTGCAAGGACGAGATGGACAGCCGTCTTGTGTTTCCAATTTTTGAAGGTCCCATAATTTTAAAATAGACTATGTATATCATAAAATAAAATAAAAAAACAAAGACCCAACTCCAATTTGGAAAAAAAAAAATATGATAGCTTGATTGATGATTTTGATAGCTTAATTGATGAGTTTGCTTGTAAAAATACTAAAAGAAATTTTTATCTATGTGAGAAAAAGGGTCAAAATTTTAATTTTTTGTCATAGGTCCCACAAACCATAGGACCGATCTTGTGGATGACTTAGAGACATTGCTAAGCAACTAAAATTGAGAAATAATATGATAAACAGTGTGCATTCGGGGGATGACCAAGCATGTGATGCCAACCAAAATATGAACCTCGTGCACTGACAAATGTAGCTTTATTCACGACGGAAGGGTAAGGCCATCTCCAATGGAGATTTCTAAAATTGAGTTTTTTCTTACTTGTCATTGTAATTTAAAAAAAAATTTATCCTAGGGTGAGTTTCAGTATAGAAATTGCACACATAACAAAACACTCTCCAATCACTCTTCATTCATTTATATCCTGTGTCACCAGATAATGTATCACAAAATAAAATGATCAATTTAATAACGTGGAGGCTAATATTAATTTGTATTGACAATTTTTTTGAGGGCTTATAGAAATTCTCCATCTTACACCACGATCACTTTTTTTTTCTTTCCTAAAATAGATTTATACCATAGAAGTAATCGAGATAAAACACCCCCATTCATTGGATATGGCCAAAGAAAGAAATTAGAAAGAAAGTGATATAGTCCATGATCACACTGGCTCAGTAGAAGGGTCGTCTCTGTTGTTAGGTCCTTCACATAGAAAGAGCCAGAGTGAAATTCGACAAACACATTATTGTCTCTCGTGAGTTTGGAAATGGAAAGTAGATTACGATGAATTGAAGGAACGTGCAAAACAGTTGATAAATGTAAGGATTGTTGGAGTCCAGTCTGAATTTGATAACATCTTTGTGTAATCTAAATTTAATTAAATATTTGATTCGATTAGATTTGGATGTCCATAATTGGTGTTATGCTATTTTAAATATAACAAGATTTTCACAATTGTTGTTGTGCTATTGTATAATTTAAAATAGAATATTGATGGTATATTTTAGGTATATTGGGATTCTAATTTTATTCCTATTTAGAAAATCATATTACGACCTAGAATATGATTTTCTTATCCTATATAGATGGGATGAGAGTGGAGGCACAAAACATATTCGAGCTGCTCGTCCACAGGATATCTAAGAGAAAGTCTGTACTTTGCTCTTAGGACTTAGTCATACAAGATAGAAGGAAGAAGATATCTAATCGAGGAGTCGTCAACTTCTGTTAGGAGATTGATGCGGGTTGGTAAGCGATTTCAATTGTAATCTCTTTCATTTATTCTTGAGTGTTGTGAGGGGGTTGAACAAAGGTTTCAACATTGTTTTTTCCAATCTTGTAATTTCATCTGAGTTATGGAAATTAGAATTTGTCCAGGTAACATAGTCACTGTCATATACTTGTCTTTATCTGTGCTTGGTGTCTGTTAGACGGGAGTTGGTTATTTCAGGTGGATTGAACTAAGTTTTTGCTGCGACAACATTTCAGAATCGGTATCGGAGCACAGGATGACGTGTACGATTTCCAAGAAATATTTGGATGAAGTAGGAATATTTGAGGAACCAATATCGAGGATTTGCAATGCTCAATTGCTTCAATAACCACGCCCATAAAAAAATTTTGCGTAGTCGATTGGAAAGAAGTATTGGCAATGCTGAAATTTGCAGATACAGTAATGCCATGAGTAGGTTCTTGTTGCGCATCTATCGTTTCTTGATTTAAGAGCATACCATGAAGGTCATTGAAGGAAATTCATGTTTTACGAGTGGTGATGGATGTAATAAAACCTTTGTAATCAGGGCCAACTCCTTTAAGGACAGAATAATATCCTCTTCATCGACTGGTTTGCTATGTTGTAGAATTCTTGGGATGCCAGATTGGTTTGCAGTAGGTCTACTCCAAGCTCATCCAAACATTATGTGCAAAAGTGAGCCCAATAACTTGCTCATGCACTGGTGCTGTGATATATGATAGGGGCCAACTGAGAAGTAACTGATCCTTCCGATACAATGAAAGATATGTTGGGTTTTCTGTGGAAGATGTTATTACATCTATGGTTAATAGAGATTGGGGTGGAAAGGAAGATGGATCGGCTATATGATCATATAGATTGTAGTCTTTCAACAGAAGTATGAATTGAGACTTCCATAAGAGATAATTAGATCATCTAATTTAATGGGAAGCAAGAGTTGAACGTTAGAAGAAGAAAGGTTGGAGAACTTAAAGGTTGAAGAAGATATTTGATAAAAGGAAGAGGAGGATGTGCCCATTATTGAACCTAGAAACTCTGATACCATGTAACAATAATAGGTTGAGTTTAAGACTGGAAGCTGAATGTGTCTCTCTCACACTGAGAGAGATCTTTACCTTGTATATATTTTTGAAAAAGTGAATGAATATTTGAATTAAAAAAATGGATTAAAAATATTTTATTAAAGTTCCAATAGGCTTGTCTAATTTGAAACGAATCTATCTATTAGAAATGTGTGTCCTTTCCAAATATTGTGTCTACTCATATTGTGTCTCTTTGTCATTTATAAAAACATAGTGTTTGAGTAATTCAATTCACTCAAATCATACATCAAGCATTAAGTTCAAGAGAGAGAGAGACTACCTACATTGCTTCATACAGTTTCTGCAGTGTGAAATTCTGCTACCGAGGGAGAAGAACCGTTGTATCCTGGGAGACTAATCGACATTAAACTGTAAGAACCAGTACGGGACGAATATTGTCTTAAGGACATTGAACCAAGTTCAAGTCTCGTCTCGATCAGATCATTTATTTACATTACTTACATTCTTAACTATATAAAATACAGAATAATAGATAACAATCTTAAGACAATAATTTTTTATATTCACCACTTTATATTTGGTTCAGCTTGCCGGTGATTAATTCACACTCTCTACCGAGAAAAAAAATATGGGCAAATTACGTTAACTATCCCTCTGTGGTGTATTTATTTCCATATATGAAAGATTCCTTTTCCAAATCGCAAACCCTAGGATGATACTTCCCATACAATTGGCATCGCAGCAATAATACGGATCTTTGAATTCCCAGTAGTAACAGTAGATCTACGCTCCAGCCATGTCTACTACCCAAAACCACCACCACCATCATCGGCCGGTGCCCCTCTCCGTCCCCTCCTCCCGTCTCCAACAGCAGCAGCTGCAGTGGCCCTCCTCCTCCCCCTATCCCCTCCCCTTCTCTCCTTCTTCCTCCCTTTCCACCCCTTCCAAGAACAAGCGTCGCCATTACCAATCTTCTTCTTCCTCTTCCTCCTCCTCCTCGTACTATTCTTCTCTATTGCTTCTCCTGTTGTCGCTCCGCAGCCTCTACTCGCTTCTCCCTTTCCTCCGCTCCTCCTCCCCTTCCTTCTCCCTCTTCCCCTTCTCCTTTCTCGTTTCGCTGCTGTCCTTTCTGCTGCTCCTCCCCTTCTCCTCTCCCTCCTCCCTCTCCGCCGGCCTCGGCGGCTCCGCCCTGCTCCGTCCGCTCGCCGCCAACTCCCTGCTGCTGACCCTCACCCTCCTCCTCCGCTTCCACTCCCTCCGCTTCTGCTCCGCCTCCGCCGCCATCCTCTCCGACCTCGCCGGCTCCCTCCTCGCCCACTCCCTCTCCTCCCCCAAACTCAAGAATAATATCAAGACCAAGAAGAAGAAGATTCTGCCGGCACTGTTGTCCCTCTTTCTCGCCCTCTCCCTCCTCTCCCGCAGCTGGGACCGCCTCGGCTGCTCCCCCTTCTCCCCCTCCGCCGCTCCTCCCGAAGACGGATGCGGCCGCCTCGTCCCCATGCTCCTCCCCTTCCTCTCCGGCTTCCTCTCCTTCCACCACCACAAGTCCTCCTCCTCCTCCCCTGCCCTCCGCCAGCTCGGCCGCAAGCGGCTCCGCGCCCTCTCTCTCGCCCTCACCTCCCTCTTCCTCCTCTTCCCCGCCCTGATAACCCTCCTCCTCCTCGATAGTAGCTCCGCTTCTGGTTCCTCGGCTTTCTCCGCTCTCGGCTGGCCGCTCGTCAACACCGTGCTGTTCGGCGTGATCCTCAGTGAAAATTACTCCTCTGATAGCGGCGGCGGCGGAGATGACAGGAAGGATTTCGGGAAGGAGTTTGCGGTAACCTTCTTCTGCACTCTGCTTCTGGAAATGGTGTACGTCCCCAAATTCTCGCTGCCTGGATTCCTGTTCTGTGGAATCCTTCTTTGGTTCTCGGTTAGGGAGCTGGGTTCTTCGCCTTCGGATTATATGGAGCTGGGGATTGCCGACGCCGGAGAGTCGCTCTGGGCGACGGTCATGAAGCCGGTACGGCATATTCTGAGCGAGAGCAAGTCGAGGAAGATCGCTCTTTTTCTTTTGATCAATACGGCGTATATGGTTGTGGAGTTTGTGGCCGGATTCATGAGCAATAGTTTAGGACTGATATCGGACGCGTGCCATATGTTGTTTGATTGTGCTGCTCTTGCTATCGGTTTGTATGCTTCGTATATATCGCGCTTGCCTGCGAACCATAAGTATAACTATGGCCGGGGTAGGTTTGAGGTGCTATCCGGGTATGTGAATGCGGTGTTGCTGGTGCTGGTTGGCGTGCTTATTGTTTTGGAGTCGATAGAGAGGATTCTTGACCCGCAGGACATATCGACGAATAGCTTGTTGACAGTTTCGATCGGGGGGTTCCTGGTGAATGTGGTGGGACTGGTGTTCTTCCATGAGGAGCATCATCATGCTCACGGAGGCGGAGGTACGTGTTCTCACTCTCACTCACATCATGACCATCAGCATGAGCACACCGGCCATGGTAAAGAACAGTGTGTGGAGCATCAGCATGCCCATGGAAATGGCAGCACATGTTCTCACTCGCACTCTCTCCCGCATCAGGGCCATCAGCATGTGCACTCTGGTCGTGATAAAGAACAATCTGTGGAGCATGAGCATCATCATGCCCATGGGAATGGCGTGGGTGGCACTTGTTCTCACTCACATATGCATTCTCATTCGCACTTGCATCATGACCATGATCACCATAAACATGAGACTGCTGACTGTGATAAAGAACACAGTGCGGAGCATGGTCACAAGTGTGTTGAGGTTTCTAACGGGTCCTCCAATCCATGTACTCACAGTAGCCATCATCAACATGATCATTCCCATCTTGGAAGAAGAGAAGATCACAATGGTCATCACTCCCACGGTCACGAACATGATCACCATTCCCATGGGCAGGATCATGGTCACCTCCATCACGAGCATAGCAACATCCACGGTTCTAGTGAGCCCAAACATGAGAATCAGAAGTTGGACATTTCTTTAAGGGGTTCTCACAATCACTCCCACGATGGTCATACTCATACTGGCTGCCATAATGCTGAAGAAATCTGTAGTCGTTACGGGGAAGCTCCAAATGTGATTGAGATGCCAGACCAGGAACATAGTCACTCTTCCCTGCGAAAGAAGTCACAAAAGCACCGCCATATTGACCACAACATGGAAGGAATCTTCTTGCATGTTTTAGCTGACACATTGGGGAGTGTCGGTGTGGTGATCTCGACCCTTCTCATAAAATACAAGGGATGGCTTGTAGCTGATCCGGCATGCTCTATATTCATTTCGGTGATGATCATATCTTCTGTGATTCCATTGCTGAGGAACTCAGCTGAAATCTTGTTACAAAGAATTCCTAGATCTCATGAGCAGGATTTAAGAGAAGCTCTGGATAATCTTAGGAAGGTTAGAGGAGTCTGTGGTATTCGAAAGTTGCATGTGTGGAACCTCACAAACACAGATATCGTTGGGACTCTCCATCTTCATGTGTCACTAGAAGCTGATAAGGCGTCCATTAGGGATATAGCTTCAGAATTATTGCGTGCTGCAGGGATAAAAGATCTAACTATTCAGGTGGAATGCATGACGGGATAGTCAGGACTGTGGGTTCAGATACCTTTCATCACATCAAATCCCTTGCCATGGTTGAATTTTTCAATCAGGAAATGGTAAAGTAAAGAGAATCTTTAGCCTTCTTGGCACTTGATTCAATTCCTCATTGACTTGATTTTGCTCTTTTGCTTCCTTTTTATTAGTCTGCACCTCCTACTGAGCGAAGCGTTATTGGAAGAGTATACTATTACCAACATTTTACAGTCATTATAATGGTTAATGGGAACGCCGGGAAAAAGTACTTGATCAGAATAATATATGATTTTTATTGGAGGAGTACTGAGATCAGCAAATCACATTGATTACTTTGAGTGACTTTACTTTTTGCTGCTTAATGCATGGAATGAAGTTCACCATTGAACTGTCAATTGATATTGGAGGCTCTTAGGCACTGCAATTGACATGCAAGAATGGGTTTTGTCTAGTCTTTGTCTATGTACTTAGATATTGAACAAATTCTAGGGAGAACTTCATATATCAGGTACATATACTAGATCTCCAGTCATCGTGCTGTCCTCTTTTAGCATACATCACATTTTGTTTGCTATATTTTGTTATAGAACTGGATAGAGTTTGATATTTTCAAAGGAAACTATGTGTTTCTGTTGCTAAATAGCCTGATGCTCAGGACATTGACATATTCCCTCAAAGACCTTGTATTTCAGATGCTGGCTTTATGTCCTATTTTTCATGGCAGCTTTCTATGAATTCCTAGCAAAGGGGGAGGGAGGGGTGGGCCAGGTTGGGCAATTGCCCCACCTGTAATGTTGGAGACAGTAAGTAATTCTTCCAAATTACATAGGTGCCCCACCTGAGAATAAACTCATACAGATTAGGCACCTAATCGATATATCATAAATGCTAGTTTTAGTTTGCTAATCGCCGACATATTCAGAACACTTATATTCTAATATATTCATGTTACCATATATGTAACCACCGGATTCTCCACTTTTTTCCTCCAAAAATTGTATGTTTATATCAAGGTAGGCAAAGGAGCAAAAGGTCCATATCGCTCGAGGTGCAATGCGTTCGAGCGAAGCGAGGCGTAAAAATAAAAAATAATAAAAATATACATACATAAATAAATAAATTAGTACTGTAAGAAATAAAACCAAATAACATTTTAAAACCAAAAAAAAAAGATATGTTAAAACATAACCAAGTGAACTAGCAGAGCATCAATAGTAGTCAGCAGAACTAACAAGAGTTTGTATTCTTCCTACCACGCTTTTAGCAAATTTTAGATCTTCCAGTTCAACTGTAACCTATGTTCTCATAGGCGACTCCTAGGCGCGCCTAAGCGTGCATGTAGGAGAGAGGTCGCTTCGACCTAGGGAAAAATTTCCTGGGTTAGGCGATTCTCGCCTAGGCGATTCTCGCCTAGGCGCACCTGGAGCCCGCCTAGGGTTGACAAGGGAAAATTATATGCGGTTGAAAGTTTGGTATTTGTTGGTGGTTTTATTTTTTCTGCTACTTCTGTTTTTTTCTTCATCAACTTCTTCTTTTACTACCCAATTTGCTGTTACTTCTGTTTTTTCTTCTTTTTTGCTGCTTTTGTTATTTTTTTGCTTCTTTCGTTTTTTTGTTGCAATTTTTATTTTTTGCTTCTTCTGTTGCTTTTTTTCCCTGGAAAATAGCAACTGTGTAATAATAGTATAGAGGATATGGCCCTTAAAGGGGAAAAAATGGATACAATTAGCTAACTCGATTTTTTTAAATATAAAAGTTGTTTTAATAATGTGTTTTTGCCAAATTCAATTAACATAATAATACACATTTTCGATCATTCTGATAACATAAGATTTAGAGAGTATACTGGTGTAATTTAGAACCTTTGGTGAAAGGATTCATCTCAAGTTTGAGATTTATGTTTACATTTATCATACTGATATGTCATATAGGCTATATTGCACTCAGACCTATACGACATGACACAATTCAGACACTGTGACACAGACATGCCACAGATTTGGGCGTGTCCTAGTGTATTTTGGAGTGTTTGTGCTTTGTCCAATATGTGACCGACATGACATGGACAGAGCATCGATGTTTGGAGTGTCCGTGGTTCCTAGCATAGAGTTCATTGATTTCAAAAAGGAAATGATAGCATAAATCTGTCCATATGGAAGCTATAATTGGTTCATCATTACTTTGACCGAGTGAGCTACAGATCATCATGTTTCTCACTTGCTAATATCGTCATTTTTGTGCCTTTGTTTCAAATTGGTTACAAGAGTGAAAAGGAAAGTTCACACGTATTGGAAAAGTTTGACGTTTTCTTCTATAAGCTCAGACAAATTTCAAATAACCGAGGATTATGCAATTACAAATTCCATTAGTGACATTGGAGATGTTGAAATTGTATGTTTGCCAAATTGTGCATCTGGTTAGATGGAATTGGGATTGTAAGAATTTAATTTTGTGTCCTTTGTTTGGTATAATCTTTGATACTTTCTCCTTTCTCTTACCTCCCAACTAACTTTGCAGTCCACATGGATCAAGTAACAATTTATTTCTCTTAACAGTACATACAAATTGAGGTTTCTTGTCACCGTTTTTTATTTGGAATCCATACTATGTTCAGTGTGGTCATTAAGTTGAATTATCCCCATTCTTCATGATGGTGAACTTGCTATATATATACTAGTGTTGGGCACACGCGTTGTATTTTAGATTTTAGAAATATTGGTACAATCTTTATCTAAAGACAACTACCATAATTTAAATGTAAATAACCAAATTCATGGATTATTGTATTTGATCTAATACATAGTTTCGAATTTATATTTAAAATCTAATAAAATCTAATCTACCGTAGTCTAAATATAATATATACATTTTGATTCTAATCTATCTAAAGATTTAATGTAAGCCAAATTCAAATATCAATCTAATGTTATAAAGATATTCAAAATTATTATCGAGTGCAAGGCGGTAAGTCATCTACGGTGTACCTGATTCATAATTGAAACTTCTAATCTTAGTTAAGATATTACGATGTGGGTCCCGAATATGAACACAAGATGATACCATGATCCATAGACTGTCATGATACTTATTTGTGCCATCTCTGGAGAATGGGCTCCAAGCTATGTTGTACTAGACGAGGCGAGGCGACAGGCCACATGTCTTGTCTAGGCGTCCGCCCAGGATCCGCTGTTCTTGAATAAAAAAAATCTACAATTATGTATACAACAAATATGAAGTATAACTAATAAGCAATAAACATTAAGCAATAAGCATAAAAGTAATATACGGAGCAAAAAATATGAAATAATCAATGTTCAACATCAAGTAAAGATAGTAAGTATAATTGGACGGCCCTGGGCAACCCTAGGTGGATTTTTTCTCCTGGGCGACCCTAGGCAGGCGCCTAGGCGAGCATCGCCTAGGCGAGCATCGCCTCACCCAGGGAAATTTTTCTTAGGTCGAGGCGAGTCCTTCCTAACCTGCACGCCTAGGCCGCCTAGACGCGTCTAGGCGTCGCCTGGGACAACATAGGCCCCAAGTTACTGTCCAGTTCATTTGACTGAGGTTTTTTCAATGGAAGGGGATTTCCTTTCGAGTGTGATCAAGAAAAAAATTGGGTGTTATCATGGAAGTCTTTATTCCTCAATCTTTTTCGTTTATCAACTGTCTTTTGATTGTTTTAGCATTGAAAAAGAAAAACCCATCTCATCGACCTGGCCGTAGAAAATTCATTAACTAAGCCCAAGGGGGCCCCTGAAACATAACCAAAACCATGATCCATAGGCTATTAGGATTGTCCCATTCGTTTTATTCATAGATTTTGTCATCCAAAAGGAAAAGATGTTGGTTGGACGCAAACTTTTAACTCGCGTCGTTCTTCAATTCCATAATTGGGACACCATTCTAAAAGACAAGCTTACCCCTCTGCCTAAGTGGCTTCCTAGGAGGTTCTTCCTCTCTTTTTTCCCTATAGCTATGGTATTCCTCTTCTTTTTTTTATCATCAGCAGCCAACCAGAATCGGGTACTTGTACTCCTTAGGTACGCGTAACATGTGTAACACATACGTACCCAAGTTTTTATTTATTTTCATTTTCATTTTAAATTTTGGGTACTTTACGGATACTTTTCTAGTGCATTTCATTGGATATGACCCTATCTTTCAACATATACATATTAGATTATCTCAAAAGAAAAAGAAAAAAAAGATAAATGCAAAAAAAATTCAGAATCGATCTTTTTTTAAAAACTTAAACTGCATAGTTTTCGACTAGAATTCATTTGATGACTATGGTGGAGAAATTTAGACTCTTGGTTTTAATCATGAAGTCATAAAGATGTTACTTGTCTTATATCCTCCTTGTCCTACCGTGCAGTTTTAGAAATTGCCATATTGTCGTAGTGTACCCGGCACTCGTGCTCGTACCTAGTTTTCGTTGATACAAAGTCGGGTGTTATTTCCGTGTGAGATATAATATAATTCTAGAATTTCAAGAAACAAACAAGATGAAGTTCTTTGTTCCAAGAATTGAAAATCCTAGCATTCCTAGAACTCTGATTTCTGCTGTTAAAGAAAGTAGTTTATGTGCATCAAACATCTATTCTAATAACTTTCCTTTGTAATGTTTATTTATCAAATGCAGGTCCATTTTATAGCATATAGAGATCTTTATCTCAAAGAAAGCTAATAGAACAGTTACGGATAAAGATAAGGACACAATCCGAACACGGGATAAACACATTTTCACATAGGTGCTTATGTAGTCCCCTACTTTGCACGAATATGGACATGGATACGAGTACGGACATGATATGGATACGGTTCCTGTTTCCGTGCAACATACTCTGCAACTTAATTGTAAAATTGGTTCAAGGTCCATGATTACTGATTAGTGTCGGTCCTTGTTTTAATTTTCAAGATTTAGGAATCCTATAGTTATTTTTAATTGCTAGATATGTGGTTCAATACAATTGACAGGTATGTCAACAAGATCCTTTTTATGATGGAAGGTGTGGTTGAATACTTCTTTCTTGCAGCTCAACCATTCCCATATTGACAACTCTATGGCTGGTTACAAGAATAGTTAGTTTTGTACCTAACAGCTGATGAGAATACTCGAGCCATGAACATCAATGAAGATTGTGTGATCGAGTATCCATCCATTATCATTATTATTCTGTAAATCATAGTAGTGGTGCATGGCTTGCTAAGGGGGTTGATCATCTTCATGAATAACTAGCATAAAGGTATTGCTTCTTAATTGATGTGTTCTTGGTCGGTTTATCCATGCCATACAGTTTCATTGCAACTGGTTCTGTGCATAAATGGTGCTTTTGTTCTACAATGTTTACACTTTTCAGCAGTATATCATGGTATATGGTAATTTTAACTTGCTCATGGTGATCAAAGTCAGTATATATCATTTTTTTTTTTGCATATACTACACTAGAGCAGGTCATCTTTAATTTTGTCCAAGCTGTGCATTCAATGTGCTATCATCTCCTGCAGAATGATCGCATGATTTACTGAAAAGGAGTCTTGCATATATACATAGGATTTTGACAAACATTCCTTTCGTGAGTCATTATAAGTTATTAGCATAATGTAGATATTGTTCAACCTGAAAGTTATAGTGGTACGTCTTGGTTGAAGCTTGAAGGCTTCAGGAAAAAAAAAACCACGTTAGAGGCAATTCAGGATGCAAATAAGTTGTGTCTATGCGAGGTCTCTTGTTAAATATTACATTCAAATATTCAATTCAAGCTTTCCTTTCTGTTCCTTATGTGGATTACGGTGAAGGCTTCCAATTGCTAATACCATTTTGGGTTCTTTTCCATGCCCACAAAAGGCTCACAAGATGTTTTGGGGGTTCTTTTATACATTTGAGGAGAATTAGTTTTTTTTTGAAAGTAGGTGTTGAGGAGAATTATTGATGGCTTGTAATCATGGGTGTTGATGTTTTCGGCCAGCTTTTGGCTTTTGATCGTTGGAAATTTCATGTAGCCACCTAACTTGTATGTTCAAATATTTTGGCAAAG
The DNA here is from genome assembly GCA_029216955.1 of Iris pallida. Lineage (NCBI taxonomy): Eukaryota > Viridiplantae > Streptophyta > Magnoliopsida > Asparagales > Iridaceae > Iris > Iris pallida. The sequence goes on along the minus strand of JANAVB010041416.1, from coordinate 932,410 downwards.
ATTGGAATATTCTTTTATTGGTTCTGTTATTATACTTTCTTACATATGCCAAGTCTTTAACTTCAAAATCTGCACCTCTCGCTCTCAACATCCCATTATTGCTCAACGACTATTGCTAAAGTTCAAATTAGATCGCACCGACTTGTTGAAGATGACAGTTGTATCCTGCATTTTGAGTGGAACCAATGTTTCTATATTCTTTGTAAAGTTATGGCAACATGTCTTTGAATAGATGGAAGTTATCTAATGCTATTTTGGAAGGATATTTTCCCGTTGCTGAGCTTGAGGAAGTCTTCTTCTTTACTCTTCCAGAAATATCCATCTTTTTCCAGGAAAGTCATAGAGCCATCTTAACTCTCCAAGGGACATGCTGGAGACAATTAGGGGTGAGGATTTATCGGTTTGAAACCGAAAACCGGACCGAACCGACCGAATTGGCCATTCGGTTCGGTTTAGGAAATTTTCGGATCGGGTTCGGTGCTGTTAAATGTTTAAATCGGTTAATCGGTTCGGCTTAGGTTATTGGAGAAGCGGTTCGGTTTTAAACCGAAACCGAATTTAAAATATGAGTTTACCTATTTACCCTCAGTCCTAACCCACCCTAAGTATATATGTTACTTTTCTTCTCTCTTCTCACATTTTCTCAAGTCTTCTCTTCATTTTGGCTGCTACTCATGACTCTTGAGCGGAGAACCCTAACCCTTTCCGAGCGGAGAATCCTAACCCTTCTCTTTCCGATGGCGCTGCTTAGGACTGGGCATACGGTTCCAGAACTCGTGGTTCCAACCCGGCCGAACAGTATATTGGTCAAACGGGCTGGGTCCTAAATTTTGTAATTTAAACGGGATGGGACGGGTCGTGTCATATAAACGGTTTGGGGCGGGTCATAATCTGAAAACAAACGGGGCCCCGACCCGGTCCGTTTGTAGGGGTAAATTAGAAAATTTACTTAAAATTCCAAAACTCAAAAGTAAAAACCTAACAAAGTTACTGCTACCAAACCCAAAATTTACTTAAAATTCATATAACACTACAGTCTACAGGTACAGGTGGGTTTTTTTTTATACAGTTTTTTGCCTTTTTTCTACAATTTTTGACTTTTGTACACTTTGGTATAAGACCCGTTTGGACCCGCGGGTTTTGGTGGATTTGATCCGTTTCAAACGGGTCGGGTCGGGTCCGGTTCCCAAAAAAATTGACCTGTCCCATCCCGCCAAAGAACGGATCCGGTTCGGGTCCACAAAAATTGGCCCCGGCCCGACCCGTGCCAAGCTCGAGCGCTGCTGCTCCGACACTTCTCTCTCTCCCTCTACTCTCATTACATACTGATACTTTTTGACTCTTCTCTCTCTCCCTCTACTCTCGACTGGTGGAGAACCCTAAGTCCCTAACCGGCTAATCCTTCCCTTCCCTGTTCGGCTGTCCGAGCATTGCTGCTGCTTCGACTTCATAGAAGACTAGATCTGTCCGAGCGCTGCTGCTGCTCTCGCTCTCTCTCACTGTAAGTATATTTTTTTTCGTAGAAGACTAGATCTGTTACATCTGTACAATTTTTTATAATTTTGGTAAATTTTTTATTTTTGTTGTAATTTTTTTGTATATAGAAGACTAGATCTGTTGTCTTGAAGACTAGATCTATTATGTAGAAGACTAGGTTTGTTATATAGATGACTAGAACTATTATAATTTTGCTAATTGCGATTTTTTTTTAAATATAGAAGACTAGATGTCTAGATTTGCTGTAAAAAATTTGTTATTATATTTTTTTGTCATAGATCTGTTATATTTTTTTGTCATAGATATGTTATATTTTTTTCTGTGATTATAATTTTTTATAATGTCAGATGTTCATCATTCATGATTATGCATATCAACAGTGTAATAATTTTTTTTGTCATAGTTTGCCAAAAGCCTTATTTTTTTTGTCATAGATCTGTAATTGAGAAGTGTTTGCACATAGATCTGTTATATGTCAGATGTTGATCATTCATCATTATGCTAATTAATGTTAATTTTGCAGTTATTTCTATTTGGGATTCTAGGAAGTGCAAACCGGGGTTTGGAGCTTGTGCTTGGATTGCTAATTCTTGAATCGATGTAAGGATCTCTTTCCTTATATATATCTATTGTCTGAAAATTGTAATGAAGTGTGTCTGGAAACATCAACAAGCGAGGTTTATTATGTTGTATTCGATGCATCTAGTGGCGTGACACTTGTTGCAGCCAGCAATGGCGTTGCATTCGATGCAGCTAGTGGCGTGGCACTTGTTGCAGCCATTGGCGTGGCATGAATTGTTCATTTATTCTTGCTAGTTTATTTAATGCTTCTTTAAAATTTTGCTTACGTATTAAAATAGAAAGTGGCAATGATGAATGTGGCTTGAGAGTGTAATTTGATACTACATAGCATCATACTATGATGCATAAATAAGCCATCTGAGCCATATTATTATATTTTTGTGCAGGGCGGTGGAATTGATGGAGAAATTGAGCTATGACTTTGCTTGCTTGCTTGGAGTGTCTCATATATGTCTCATTCTATAAATAAGCCTCTGTCTTGGAAGTTGGAAGTCTGAATGTAACTTCTTAGATGGAAAATGTGTAAACTTGTGTTGGTTTGGAAAGTGGAATATTGGAATGTATATGATTTTTTTAGATGTGAAATGTGGGCCTGGAAAGTGTAAATTGTAATATATTACCTATGTAAACTGGAATATAGTTGGAATTTGTGTTGGCTTGGAAAGTGGAATACTGGAATGTATATGATTTTTTTAGATGTGAAATGTGGGCCTGGAAAGTGAAAACTGGAATATATTACCTGTGTAAACTGGAATATAGATGAAATTTTGTGATGAATTTTTTTCCAGATGAGATATTTAGTATTTGTCTGGAAAGTGGAACGTATATGATTTTTTTACTGTGAAATGTGGGCCATTTTGGCCTGGGAACTGGTTGTTGATATGCAAATTAGAATTGTTTATCTACAATTTTTTAATGTAATCTGGTAACAGGCCGGCCCATCAATCCAAGGCCCAAAAACCGATTGAACCAAAAACCGAACCGATTTATTTCGGTTCGGTTCATGTCCGATTCTCATTTCAAACGGTTCGGTTCGGTCCCAAATAAGTCGGCTCGGTTTATGATCGGTTCTCATTATTTCGGTTCGGTTTGAACCGAACCGAACCTATGCTCACCCCTAGAGACAATTGCTACTTCCAGAGTATGCTAATTGACTCGAAGAGAGTGAAGAGAGCAGTGAGGCCCTTATTTCTCGGTCAACATAAAACTTAACGTCTCTTAGCTGTTGTTGTGTTGAATCTGGAGAATACTCGTATTAAGCTTTCACCAAAGCAGCAGAAATATGCACTACAGTTTATATCTATCACTTGAACCGATCTGTTAAACAGCACCCCTTCAATATCAAGGCTGCTAAAATGTAGACAATTTTTCTTGATCTACAAGTGCAATCACAAATTAGAAATACAAAAATGAAGAAGGTAAAGTCGATCAATCAACCAGAATATCCTAGATACAGTCACTTCATGTATGCCTCATTTCCTCTTAGCTGCTTCCACTGATATCAGAATTGGCATAAAAGTGAAAAGAACATTACAACAGGTACAATTAACTCTTTTGTGTGAGAGAGAGAAGTAGATCTGAGCAACAAACAATTGCATGCCTGAAATAGTCGTAGGAATGCACACAGACCAGGCAGAAACTAGGCCTGCTCATATGCATTTGAACAAGTTTGAGTGCATCAAAAAGCACAGAATGTGGTCACTGCCGAGTCCGAGGAGTCCTAGGAGACCGACCCTACTGACGAAAACCCTTGGCTTTACAGCAAAAAGAAGGTTGAAGTACAGTGCAAGCTCTCGAGCTGAAATAATGGCAGGGAAAAGATCCTCTAAAATATATCACAACTTCAATTATAGCCTGAGCAGTTTTTAATCTTTTCCCTGTTCCTGAAAATTGTGAGCTTGGATTCACCATAAAAGATATAGTTACACCCTCAGCAATAAGATTGTAAGTTCAGACAAGTAACAAGAATGCCAAGTTTTCCAGTTGTTACATTCATTTACACTTGCGCTCCTAATAGTAATGGCACAAGAGACGGGGATAACAAATTCATAGTTCCAGTTTTCAATCGTCATCCCATCCTCACTGTTCCGCACAATGTTCGTCCCGAAAGATTTGCAATTGATCTCATATCAACATAAAATGTATAATAAAATTGTCTGTCTTAAATTAACAAGTCAGGAAGTTAATACATGACAGGGAATAGTTGGATAAACCAGTTATCCTTCCATACAATTTCACACTTCCACTTCGTCCTATTAAAATAAATGCAAAGGGGATAACTCTTTCAACAGACGATGAAACCTAGAACTCGTAGCCAGAAAGAACATAAACAGATACAGAAGGAAATGAAATGTACACCACAATTGCAGTCCCCTCCATAATCACCTAACAATTCAAGTTTTACATTGCAAATATATTAAACGACTTTCGGTTTCTTTCTGTCCCAACTTGGTCAATAGTTATTTCCCATTATACATTTGACAAGGTCAAGAATGCGGAAGTAATCGTAGAATAGGGAAGAATGCTTACCTTCCAACCCATCTCGGGTGTGCCTGTTGCTGCCTGCAAGGTTATTGCACGGACTCCCACCAATTACCAAATCAAATCGACCATACGTGTTGATCAAATGCTCCAGCCTGTCACCACTTAACTCCTGAACATCAGCAAAGTCTATCAAATTACCAGTTTGATTGGTTTGCTCCCACCAGCCCCTCACGATATTCCGGTTTACCTCCGATAGCTCAACTGAAACTACCGTGTTAAGACGAATCCCCAGTCGGTGTAAAGCCACTTCTGCTCCACCAATTCCAGAAAATAGGGACAAAACATTCATTCCGTTAGGATATTTCTCCTTCAAGACTGAAAGGTGATAAGCCACAGTGTCAATCTGGAATGAGTTTCCCAAGGACTTGTACCTCTCTGTCCTGCTTATGCCACCACCTCGTGTGTGATTCCTTGGAAATCCTAAGAGTGTCTCGATTTCATCTGGCTCTAGTGTAGCAACCTTGTGACGTCCAACCCAGATCAGATTCCATTTTCGACACTGGGTGAGCACGAAGTCTTGAATATGATGCGGTGGAGGATCCCCGGAATCGGCTACAGCTTTACGGATCCGCTCTGTCAGCTGAGCACTTGCGATGCAAGTCTGAAGGCAGTTTAGTTGAGTCCGAGGATCCCATTTAGGCCAGTAACTTTTTGTTGTGGGGAAGGCCTCGTGGATTGTTTTAGGTGGGATTGGGAGGAGAGGGAACCGTTTAACGATAGGAAGGTTGTGGATGTAGCCCCTCTTTCTTGCTGCTGCTGAGAAATACTTTGAGTCAACGAATTCTGGCTCTATGTCGTACAAGAATCTAGATATGGTCTCCCAAACTCCTCTAGGAGCTAGTGCAACATTCTCATAATAGAAGTATGGCGGGCCAAGGGCCGCATCTGGAAGCTTTCGGTCTGTGATGCGTGCTCGCTGAAATGGAATGCCAAATCCGATCATTGGATTTGGCATGGAGAGTGAGGGTACGTCATCATCAAGGCCCTGGGAGAGATTTTTTGTGATTACCCTCTTTCCCCTACTATACGTACGACTTCTTTTATTACCTCTGTCCATTTCAGGGCCCCTCCTCTTCTTCTCTTTACAGGAATAGGGTGCATAATTCTACATGGGATTTTAGAGTCAAAAGTAGATATCAGTGAATCTGAGGAAAAAAAATACAAGCCATACTAAAGAAGCTGAGAAAAACATTAACTGAATGATTCGACATGAAATCTAATGTGCCCTAGACTTGAGGGAAGACAGGAAAGCAATTGATTTTTTTTAAATGAAAAGCAATTGATTTTAACTGAAAGAAAGAGCAACAAAAAGGTAAGAGCAATCGGTAAGAGCAATCAGCTGCCCTTGATGGCAAAGATAATGGGAAAAGTGAAGGAAAAGAAAGGGTTATGTTTCTTTAACTTTCTTTCTCTTCCATGACTCTTTTTCATCAATTGTTATGGCCCAAGAGAGAACAAGATGTATTTTCCACGTCATTCGTGACTACCTTTCGAGAGGGAAAGTGGTTAAGCGACATCAAACTTGACATTTTTTTGTGGTCATCTATTTGCCTTCAACTATTTCCAGGGAAAACAATTTCTCAGCTTTCTTCCCCTTTCCCTCTCATGGAATAAATAGCCACTAAAGGTAAAAAAGTTCACCTCGTCGTCAATAAAACTTGATCTGGAATACCACTGCTGGACGTCAAACTCTTCTGCCATTTGAGCAGCTTGGATGGAGTCTGCAAGCTCTAAAATTGATGCATCTAGACCTGTGCAACACAAAGATATTAGAACTAAAAGGTGAAAATATCGTAGATATGTTATATACTAGAAAAAGGTTGGGAATTGGGGCAAAAGTTTGAAGGAAATAAAGTTTCAAACTCATGATGCCCATATTCCGTTCAGATTACTTACACAGCACAGTAAATTTTTAGATATGCTGGAAGAATTAAAGAAAACTACTGCTGATTACTAGGAAATAATAAAGTGTAATAGCCACAAGAAAAGTACATGAACGTATATTTATGTAGATATTACATCAGCAAGTAGAATAAAAAGTAGATATCGGTCGTGTTCGGATAATTTAAGTTGGATGGACACATGATTGCACAAAGCTTGAAGTATTTGTTGCGACTAATACGTTTCGACTTGATGTGGCATAGACACCGATTTTTGGAGTACCATTCTTCCATGAATCCCTAATTTAATTCCTCAATAGTTAATATAACTCTATATGTTCCCTTATTTTTACATATACCAAATTGGTTCTCTGAAATTTGGGTTTCTTGTTTTTATTTATTTGTTCCCCATCTATGTTGGATAGACACATGATTACACAAAGCTTCAAGTGTTTGTCGCAACTAATACGTATTCGACATGATGCGGCATAGACACCGATTTATGGAGTACTGTTCTTCCATTTCATGGTAGTCCCTAATTTGATTCCTCAATGGTTAATATAACTCTATGTTCCCTTATTTTTATATATACAGTACAAGGGACTATAGTACTACTCTACTCTTCATGTATTTTCCTAGTTTATTAGAATTTGGTTGAGTAAATTAGGTATTTATGTCAATTATTTCGCTCCTAAATATTTCCAAACCTCAATAAAAATATGATCAGATCATACAATTTTTCTAGTTTTATTTTCTTTGAAGTATCCTTTACTCCAAGCATCCTAATTTAAATATTTCCAAACCTCAATAAAAATATGATCATATCATACATCTTTTCTAGTTTTATTTTCTTTGAAGTATCCTTTAGTCCAAGCATCCTAATTTGATTCCTCAATAGTTAATATAACTCTATGTTCCCTTATTTTTATATACAGTACAATGGACTATAGTACTTCTCTACTCTTCATCCAGTTTATTAGAATTTGGTTGAGTAAATTAGGTATTTATGCCAATGATTTTGCTCGTAAATATTTCCAAACCTCAATAAAAATATGATCAGAACATACATCTTTTCTAGTTTTATTTTCTTTGAAGTACTCCAAGCATCCTAATTTTACAATAACATGATTGCACAAAGCTTTAAGTATTTCTCGCGACTAATACGTATCTGACACGATGCAGCATAGACACCGGTTTATGGAGCAACCGTTCTTCCATTTCAAGGTAGTCCATAATTTGATTCCTCAAAGTTCATGGTAGCAAGTTCAACATAATCAAAGTTCATAGTGGCAAGTTGAACATAATTAAAGTTCATGGTAGCTAAGTAAAAATAGCCAAAGTTCAGGGTATTTTAGTGTAACTTAGCCTAATCGGAAAAACCTCAAAGAGGAGCTCTACAGTCATCGATTAGCACAATATCACCAAAAAAATATTATACACTGAATCTCCTCCAAATTATGTCTAGTAATTTTATCCATAGGCAGTACAAGGAGGTAAGGACTTAATATTAAATAGTGTCACATCGAAGGTTGTGAAAAGCGCTTAGGCGCTAGTTGGGCGGGCACCCGCAACCTAGCACCTAACCCATCTAGGCGGCCGCCTAGATATAGGCGGTTCAAAAAAAAAACTACTGAAAATTACAGAAAAAGTCAATAAAACCCCAAAACATGCATAGTCGGATGTCGGGGGGACTAGGTGGGCACCTAGGTGTTAGGCGGCCGCCTAGACCGCCTTTAGAATAGTGGTCACATCTCTAATTGTTCGTACGGTAGTCGTAGCTTCATTGTGCATAGCCTTTATAATCTTAATATAGCTACTAAAGACTTGTTTTTTTTTTCAAAACTGACAAAGTTATGTCCCTTGCTACTCTCATAAATTTTATCTAAGTCAAAAAAATGCATATGCATAACCCTCTTTTCTCTAGAATTTTCTATCGATCTTCTTAATAGTAAATAGCTTCCAAAGTAAATACTCTCAATATAAAACCAAATTGGGTCTATGGAATTTAGGTTTCTTGTTTTTATTTAATCATTCCCCATCTATGTTGGATGGACACATGATTGCACAAAGCTTGAAGTATTTGTTGCGACTAATACGTATTTGACATGACGCGGCATAGACACGACTTATGGAGTAACGTTTTCCATTTTATGGTAGTCCCTAATTTGATTCCTCAATAGTCAATATATACAGTACAAGGGACTATAGTACTTCTCCATTATTCATGTTTTTCCTAATTTATTAGAATTTGGTTGAATAAATTAGTTATTTATGTCAATGATTTCGCTCCTAAATATTTCCAAACCTCAATAAAAATATGATCAGATCATACATCTTTTCCAATTTTATTTTCTTTGAAGTATCCTTTACTCCAAGCATCCTAATTTTACAATAACATGATTGCAAAAAGCTTGAAGTATTTCTCGCGACTAATATGTATCTGACACGATGCAACACAAACATCGATTTATGGAGTAATCGTTCTTCCATTTCATGGTAGTCCATAATTTGATTCCTCGCTAGTATATCTATAGGCTTAATTGTAACTTGATACCCTCAACTAATTCTTCCTTGAAACTTTTTTTTGGAACTTGATACCCTTGAAAAAATTGACAAAAATACCCATGTTCAAAACTTAAATCTACCCTCCTCCACCACCACCCCTCCCCCCCCCCTCACGGCCGCCACCTACCTCCCCTCCCCCGGCTGTCCCCACCCCCCTGCCTCGCTCCTCCCACCCCCGGCTGCACCACCGCCCACCCCCTATCTCTCCACTGTGTCGCCGCCATTGTTGTCGCCGTCGCTGGCCGCACGCGTGCCCGGAAGAGAGAGGAGGGGCAGGTGGTGCAGCCGAGGGTAGGGGGAGCGGGGGCGGGGCAGAGGGTTGGGGTGGGGGCAGCCGGGGGGCTGGAGCGGCAAAGTTGGCCGGTGGGTAGGGGACAGGGGTAGTTTTGGGTTTATTTTTTTAGGATATGAAGTTGATGATATTAAGTTGTTGAGTAAAAAAGTTTAGAGTATCAAGTTGAAAAATAGGAATAGTTGAGAGTATCAAGTTGCAAATAAGCAACTCTATATGTCCCCTTATTTTTATAAATAAGGTACAAGTGACTATAATACTTCTACACTCTTCATGTATTTTCCTAGTTTATTAGAATTTGGTTGAATAAATTAGGAGTTTTTCTAAGGGCACCACAAATATTACTAGGGGCTATCACTTACTAGGGGACAGCCCAAGTTTGAGGAACTTTTACTGGGGACAGCCCAAAAATTACTTGGTGCTATCCCACCCCCCCAAACCCTCTCTTTCATTTCATATTCATAAAAAATTTCTCTCTTCAAAAACTCCAAAACCCTACTATCATTCTCCCCAACTCCAATCCAAACTCCTAACCCTAGTTTTCTTCAAAGCTCATCAATGGCACCAAAGATGAAACCCTCATCACAAGCTAGGTATGTTTTTTCTAATTATTGTATATTTTATTTTACAATTCAAAGAATCTTTTTCAAAATATCTTAAATGTTATGATAAAGTACGTTAGAACATTTTTTTGTTTGTGAAAGTACTTATCGAACTCGAAAATCTCCGTTTTTTCGTTTAAACCTAACCCTAGAATACGAAATGGCCGTTCCGCTGCTGCTCGTGGGCGTCATCCCTGAGGACTGCCGAAGAACGGGCAGTCCTACTACCAAAGTGGACTGTCATGTTCCAGGCAGTCCTATTATAAAACAGGACTGCAGGAAGCCTGGCAGTCCTTTTATAAAACAGGACTGCCATCTCTTTTGCAGTCCTGAAAGAATGATGGACTGCCAGGAACATGACAGTCCTTAAGAAAAATCGTCTATTTTCATTTATATCCATTATTTTCTAATACTAACCCTATAATACTAACCCTATGTTGTCCTGCAGTCCTGTGGCCGCTCCCAAAAGAAAGCGACCCCCCACCGCATCCTTGCGCAGGGAACGTACTGAGCGGCCTCGTCCTCTTGAGAGACCAATAAGAATTTCAGAACCGCAGCGACAACGAGAACAACCACACCCCCATACTCGTTCAAAGCAACGAGCTACTCCTAGTCCTCCGTCTTCTTCCGATGACGACGACGACGTACCTATCAGCCAAATTCTAGCACGAGGTGGTTCTGGTCAATCTCAGGGACCTGTCCGTACGCCCGGTGCCGGTCCTTCTGAGGATCCTGTTCGTTCGCCCGATGTCGATCCTTCTGAGGAGCCTGTCCGTCCGCCGGGTTGCTCAATGTTGTTATCGTTCGACAACCACATTGCTTATAAAATATGGAAGAACCCTGTATGTACATTATGTTTGTAAGTTTCCGTTTATATATATATATATATATATATATATATATATATATATATATATATGTATTTCATAATCCTATTTTTATTCTGTTGTCCGACATACAGGGGAGCTGTCGTATTCTTAGGACCGTGAGCCACGGGAGGAAGTGCGTTGCCTGGTGTTTTAACCATTTATCCGAGGACGTCCAGAGCAAAATATTTCCTACCGGTTTACATAATTTGGCTAAATATGCCTACAAGATGCAGAACAGTGCTCTCATATCGACCTTTGTGGAGAGATGGCATCCAGAGACCAACACATTTCATCTCCCAGCCGGGGAGTTGACCATTACCCTGGACGACGTCTATCAGATACTGGAGTTGCCGGTGGAGGGGCGCGCCATGACAAAATAATATTTATGTACTGAGAAAGATCTCGAGTGGTACGATCGTATAGTTAATTTTGTAGAAGATAACCTTGGGGTTGAGGCCACTACCTTTACAACCCTGCTGGGCTTCAAGAAGTCCTACGGAATTCCTCTGCCGTGGTTGGTGGAGAATTTCAAAGGCCCGCATGAGGCGGATGATGAAACCGTTGAGAGGGTGGCCCGGGCATACATGCTCTTCATACTTGGATCGGTCGCCATTCCAGACAAGTCGGGAACCTCTATACATGCTAGGTATCTTGGGAACCTATCTGTTATAGACGACGTAGGAGCCATATCCTGGGGCAGCGGTATACTTGCTAATCTTTACCGCGAGCTTGGTATAGCATCCCGTGTCGGAACCAAGACCATGGCGGGATGCCAGACTCTACTCCATGTAAGAAAATTTCTAACCTTTTAAACTAATATACTAGCTAGATTTTGTTGTTAATTTAATGACTATTCATTTACAAATTGTATAGGCATGGATATACGAGCACTTTCCGATGCTCAAGCGGGGTGAGCTGAACCCACACTATGAGGAGCACCTTCCTAGTGTGTGTCAATGGAAGCCAACTAAGCTGGAAACTAAAAATCATGAAACGCTGGTTTCCATTCGTGATGCTCTGGATAATTTGGTGCCAGAAGAGGTTAGTAGATAGCGCGTAGATAGCGTAGACTATTTTCTTGGTATGTTTATTTGTTGACTATTTTCTTTTAACTTTTGTCCTACAGATAGTTTGGCACCCATACCGGAATTTTCGGCAGTTAAATCACCATCTGCAACCAGTATCTCTATTTTATGGTATGATCACATGTTATGATATTACGGAGCCTTACATGCCTGATAGAGTACTTCATCAGTTTGGCCTCGTACAAACTGTGCCGCAGCGCACATTAAGGTTATTGGAGCCTCCGTGCGGGACCCAACCTTTGAACTACAAGCCGCCCTATTTCGACTGGGTGACCGACTGCTACTCCAAATGGTAACGACATTTGCTCGGGGAAGAACTTCGACAACCGGTGGAGGAGATGCACGATTGCAGCGACGAGTACATGCCGTACTACTTGGCAGTCGGACATCCTAAGTTGTCGAACCCTAGCAATCCAGGGCCCGTTGCCGTTGGAGCTCCAGGACCTCTGCCTTCCAAAATGTCTTGTATGCTTCATTAGTCAAGATGGTAAGTTTATAAATTATATTTTGTAAATATTGTCAAATTTGTAGACTTAATTGACGTTTTGTCATTTACAGGCTACTCGGGTGAAGGCTTTGGCGAAATCCCTCCGATCGGGCTGCCAGAACGAGGAATGTGTCAATATCGCCAACCAGTTGGTGTAACATTGACGACACTGTCGAATTTTCTTTCATGCAAAATCGGGAGGCGCGTACGAAGGCCCGACATGATAACAGCTAGATTATGTTTTGTATTATAAAAATTGTATTTTGGATACATGGATGTTTAAATTTTGATGTTTAACTTGTTGGCTACATTATGTATTTGTGTCGACGACACTGTCGAATTTTGATGTTTAACTTGTTGGCTACATTTTGATGTTTAAATTTTGATGTTTAACTTGTTGGCTACATTATGTATGAAAATTGTATTTTGTATTTGTGTCGACGACACTATCGAATTTGGATGTTATGTCATGGATGTTTGTGGACACTGTCGAATAAGGACTGCCAGTGATCTGACAGTCCTGATCAAAACTCACTCACAGTGAGTTTTGATCAGGACTGTCAGACCACTGGCAGTCCTAATGTGAATAAGGACTGCCAGTGGTCTGGCAGTCCTGATCAAAACTCACTGTGAATGAGTTTTGATCAGGACTGCCAGATCAATTGCAGTTCTAATGTGAACAAGGACTGCCAGATCACTGGCAGTCCTGATCAAAACTCACTGTGAATGAGTTTTGATCAGGATTGCCAGATCAATTGCAGTCCTAATGTGAACAAGGACTGCCAGTCCTAATGTGAATAAGGACTACCAGTGGTCTGGCAGTCCTGATCAAAACTCACTGTGAATGAGTTTTGATCAGGACTGCCAGATCAATTGCAGTCCTAATGTGAACAAGGACTGCCAGTGATCTGGCAGTCCTGATCAAAAATTACTCACTCACAGTGAGTTTTGATCAGGACTGCCAGACTACTGGCAGTCCTAATGTGAATAAGGACTGCCAGTGGTCTGGCAGTCCTGATCAAAACTCACTATGAGGATAATTGTTGTTGATATATTTTGCACAGAGATAGACACATATTGCACACAAATAGATATTTTTTCACACATATAGCAGACAGGAAAAAGTAAAAAACAAAAAACATATATTTGACTTCACATTTCAAAATGATATACTTTAATGTTTACAAAATGGGTCATCCATATACAAAATGTGAAAACTTCATTTCAGTCGTAGACGTATCAGTCGATTTCGACGTCGTAGTGGCTAACCGGTAAGTCTCTTGGCTCCTCCATCTTCAACAGTTTCCTACAATGATTGATTTGATGATCAAAAGGTTTGGTCCAGGACTTCGCTTCTCCCGGTGCTAGTTTGTACCAAACTGTTATAGGTGGAGGAATCGAAGAATGACCGATCATCCTTAGCATGATAAAGTGATCTTTGATTTGACCTATAGTACATAGATTAGTTTGTCTGTGTTCCGCCGGAGGAGCGCACATCGGAAAAAAAGTATTACGAATCCCCGCCGAATAAAGTACAACAGGGATCCGGTACCGATTAGCAAAAAAATACAAGAAAGACGGGACGGACATGTAGTGGTCTGGCCCGGTAACACTGCCAGTGCAAGGAATACTTGTCAACAAACTTACAACTATTTTTTCGCTTAGGATGCGGGAGTATAATGGAAGACGACTCTCTAATTCCTCGTACAGCTCCTGCCTCACTTGCCTCCATCCGTCTTTGTCAGAATAACCAAGATGTATTGCAAGCACACGAAATCCGCAATGGCCATCTCCCGGGACATCAACAATAGACCAGATGTAACTACGAATCTCAGGATGAAAACTGTTGATATACAAACCCAACGTTTGTCTATCCACAGTATCTTCGTTTGCAATATCTGTTTTCTCCTTTTTCCGACGAATGATAAGCTTGCCCTTCCGTGCAGGCGGAGCTTGCTCTAAGCTTCGTTCAATATGCTCAAAGGATGATGGATCTCTCTTAGTTGACTCAAGCCTTCTCTTCTGTGAACTACTCATTCTTGTTTGAGGCCTGCCCATAGGATTGGAAACAACGGACGGCTCATGCATTCTAGTAGTCACCGGACATACAATTTCTTGGATTTTAACCTCAATGCACTCCCGCTCTGCTCCTACTGAGGCACACCACCGTGCGTGGAGAAGTTTCACTTGTGGCAAAGAGAAGAAATCATCGTCTGTTTTCACCACGGGCATTATAGACAACTGCCTCCAACGTTCATCGACAACAACTACTGGAATAGGAATGGACTGACGACGATATTCATTAATCTCATGGGCACAAGGGAGGCCCAGTGTATGTCGATGTACACACCCGCAAACCTGGGGATCAAAGCCGACAAACTTTGGCCTATCAATCTCTTCAAATATTAATGCCAACGCCTTGTGAGAAATGACACGCATTAAAGAATCCAAGAGGACTTCCTTTCTATGCTTACGCTTGACAATATTTAAGCTTGTAGAATGGAATAAATTAGATGATTTCTTTATTGAAGAGAGACTACATATATATAGGCGAGGCTAGCCTCCTCTCCTATTACTCTAAGCAATGTGGGACTAAAGCCCAATAACTAATAACTTTAATATAACACTTAACAAAGCTCATCTCAAATGATGCCTTAATTTCGTTCACCGTCCGATCTATTGATAGATGCATCGCTTGCCAAACCGAAACAAAGTTGCCTTGGGATGACTTTAAATGCCTCTTTAATACTGAGTGTGCTCCTTCGACACGGTTGGTAGTTGTCGTACCGTAATGCTTCACCACATTCGTCCATGCTAAGACGAATTGTTCTTTGTGCAGTTCAAGCCATGTCTCTTTGATGTAAGAAATGCATGTCGGCTCCCTCCCCTCCCACTTCTCCTTGAACAAGTACCATGCGGCGTCGTAACTGTCTATCGTACTGGCTCGCCGTACACAATTCCAATCATGGTTGAATTCGTCAAAAACTTGCATGTCAAGTTTACCATCCACTTTTCCGAACTTCAACTTACATTGGAATTGTATATTACGATTTACATGAAAAGTGCATAGCAATGTATCCGCTTGAGGAAACACAATCAGAATAGCATTAATTAGAGCATACTCTCTATCGGTAACAAAAACAGAGGGCTCTCTATGACCGGTGTAAAGTGTTTTCAGTTTCTCCAACGCCCATGTGTAGTCTTCAAGTTTCTCACTCTTCATGAAGCAAAAAGCAACTAGAAATATTTTCCATGTAGAGGTGAAGCCGACAACATGAAAGAGAGGCATCTTGAACTTATTGGTCTTGTACGTGCAATCAAGAACTAACACGTCGGCGAAAGACCGAGCCAAATGTGTGCAATCGGGATGAGCACAAAAGATTGAAATGACTTCATTGCTCTGGGGATGTCTTCTATGGTGCTCAACATAATGATTATCTCCAAGCAACTTCAGCACTTCTTGCATCGCCATTCTCGATTGCGACCGAATGACGTTAGAAGAAGATAGGACGTTGTATATTGACTTCATTGTAGACTTGTTCTTCTCATCTTCATGTCGCATGACGGAATATATTTGTCTCGGTGCAACTCCGGAAGTGGACAAGTCTTCGACTATCTTCTTCTCCGTATTGTTCAACCGTCCGACATACGGATGACCCAATAGTGTTTCGGCAATCTCGTGGTTGTGGATTCCATTCTTGACTTGTACTGTCCACTTCGCTTCTTCATCCTTCTAATATAGATTTTGAATGGACAACCACATTTTCTCGTTTCAACATTTCTTTTTGAAACTTTACTTTGGATAACTTTATCTTTCTTATGGCTTCTGAACACACCACCTCGTTCACATGAAACCACCGTAGTTTGTTGTCCCGGACGGTTTCGGGCCGATTTAGATATCACAAGAACTATGTTGTTTGCCCGTCCAACTTCTCGGCACCAATTTAGCGCACCTTCGCTTGATTCAAAACACATATCGGTCCAGAATAAATAGCCTACATCGAAGCCAATTGGAGCAGCTACCTCGATACCGGAAGATGATAAGTCCTACAATATAACTTAAAGTTAATAAAAGTAAATAACACAACACCAAAAATGTGCAAACTGCTGCCAAAATGTAGGACTGCAGAGGGAAAGACAGTCCTTGCAATAATCAGGACTGCCACCACTCTGGCAGTCCTTCTGGTCTAAAGAACTGCAGCGGTTTGGGCAGTCCTGTATTTAGAGGTGGACTGCCAGAGTAGTGGTAGTCCTGTCTGTCACAACCCCAAATTTCACCCGACATGAATGTTAAAATTTACTTACCAAGAGTGCATCCGAAGCAAAAATGTGTTTTTCGGACATATCGGGACGAGAGTCTACTACATTCGATGACCCGGATTCTTCCATGTTCTTTTTTTCTAAATTAAACACATAAATCATAATTTATATGTAAAATTATTGTTGAAAAGTCTACAAATATATTAATTAGATGACATACCCATTAACGGAAGAAGTCGATGACACTATAACTAAAATTTGCACCCTAAATCTTCACAATGGCTTGGTTGGAAGAAAATTTGGGTTAGGGTTTACAATTTTATGACCTAGAAATTTTGAGGACAAGAAAAGAGTAGAGGAGAAGAAAAGAGTAGAGGGAGAGAAGAAGAGTTGTGAAATAAAATGAAGTTGGTATTTATATCATTTTTGGGCTAGCCCCAAGTAAAAAAATTTGATGGCAAACTTGTAGTTTTTTCCAAAATTTTTGGGATAGCCCCTAGTAATATGTGTGGTGCCCTTAGAAAAACCCTAAATTAATTAGTCATATCATTGATTTTGCTCCTAAACATTTCCAAACTTCAATAAAAATATGATCAGATACTACATTCCGGTCTTTATTTTTTTGAACTATCCTTAACTCCGAGTATCCTAATTTACAATAACAACAACAATATAACCTACCCCGAACAAGCTCGTGTGTTTCTATATTAAAAACAGTAAGGTTAAATTGTTGTTAAACAACTTGTGTAAATAACTGGTGTAAATAACTGTAAACTCTAGTAACTATTTTTGTTAATAATTTTTTTGTCTTTACTCTAGATACATTTAATATTTAGTAGGTTCCACTCATCCTTTCCCTACTCGGGAGCCTGTAAGTAGTTTTTCCTTCGTCGGTTTCCAACCTCCTATACGAACAATCATAAGTCTTAGATTTAGTTTTAACTGTTTTCAGCTTCCTTTACCAATGTATATCATTAGTTGTTAGTATCATTTGATACACAATACGTATAGTATAATAAAACTATAAAAGAAATGATTCTTTGAACGATAAGAGATGGAAATTTCATCTTACCATATAATTTTTGTTTCCTAATTTCTGAATTGTAGTATGTGATAGGTATAGTTGTGTATCATATTCATAATTGTCGAGCAAACCTGAACTTAAAGGGGTTTAACCGAATTTTAAATTTAAAGGAATTTAACCTTTTAAGTGGTTTATTCATTGATGTTTTTACAACCTGAAGCTACACCTCGCAGCTTTTTTGTTCAACCTCGTCTTCTGAGTTCCAAGTGAACTCCTTGGACATGTCTCCTTTCCGGCGTCCTTCATCTCTTCCAACATCTCCAATGACAAACAATGTATATTGGAAGTTTTTGTTCAACATCTCCAATGACAAGTTATATATTAATCTCCAATGACAAGTTTTTGTTCAATAAAGATTTGTTTATTGGAGATGTTTATTGGATATGTTGGAGATGTTTATTGGAGATTAATATTAATCTCCAATAAACTTGTTTTATATTTCGAGATTAATATTAAGAGACATGTCTTAATATTAAGAGATGTTTTATATTTGTTTACAAGTTATATATTAATCTCCAACATCTCTTAATATTAAACTCCAATAAACTTGTTTATTGGAGATGTTTATTCATTGATGTTTTTACAACCTGAAGCTACACCTCGCAGCTATTTTGTTCAACCTCGTCTTCTGAGTTCCAAGTGAACTCCTTGGACATGTCTCCTTTCCGGCGTCCTTCATCTCTTCCAACATCTCCAATGACAAAAACTTGTCATTGGAGATTAATATATCAAGTTTTTGTTGAACAAATATAAAACAATGTATATTGTGCAATTGTTAAATTAATCGGTATATAGGATATATTATTGTAATCAAATTTTCTATGAAACAATGTATATTCCAATACAAGACATGATACAATAATCAAGTGAACCATTCACAATATGTATCTTAGACAACCCTAGTTCATCCTATCAAAATTTTCATTATTTGTACACTTTTCTTAATCTTTATAAGAGAATTCTTTTGCTTTGTTCTTATTGTTATACATAAATAGAAAGAAGGAATAACGAAGTATCTATTAGAATGGAACCGCTCCGTTGGCGACCTAACGGTCGCCTTCCGCTCTTAGCGGCCTTGGAACGTCGATTCGCGTAAGTGGAAGGAATAACTTTATGACAAACTTGTCACTAATTGTCAAACTTATTGCTTGGCAATGCTCACTATTGTGTAATGTGTTAAAGTAATCCATATATGTAGGATTGTATTATTTGGAATCAAATTTTCTATGAAATGATGTATCTAATGATACAAGATACGATACAATAATCAAGCGAATCATTATGCGATATGATCTTAATTTGACAACTTAGATTATATCTACCAAAATTCTTTATTTGTACACTTTTCTTAATCTTTATATGAGAATTTTGTTTGCCTTAATTACCTATTGACTCCCTTTACCTTAGCAACTTTCTTTATAGTCCATCCATTGCCTTTAGAAACTTTTCTAACCTCTTTGCTACTCTTTTTGATACAATTAGTCTTATTATACCTCATAACACTTTTTTACTAGGAGATGCTAACAATCTAAATAGTGTATCTTAAAGCACAATCCAAATTGATAAGAGATCAAAATCTAAGACTTATATAAATGAAATATTTTCTAATTTTTGGAGAAAATGTGTCCTGTTTGGAAGTTCATTATCATGCCTTTTGTGCCAATACAAATGTCTATGCACAAAGTCATGAAGACTTATCCCTACATTAAGGTGGTAGCAGGCTCTTATTTCAAAGTTGGGCAATTCGTTGGAAAAGAATAAAGAATGAAACAAGGAGAAAAGTATTGCAGTCCTAAAACTATTGGGCGAAGAATTACATGAAACATAAGAAAAAGTCAAGGAAACAAAAGATGACAGAACGAAACAAGAGAAAAACAATTCATATACCAAGGCTGGGTTTGGGATTGCTCATCTTGGGTGCTTCTGTTTATCTTTTCTGAAAAGCTTGTCCTAAAGCTGTTTGGTAACAGCTTATCAAAAAAATTGAAAAGCAAGTTCAATTTCGGACAAGCTTTTGACAACAGGTGAGCTGCTGCTGTCAAAAGCTGCTTCTGCTGCTGCTTTCTTCTAAAGCATCGGTGCTCCCAAACCAAGCATAAGACATCTATAGGTTTTCAAACTCCGAAGCCTTACATACCAAGGTTATTTGTTCTATTTGAACTTCAATTCCAATCTAAAAGCAATCAGTACCAAATATGCTATACATATTTCTGTTTAAACATAGGATTATGAAAAGAGACGTACAGTCTCTCACAAATTAAAATGACATGGTGAAATCCTTCAGGTTGCATTAAATAGATTATCTCATAATTATCGAAACCATTTGCATGGGTTACAAGGAGAACTTTAGAAGATAATCAAAGAGTCATAGTCAAGCTACAGAGATCAAGCAAAAGTAAAATAAAGAATCAAGTATTTTCTCCATTGGCATTAATAATAATCCCCAACAGCAAGCTTAAAGTAACAGTAAAACACTGAGCCTTTATACCAAATTTATGGGGTTGGCTACTACATGGAGCTCTATATGGACATCTTCACAGTAACATTAACAACTGGCATAGACTTCTTCACTGCCTCAACACATCGATGTTTTTCATCAGCCTAACTCTCCTAGTTCATTTAACTAGGATCCTACAACTCGTAACTGGTGAATCTATTGGTCTTTGATTATACAAGTCAAATCATTTCAAACAATTTGATGATCTCACCCTCAGCTAAGCAAAACTTCTTCCCACTAGTGCACTCATTTCTTATCCCATCTTTTATGTATTGCCAAACATCCAGTTCATCTTTCTTATTTCATCTACTCTTATTTTTCGGTTGTGTTATTTCTTGGTTACCCAACTTTCTAAAGCATTAAACACAGCCAGCCGGTCTTATTGCAATTATTCAGATGTTTCATTCCAACAGAAAATGTATCTTACGGTAAAAAAAAACTACTAAAAAAGTTTGCTAATTCTACCATTCTGTTTTAACTCTTTGAACACAATCCTCCTAATGATATCACACATGCTAGTCAAAAGTGATTTCCATGTCATTGAAAGATATAAAAATATATAACTTTATCCTGAAGGATATTTATTTTCTTTTACATTTAGTTTGATAAAACTGTTCTAATGACATCCACAGGGGGAAAAAATGCTAAGAGTAATGTTAAAGAATAAGGGTTTATAACCATAAAAGAAGCCTTAATGGCCTTCTAGCTCTTAGAGTGTCCTGAGGTTTTATTTGTAGTAGGAATATAATCTTTTGAAAGTGGATGAGTAAGATGGTGAGAGCATTTACAATAACTTATGTTCTGCGTACAATTAAAATCCTTTGACACCCTGAAGATCTTGAGCATAATAAAAGTATTAATACAGCTGAGCAACACTTCCATATGAATTGCTATAATGCAAAGCAAATGTTTCAGTAATCAGCACAATATAGCGATAATTGGTACTTTCCAGGAGCAACAACGTACCACATCTTTCGATTGCTGAAGATGCTTCCTCGGCAAGGAAACCCATATCCACCAGGGTTGATACAGTTTTGTCCGTCTCAGATGGATCATCTGTGAATTCCTATACAGAATTTTGGAAAAGCACATGAAAGTTGTATTTCTTTCAATCCTGTAGCAGAAGACCAGTACTTCTACTAAAAAAATCATACTGGAATGAAAAAAAAATAGACAGAAGCTTCAAGACCTATTCAGTATTACGACACATGTATCTCTATTCTTGGTACGAGAAGATACTTTTAGATGTATAATTATAACTATAGAGAATGGTATGATCTACAGTACAAGAAAAGATACCTTAATAAATGAGTTTAGTCATCAGAGGTTAGAAATAGTTTAAATTGAGAATAACCCCCTATGGTTCTGGACATCATGCAACAATATCAGTAGAAGTGTCAATTATGAGTAATCAGACTAGCCAAGGAGCAATTCTTACCAAAATGAACATGATTGAAAAGCTATTAATTAAGAAAAGACTAGCCAAGGCAGCCACTTTTTACAAATGCTGCTAAGGTTGTATTAGTTCAAGTTCATCTCGAGTGTCAGCTTGAGATTGTCGCCCTTATAACCATGAACTAGAGCATGATGATAACGATCATCGTGCTGATCTTTAAATCTTGGAGCTCCATCATAAATCTCCTACCTGTGATCCTATAGGATGGTTCAGTCTTTACATTTTCTTCAAATTCTGGGGATGTGTAAAAATGTGGTCACCAATGAGTAATGATTCTAATGAATTGTGTATCCATCCTCGAGTATTGCAAACTCCGCTCTATGCTCAACATTATCATCTAAGATTGTTTCCTATCAAATAATAGGTAGCAGAATTCTCAGTTGAGAAACAAAATCAATCAAATATTGCTTTCTGGTAGCAACGAATCCTTCTAACAGAAAACCCATAATACTGAATTTTAAAAAGAAAACATTTATAGTATGGTATAATGGCATCACACAGATTCGTCTTAACTGGCCTTTCCTTCATATTACCATCTATAAAAAGATACATACACAACCTAAAATGTGAAATTATACTTGGGGCAAATATTTTACTTACGACAAGATATGTAGTTATATCAGAAAAAAAATCTGTTGAAGTAGGCAGTGTTGTAAAAATCCTTCTAGGCGGCTGACTAGTCCCCGACTAGTCGCTAGTCGGCCGCCGCCGACTCGACTAGGGGCTAGTCCCCGACTAGTCACTTGTCGGCCACCGTCGATTCGATTAGGGGCTGGTCCATCCAAAAATTAGCTAAATTGGTACTAGTCTGGGCTGTCGTCGACTTCGTCAAGGCAGCCGTCGTCGACTCTTTACTTTGTTGCTGCCTTTTTCTATTTTTGAAAAAAGTGACTAACCTACTCTTTTTTTATTTTTACTTTTGCTTTGTTATCTCTTTGCTACTATTGTTGTGGCTCTTTTTTTAATTTTTGCTTGTTACTTTTTTTTTGCTTTTGCTTGCTAATGCGGCTGTAACTCTCCGTGCAAAATAGTAAGTTGTTAACATATTATTTAAATATTTATCGAAATAGAAATTTATGCAAAATAATGAATAAGAAAATGCACTGTAGTCTGCGATAATTAAAAGTTCAACAATTAACATATTATTTTTTAAAATATTTTTATAACATATTACATATATATATATATTCATTAAAAATTCTAAACCGACTAATCCGACTAGTCCCCGAGTAGTCCGATTAATCCGTAGTCCCCACGAACCGACTAGCGGCCGACTAGCGATTTTTACAACCTTGGAAGTAGGATAATTAGTCTTCTAATTTGTGAATATCAGTTCTAAAGAGATGCAGTTACTACCTCACATCCAAAGTCATCCATGTCAGAAAAATCTTCATCGCTATCTTCTGTCTCATTTGCTAATGAACAATGATTTGGAGAATATTCACGCTTGCGGGGAGAATCCTCAATGGCCTGCAAGCCAAAACAAGAAAATCAAGTATCCATGATACATCTTTGAACTTCCAAGATAAATCAGGTCTCATGATCCAGAAAAACAAAGAATTATGCCAATATCAAGTAAGGATTAACTCTCGGCCTCACATGCATTCAATATCAAATAAGGATTAACTCTCGGCCTCACATGTATTTAATATCAAATAAGGAAATTTAATAAAATCGTCATAACAATACTTTTCAATGGCCATGTGAAAAAGACAAGTCATGCACAGCAATAACACATCAAATAAATAACTGTTCTATCACATGCACAAAATGCTGCATTTACCCCATACGCAAGCAGTGTATCGAGTATAGCATTTGTATCTTCTTCTCCTACAATACAAAAGATTTATGTAAGTCGCATGCAAAGGATAGTTTGACTGTATTATTAGCATTTAGAAAAGAACACTGACCATTCTCCTTCACTGCTCTCGCAACCATTTCTTCAGAATAACCCATTTTCATAAAATGAGATATCACACTTGGCCGAGAAGGACCCGCTTCAAAATCCTTGAAAGAAGCCAAAAGTGATAATACGAGAAAAATTAAGAGAAACTAATATTGCAGATTTTCACTGTTTCAAAGAAAAGTGATCGCAGTGCACATATTACTATAATACAAGAAAGCAAACTACACTACCAAACACAGAATAGGAGAAATCCCCAAATTATCCAAAATTAACACCCACTCCACCACGCACACACATCACCAGTATATACAAAAGGTGAACCACTTCCACAGTGCCCAAGATAAACCCATACTCTTATTGATTTTGTAGGAAAGGCCTCAAACTTTTCACCAAATACTGTCCATTGAGCAAACTCACAATAATTCTAAAAACCCAAACGGATCAAAGCACTACTAATAGTCAAATCTTAGAAGCCAGAAACTCCTAGGAGGTCAACGAATCTCGGTAAGAACCTCGATTCGGCGGTTCTTACTTGGGAGCTCGTTTCCTGATGACGGGAGCTCGTTTCTCCGGCGACGGGAGCGCGTTTCCCCGGCAACATGAGCACTTCCCACAATATGACCATAATTTTAAAAAAAGATATAAATTTTGGGAAGAAAGTTAGAAAAAATTTAATACACGTTTATCAAAGTACCAAGAAACTAAAGATTACTTACCTTAACATCATAAAAAATCAACATGCAAAATATCTCTATGTAACTTTGTACTGAACTTTATAAATACTAATAAATATTAAAATATTTATAAGTTTTTATAACACTAATTAATAAACATAAAAAATTATTAATGCACGCTCCTATCACGCTCCCAACTTTAGACTCTTCTAAGTACTCGCATTCCCTCGCTCCCGCTCCTGCTTCTGGCTTCTAAGAGTCAAATATGATAAGAGTAATTGGTCTAGCAAGAAGAGTATACAAAATTCCATATTAATATTAGAGTATATAAAATTTTATATGTTCTGCATGCAAATGCTTGTTCCAATGTATGCCAAGCCAAGTATAACTGATTTAAAAAAAAAATTGCCAACTATAATACTGTGGTTTCATTATTCCATAGAAAGGTCAGTAAAAAATAGTGTTCTTACCTCCCTATTAGGGTTAACAGTGGCTTCCCATGAGGCAGTCGGGTTGGTAGGCTCTTTCTCCTCTTCCTTATCACTAACCCAATTGAAATCTTTGTTGTCTTCACTCTCAGAAGTCAAATCCTAATAAATACCAAATACAACAATCTTTAAATACAAGATAGGCATAAAATATGCAGAATAACCAACAATCCCAACTCCTGCAAACCTACACCACTTCCTCAAAATATCCCCACAAATCAATATATCTTCAAAACTAATAAGAAGTCACAATGATAGAACTACACCAATATTATGTAAACATGCCCAATATATTTTTAAAATACTATGCTCCCTGTTACCAACAAACACAGTCAACAGTACTACTCAGCAATCATAGAATGGGCGCAACTAAAAAGAGAATCCTAAGATGGAAGAGTGGTGATATGTTGAAAGATAGGATATGAAATGAGTGTATTTGTGACAAGTTGGAGCCTTGGAGGTAGTGGATAAGACAATACAAAACAAGTTTCAGATGGTTTGCACATCTGCAACTTGTGGTGGCGAAAGCAAAAGCTATCTCCCAGGGGCCCGAAAATCATGGTTTAAAGTATCGGCCGATACCGATCCGATACGGCCGATACCGATACGGTTTGGCATGTCCCGATCCGATACCGACCGATACCCGATACTTACCGATACCAACATTGAGGGTCTCTTTTCCGGTCAATTCGACAAAAAAAATAAACGAAAAAGGCAAATCATCAAGGGTTTAAAGCATAATAAGATTGTAAAAACATGTAAACGAAGAAAATCAATCTATTATATGTAAACCAATCGCTAAGGGGGATTACAATGTTATTTAATTTCAAAAGTACTACGAAATAACCCTGAAAATACTTAAATTATGCCTAAATGTATAAAATGTATGTTTTTAAATGTAAATAATTTATTAATAATTATTTTTTTCCGATACCAAAAAATCCGATACTCCGATCCGAAACTGCCGATACCAATACTCGTAGGAATAGTCCGATACCGATTCCGATACAGATACTGTGAACCTTGCCGAAAATGCATCCCCTTAATATTTAAGGGAATATTATAAATAAATTATTACAAAAACTAATTATCATAAACCACTCATATAATCCGACTAGAGAGTATTGAACTCAAGACCTCCACTTATAATCCGACTAGAGAGTATTGAACTCAAGACCTCCACTTATAACTCATGAGTGTCCTCCTCGAAGTTCGTACCAGGCTTTTCCACTACACCACCTCAACTGATGTAATCTTCACTAATAGTAAAACTTTCTTACAATCCTCTGTATTCACTTTGTCCCACTGAGAATTAAAGAGGATAGTACAAAAGCTTTGTTTTGGCAAAGATTGCCCCACTTGAGGTGGCATTGGGGAAAGGCCGGTACGAGTTTCGAGGAGGAAGGTGATGCATCGCACGGGCCAAGAAAAATCACCCAAATTCGTGACAAGCTGCTCATCACCAGGAAATGGTGGGTCCACAGGGTAACATAGTCCATTAGATGCACTGGCTAGGAGGAACAATAAGATCTTAGGCCATGTTTGGTTCGCAGAATCAGGGCCTTGGGAAAGGAAAGTCATTTTCTGTGTTTGGATGCCAAAGGAAAGGAGGAAAGAAAATTATGGGAAAAATTGTTACCCCCACCCACTTCAAGGATTCACTTTCCCTCCCAATTTCATGCATTTGTTACAAAAGAATTAGGACTAAAATATCCCTGCTCAAAGATGTATTCGGACTATATTCCTAGCCTTTCCAAACACCGAAAAGAAAAATTGATGGTAATTATAATTTCCCAAAGGAAAGGAAAGAGCAAAGAATTGATTTCCTTTCCGCGAACAAAACAAGGCTTTAGATATCAGTAAAGGAGCTGCTACAAATAGGATGTGGCGGAGGGCATGGCCCTTGCTAGAGCTGACCCCAAATTTTGGGACAAACTCCTTGTTCCTCCTACTAAATAAATCAAGAACACGGAATTCTGTTACAAGAAGATTATTTCAATTCGTACAGCAAAACAAATTCCTGTGAATATATAGCATTGTGCATGCAATCGAATTTATAAATAAAACCTAAATCAAGACCCATTGCTTAGCTAACAAAAAAAAGGTACATTATATACCGTTACCGAAGGACCGGCAGTGGAGACCGACCCAGCATTCGTGGGCACTCTTTCCTCTTCCTCTTCGGTGTCCCAGTCGATATTTTCATCATCTTCACTTTCGCTGGACAAGCCCTAACCCAAAAAAAAAAAAAAAAAAAAATCTAATTGTGAGAACACTCTCTTCACATTAGAATATATAGAGACTAAATAGAAAGAAGAAGAAAATAATTACCATCCCCTATTTTCCTCTCAAAAATGAAAAAAAAAAACCTCTTCTCGCACTCTCCTGTGAGGGTTCTGGAGAGGGAAAGAGAGAAAGGGGAAGCAGAGAGAAGGCCCGCACCAGTTTTTGTTTGATGGTGCGGACCTTCTTGTCAGAGCCTCCGCAATTCTGATGCTCATGAAACAAAAACAAAAAATAAGTTTTCCCACCACCAAATCTTTACACCCAAAACACACACAGCCACCCAGACGCAAACTCAAATCTGACAGTTGGGTCCAGAAGATGTGGGTATTTTACATGTCTACACTCGAATAGGACAAACAGAGGCCATGTGGGTATTGACCAGCTGTTGTCCACTACGAGGATATCATCGTGGTTATCATCCAAGTCTTATCACATCATAATGAGATACTCTCTCGAAAAAATAATCAATAGGTAATCAGCACTTTACAGAGTTTATAGATGTGGAACAGTACGAACATTAGTCGGTTATGGGCCGAAAATCTATCAACCGAAATCGAATGACAGATGTGATTTGGTGTGAAATTTTTTGATTTCGAATTCAATTTTAAAAATATTAAAAAAAAAATAATTACAAGTTTAGTTTTCGGATCCGTCCAAAATCAAAAATAGAATAAAACTCATAGAATAATGTAAATATCATCAATTATATGTATATTCTATGATTAAAAATATATTTTTTGTGTGTGTATATTTTAGAAACAACAATCTTATGTATGTTTTTTAAAGCCAAAATTTGATAATTTAACAAGAAGTTCAAGTTTCGACATAATTTTGAAATACGACAATTGTATATATCGAAATTATATTTTTAGTATAGTTTAACTACAATCTCAACTTTGGGTTCACCCTATTAAATAATAAGAATAGATCAACCGAACAAATTGAATAAACTGAATCGATGTATCGATTCGGCTATTGTTATGGCTAATTTTAGTTTGGTTTCGGTTTGGATTTTTAGAATTTAGGTTTATTCGGTTTTGACTATTTTAGCATGGCTCAAACCAAATAAAACGAATGCTCACCCATAGTCTAGAATAGCTTATTTGTAGTGATTTATGTTTCTTTTTTGGGAAAGAAATTTTAAAAGGGATTTGTTGTTCATGGCTTATTAAAAACATTTGGTTCAATTTTTTTCATAGCTTTGGAAGCCATTACAAGAATGTCGTCAAAAACTATTTTTGGTGATTATTTTTTGAAAAAATCCAAATCAGACTTTAGTCAAGACAAATATGATCAAGAAAGGGGGCTATCAAGTTGTGCTTGAATAATGATAGCTTACAAAGAGCTACACTTACACTTTATGGTAGTACAATCTAAAAGCAAAGCAAAACGTATAACATTCTTTAGATATTTTGTTGTTGGGGTTTTAATCTTGAACTCTAGAAAATAGTCCAACATCCATGTGGCAACACCAAAAATGTATTTCAATATAAGATTATCCTTTTGTTGACTTGTGCACATGAGGATTGGCATAGTGGGGTGTTTTTCTAGAGGTAAGGATCAA
Organism: Iris pallida; assembly: GCA_029216955.1. Taxonomy (NCBI): domain Eukaryota; kingdom Viridiplantae; phylum Streptophyta; class Magnoliopsida; order Asparagales; family Iridaceae; genus Iris; species Iris pallida. The sequence continues at coordinate 903,792 of JANAVB010041416.1, read as the reverse complement.
GACATCTAAGAGACATTTATGTTTTTTGTCAATCATTTCTTTGGGATTTCCTTAGGAATTAAGTCCTGAAAGGCGTAAAGTTTCGCTTGTTAGAGCACTTTGCACTTCGCACGTAGGCATCGGACGCGTGAGCTAGCGCTTTTGCGTGTCTTTGCGTCGTTCAGTGCTCATTCTCCTATTTCCATGTGGCAACTCCAAGTGTGTATTTCAATATAAGATTCTCTTTTTGTTGACTTGTGCATATGGGGATTGGCATAGTGGGGTGTTTTTCCTCGAGACAAGGATCAAGACATCTAAGAGACATTTGTGTTTTTTGTCAATAATTTCTTTGCAATTTCCCTTAGAAGTCAAGTCCTGAAAGGCGTAAAGTGTGTATTTCAATATAAGATCCTCCTTTTGTTGACTTGTGCACATGGGGATTGACATAATGGGGTGTTTTCATAAAGGCAAGGATCAAAACATCTAAGAGACATTTATGTTTTTTGTCAATCATTTCTTTGGAATTTCTCTAAGGAGTCAAGTCCTGAAAGGTGTAAAGTGTCGCTTGTTAGAGCACTTTGCACTTCGCACATAGGCATCAGACGCGTGAGTTAGCACTTTTGCGTATCATTGCGTCGTTCAGTGCTCGTTCCCCTATTTCCATGTGGGTGCCACACAGGTGCATCATGGGGTGTGTTAGATTTCCGTACGGAAGGTGTTCCCGCAAAAATTTGGGTCCCATGCTATATTCAGAGTGTGTTTGCGCAAAAACTTCATTAGGTGGTTGTTTCAGTGGATTTTCTATTTTAACCGCTCCTTATATTAGGGATTGGAGATAATGGTTACTAACCATCTCTTAACCGTAGAGATTGCCTCCGGATTTGGGATGGCGGTTGATTAGGATTTGACTTGTGCCTCATATATATATATATATATATATATATATATATATATATATATATATATATATATCACTAGGCTAGAGGTCATTTGCTATATATATATATATATATATATATATATTATATATATATATATATATATATATATATATATATAATATATATAGCAAATGACCTCTAGCCTAGTGATATATATATATATATATATATATATATATATATATATATTATATATATATATATATATATATATATATATATATATATATATCACTAGGCTAGAGGTCATTGCTATATATATATATATATATATATATATATATATATTATATATATATATTATATATATATATACAAGAGGAGATTTAGCAACGGTCAAAGCAGATCCACGAAGTGTTGTTCGTTTATCCAGTTCAAAATCCATAATAGGGTGACAAGAGAATTCCAGAAGTTATACAAACTTGCCTGGTTCCTAGGAGCAGATCGACAGAAATGGTCGAATCATACTTGGAGCAACAATGATCTTCATCACCCAACAAGGATTTTTTCTTCTGGTTTTTTGTAGCAACCACGATTGCATATTGCTTTCAATTTCCAACAACTTGTAGTTGTGTGATTTTTATATCTACAGAGTTGTAATCTTTATTTCCATTCAAGTTGTAATATGAGCAAAGTCAGTTTATACTATGATTGCATAAGTCCATAGAGCTGTAATTACTTGTACTTTTTTTATTTATTTTATGTACATTTGTACGTTCTTTGTAGCCCGGCCATAACAATCTCAAAGCAAGATCGAGCAACAAAGATGGAGAATCGTGCAAGTGTCATCGACACAAGTTTTCACGAACTTAAGAAGTTCGATGTAGAGCACTACAACATCTGGAAGAGGAAGATATCTCTGAATCTTCAACTCGTCAATGTTGATTATGTGTTGACGGATCCATAACCCACTCTTCCAAATGTATAATGTATAAAAGTTGCCATATGCCATTATCTTGCAACATAGTTGGAGGAAAGATAACAATTGTGCAAATTATTGATTCTCAACTCTATGGATGATTCCATAGCAGAGTCCTACATCAAGAAGGAGTTTGCAAAAGACGTTTGGAAGTCTTTTGAGAAATAGTACAAAGATGATGGAAAGATGTAAAAAATACATCTTGTCAATAAATTCTTCAAGATGCTATTTGAAGGTGAGAAGACAATAATGCTGTCACGACCCGCACCCGGTGTAGGGGCACGAGTACGTGGGTATATCCAGCCTATGCCGTAACATCGGCGGTAGAACGATGTCTAGGTCTACTATACAATCTAACATAACTCATGAATAAATATCATAACGGATCAAAAATAATCACATCACCAAAGGAGGACAATATAATATCTAAAACTTATACTCAATCACAAGTAACTAGAGGAAGATAATGGCACGAATTGACATAAGATATAAATGATAAACAAGAGAAGTCTAACATAAACATAACATAAGTCCATATCCAGAGTCTAAGAGTTTACTATCTCAATAACAATGTGTCCAAAATAATAACATGCCAAGAGTCAGAAAGCTGGAGACAAATCCAGTACCAATATCTAATCTAACTGAGTCGCTACTACTGGTGTCTTCTTAGCTGGAACTACTCCCTCCCAAGCAAGTCTCCAAGTCTACTCCTACTATATCATCTAAAAAAATATATCCAGTCAGGATTGGAGCGAAGCACACCTCTAATAACAGTTCTAGTAAATGATAAAGACTATGTAACAGTAAATAGAGAGAATATGCAAGATAATATAACAGGTACATGAATATAACAAGATATGATAGAAGATGTAAGTAAATACTAGAGCAAGAGAGAGAAAGAATATCATGTATAAGAATTCAGTATAAACTATCTATGTGAGTGAGCACTAGTTTCATCGTGTGATCGGTTTGTGAACTTGTTCAAGGATTTATGGCCTGGTTAATCATATGTGCGGTGTATGATTAACGCTCACAAGGAACAATGACATATACAAGGAGGATATGATCATATATCTACACTATTCTGATTGGTATAGTGGATCCAACCATGGCACGTTTGATTCTCTTAAGAGGTCACGAGCCTTCGCAAGAATCAGTGTCCATACATGCACAAGAACAACAACAAGGCTTGAAAAAGGTACACCAAGATATACAAGGAATAACATCTCATGACAGGAGCCGAAAATACCAATCAGTATAACCAATGTGTCAAAAAATCAAGAATATCTACACTAAATACAAAAACTATAGAAGAAGATATCATAAATGACAAAATATCAAAGAGTGTACTCGCATGCGGTCCTGAGCATCGGGTGTGGATCAATGTCCAAAGTGGAGTCATAAAGACATAAATATGAAATATCAATGTCAATTAGTGTTTCGATGTGCTAGACATTGACATCTAAAATAAAATATGATTTGTAGGTCAATTCTAGGTCAAATTACCTAAAAGGTTGACTTTTAGGGTCAAACTAGTCAAAACTAGGTCATGTCTAGGTTTCTCGGTCCATACCTTGCCATACCAATGTATCCTAGCCTATATTAGGCCATAAACTATGTACTTACCTATAACATATACCCATAGGCTCTATATAGCAATATCCTAACTATTATCCCAATACCTGTAACCCTTGTTCTCGAATTTTCAAATTTTTGTTTATTTTAAATATTTATGTCAGAAAAATTTTAACTAAGGATTTAATTTTGGGATCACAAGGAGGTCGTACCTAAGCCTATAGGTGAAGTATGATAAAATTAGGTAACTTGTGGTCACTATGGTCTCCAGGTAGCCCTAGATATATTATTTATCTATTTTATATTTTTCTAAATTTTTTGGATATTTTTAGGTATTTAATATTTAAGGGTTTATTATTTTTAAGGACTTTCAAGATTTACTGTAAAGTCATTCGGGGTTATTTTTAGACCAAATATTTTTATTTGTGCTCTAGATGACTATAAATATTTTCTAGAATATTCTAGGGTTTTTATGAATTTTTTGGAATTTTTGGAAATTTTTAGATAATTAAAACCCATAGAATTTATTTTTTATAGACTTTTAGGATTTACTGTGGGGTCACATGATAATATTTTGAAATACAACTTTTTATTTATGTTTTAGACACTTAGAGATATTTTCTAGATTTTTCTAGATTTTTTTGGAATTTATTTGAATTTATTTGGAGTTAAAATATTTTTTATTAATTTCTGTAATTTAATAAGGCATTTACCCAGTCACCCATCCGGGTGGGTCCACCTGTCGTCGCCCAAGCTGAACAACCTCACTCTCCCTATATATACATGTATACTCAGAAACCCTATTATTTAATTCCAGTCTCCTTTGTGGTTTGATCTTAGAGATCCTTCAACTTCGTCGAACGAATGCGATCAGCTCCGACGTCCTTTTCGCATGTTGTTTTTTTAATAACCGTATCGAGGTTAGTTTTTTCGAATATGTAATTTGTTTTCTGGAATTTTATATATAAATTTCTGGAGAATTATTTGATTGTCAGTTGTCCAAAAATTAACGCATCGCATTATTTCGAGATTTTGGGAGATCCCGAACTCCGTTTTGTGTTCCGTTGAAGTTTTGGAGAGCTGACATGAAGATACAAATATAATTTTTCCAAAAATTCATAAATTTATTTATTATTTTATTTATTTTGTTGAACTAAGATTGGATCGATAATTTACCAATTTGGTCATGGTTAGCTATAACAACGATAACTTTTGACCAAATCGTGATCTTGCAGCACGGTCGATTTATTGCACTTGTGGCACTGAAATCTACTAAGATGCACCCTCAAATCATTGAGTTCATTTTTGACTAGTTAGTCAATGGTATGCCTCGATTTGTGCGCCATGGGTCCTGAATTAGGAACCGTGACTTTCTAAAGCCAAAATTAGTGTTTAAATTTTATTTCAGAATATAATTAGATTAAATTAGGATTTTAGATAATTTATTCTAGAATTAAATAGAGGTTAATCTATTAGCCACTTTCTATGACTTTTAGAATAAGATTTTAGATCTAACTTGTGGTTATTCGTACACGGGTTCGTGGTACGAT
>JANAVB010041416.1:0-145000 GCA_029216955.1 Iris pallida | reverse complement strand
ATACATGTTCTAGCATTAAAAGACAGTAAATGAGTTTGTAGATGTACTTGCCTCTAGCAAAACAAGCTGCGATAAAAGTGCTATGGATGTCCGGTAACTCGTCACTGTAGAAATATATACATAAACTTAGCTTTTACACTAAGCTAAAACACTAGGACACTAATTGGTGCGACATGACTTGTGACTGGGCACCTAGCCAAAATGATGACTTGGCATAGGAGACCAATGTGGGGTGACACACTACGTTAACTAACTTTCTAGGGTCTTTACACTAGTGAGGGATGGGGTTCAACACGACTAAAACTCCATATAACACAAAAAGCTACAAGTCGTAATTAATCAATAAATAAATCAAAAGATCATTGTGTTCTAACAATTTTTAAAGTAGACAAAAAGTCTAGTTTTGCATAAAACAAAGTACCAAAACGATCCTTGCTAACTATAGAAATTTATTATAATTTTTCTGGAATTTATTATCCAGTACAAATATTTTATAAAAATCAGTTTTCCTAAGTATACAGAAAATGAGTTTTGGTTTCATATGCCAAACTAGTGGCAAAACAGTAAATTAAATACTACAAAAATTATACTAAAATAGCCAACTTAACATAGTATCTAAATACTATTTTTCCATAATTTTAGCAATACTTTAAGTATTTTTAGAAAATCAAAAACAGCATTGCACACAATAATTAATTATCTGCGTATTTTGTCCATGTATATAATTTGAACCAAAGTTCAAATACAGGACCCAAGACCATGAATCAAGTCCAATATGACTTGTACAGGTCTTGAATGTGTGAAAACACATTTGAGCCCAAATACCCATGCTAGGCTTGGACACCAAATGGTTGCAGTAATTTAAATATACAAAAAATACTAAGTGGTAGAAATGCAAAATAAATATTAATATTTTAATAGGGCAAAGTTATGCATAGTGAAAAATATAAATACATGTGTTAAAAGTACATATATATTTGTAAGGAGAATACTTAATTTATAGAGTACAAATATACATGTATAAACATATATATATATATATAGGAAAAATACTTTAATAATAAAGTGTATATATATATATTAATATGTATATACATGAAGATATATACATATATTTTAGTATATACATATATATACACAAAATTTACTAAATATATATACATATATATATAATACTGTAAAAACAGTATATACATATATACATGTATACTAATATATATATATATATATATATATATATATATAAATAAAAAGAAAAAGAAACAGAAAAAGGAAACAGAAAGAAAAAAAGGGGGGCTCGAACCCTGTCCAGCGGGGTGGGGGGGGGGTTTAATTCGTTCGGGCTGGCCAGTGGGCCAGCTCGGTGGGTTTGTTAGAGTTAGGGCTAGGTTTACATTTATTTAGCACAGAAATTAAATGGGTTTTTACCCGTTAAGCAAAGCCCAAACCCGTTAGTTCATGTTATGAGTCCTGTGTCCATACAGTCAAGGACACGAAGGACAGCCGAGTCTTGTGTCGGGGCTATGCACGACACGCACGAGTCCTAACTCGCGTGTCCGAGCACGGGGCTGGGGTCGTCGTGTCCGGGCGAACGAAAAACGTGTGAACGAGACACGATACGACACAGGGGAGGAGTGACACGTACGTGTCCGGCATTTGAACGGAGTTTCGAACGGGCGATCGTCGGCTGGGGGCGTCGTGGTCGTGGCGGAGCGGTGGCGATCGACTCGTCGTGCTGTGGCGAAGCTGTCGACGGCGGTGGTTGGCAGTGAAGGTCGCTGTGGGGGCGGCGCTGGGGGTCGCCGGAGCAGGGTTAGGGTTTAGTTCGTCGGGGAAGGAAAAGGGGCTGTGGGCGGTGGTTGTGGTGATGGTCGAGCTGAGGGGAGAGAGGGGGTCATTTATAGGCTAGCTAGGTCGGTCGGGGGGCAGTGAGCTGGCCGGAAATGGCGGGGGGAAAGTAGGTCGACGGTCGGGCAGTCGTCGGTCGTCGGGCAGGGGGGTGGGTGAGGGTTTTACACTTAGGTCCTCAGGATTTTTGGAATTTACGAATAGGTCCCTAAGTCACTAAATGCAAATATAAATTTACATTCCACCCTTAAAACAATTCATTAATTACAAAATACTATTTCAATAATTTAATAAATTGCATACTACCATAAAAACAATTCTAAAAATTACAGAATGATATTAAAACAATCTAATTAATTGCAAAACTTAATTAAAACATTTTAGGAAATTGCAAATTGATATTTTAACATTTAAAACTCATTTAAAATTCATTTAAAAATTCTAGAAAAATTCCTAAAAATCTAATTAATTATTTTAAGGCTAAAAATAACATTAAAAATTAATAAACAATAATTAAATAAAATTTTGAAAAACAGGGGCTTACAATATATATATATATATATATATATATATATATATATATATATATATATATATATATATATATATATATATATATAATATATATATATATAAAGCAGCGCCCGCGTGCCCCAGGACTCGAACCCCCCCCCCCATGTACGGATGGTATATATATATATATATATATATATATATATATATATATATATATATATATATATATATATATATATATATAAAATATATATATATATATATATATATATATGTGTGTGTGTGTGTGTGTGTGTGTGTGTGTGTGTGTGTGTGTGTGTGTGTACTGGTATAGAATCCTCATCATCATAGAACCCAAAATCCATCAAAAAAATTCAAAGCCCTTAAACTCAAGCTTGGCTTCCCGGCAGCGATCGCAGGGTGCAATGACATCTGGATATTCTTCGGCCACAACATCATTTTCGGCTCCATACAAGACTCCAGATAGGCGCTCTCTTGTTGGGTCGAACACCCCACTCTCAGGTGCCGATCCCTTTTATCTGCAGTGCACGGAAGTTGTGACATTCTCGAGTGTAAGGCGCTTTGGGACACACTGTCAGATACTCACCATCAGCACAGCAACCTTCTGTGGCTATGTGTCGGAGACTTGAACACCATTTCTTGTAGAAAGGAGAAGTCAGGTGGTCGCCCCCTAATCAATCGGCCATGAACGACTTCAACACATTTAGTTTCAATACCCACATGTCTCCCCTGCCTTTCTTAGGTAACGAATTCACTTGGTGCAATATGCAGGAAGGTGCCAGACGTCAGTATTTCCGTCTGGACAGAGCCATGTTCAACAATCGCTGGGCCGACACGGGCCTCATCTCCAACCTATCCCACCTCAATACCACAGAATCGGATCACTCTCCCCTCCTCATGAATATTAGCTACAACCCCAATCCGATCAAAAAGTGTTCCTTTTCCAGGACTTCTTGACCTTCCATCCACAATTCAAGAACATCGTTGCGACCTCTTGGGGTGCGTCCACTGAGCCAGACCCTCTACAGCGTGTCGCTGCTAAACTCAAAGCCACCAAGAGAGCGCTGGTGAATTAAAGCAAGAACGCTTTTGGTAACATTTTCCAGGAAATCCAGAAGGCGGAGGACGATGTGACCCGTGCAGAGGTTCTGTTCGCCTCGAATAGATCGCAAGAGCACCGTGCCACGCTTAACCTCACCAGGGCGATCCTCAAATCTCGACTGAAGGTCGAAGCAGAATTCTGGAAGTAGAAAACCAGACTGGCATGGGACTACGAGGGAGACAGAAATCCATCCTTCTTTCACTCCTGCATTAGAGGTCGGAGGCAACATCTCTCCCTGTCCCAAATTACAGATGATAACGGCATCCTCTAGAGAGATCAAAAAAGTATACAAGAGGCTGCCGCCACCTACTACACCAGATTATTCGCAAAAAAACCCAATCTTCAAAGACAACGATCTCCTGTCTAACATCTCCAACAAGATCAGCAACAGAGAGAACGAGCAGCTTCAGAACCCCCCAACGGCAGAAGAAGTCAAGGCGGCAGTTTGGGCTCTAAATGAGCACAGCGCTCCAGGACCAGATGACTTTTTAGGGGTATTCTTCCGCACCTGCTGGGACATTATCGCCAATAATTTTCATAAGGCGGCAATTGCTTTCTTCCAGGGAGAAAGATACCCCAAATCCATCTCTTGCGCTAACCTCATTCTCATCCCCAAGAAAGACAACCCGAAGACTTTCAAGGATTTTCGCCTTATCAGTCTCTGCACCTTCACCAACAAAATCATTGCAAAGATCATCGCGACTTGCATGTCCACTCTTCTTTCCAACATAATCTCATAAGAACAAAGCAGTTTCGTCAAAGGGTGTAACATTACAGACAACATCCTTCTGGCACAAGAGATGATCACGTGCATGAAGTTCCCCTCCAAGGGAGGCAACGTGGCAATAAATCTAGACATGGAGAAAGTATACGACCGGAAGGACTGGCAATTCATGATTTGGGTGCTCAAGGCCTTCGGTTTCTCTGATGCTTGGATAAACATCCTCTTCAGATCCATCAGCAATTCCTGGTTCTCCACCATCATCAACGGGCAAGCGACAAGATTCTTCAAATCGAGCTGAGGAGTCAGACAGGGAGACCCTCTCTCCGCCACCATCTTCATCATTGCGGCAGAAGCTCTCAGCAGAAATCTGAACGACCTAGTCAATTCTCCTAGATTCTATCATTTCCATACCACCACCGGTTGTCCCTTGATCACGCATCTGGCCTATGCTGATGACATTCTCATCTTCTCGGTAGGAGACATCGGGTCAATAGAAGTGGTCCACAGAACGCTTGAGAGACATACTAGATGCTCAAGGCAACGTATGAACTCTGACAAAATTGTTATCTACACCCACCACAAAGCCAACAGAAACCACTCAGCGTCTCTCACCAATTTGACCTCCTTCCCATAGCCTACTCGCCATTCACATACCTTGGATGTCCGCTGGTTTATGGGAAGTCAAATTCGGGCATCTTTGAAGGTCTGGTCAGGAATGTCAGGAAAAAAATCTAGGGATGGCACAACGCTACCCAATCCCCTGGGGGCAAGATGATCCTGATCAAGCATGTGCTTTCTTCAATCCCTATATACACCCTCGCGATTTTCTCTCCTCCGAAGAAGGTTTTAAAATCTCTAGAGTCCCTCATTTCGAACTTCTTTTGGGGTCACTATGATGGGAAAAACAAGCACCACTGGGCCAGCTGGGACACCATGGCTAGACCCACCAGCGATGGTGGCTTGGGATTCAGTAGATTAGTGCACATTGCAGCTGCTTGCTCCATGAAGTTGTGATAGAAGTTACGCACGGAGAACTCAATCTGGGCCCGTTTTATGAAAGCTAGATACTTTCAACGCTCCAACCCAACGACAGTGACAACAGTAGAGCATCTACGAATTGGCACAGTATTCTACAAGGTTACAGACTTGCAGAACCGTTGATGGTTAGAGACATCGAAGGCAAAATTAGATGGACCCCGACCGATGGTGGCGAATTCACTCTTGCTTCGGCCAGGATTGCGGCCAGAGGGATAGGAGAGCCTTCCCCCTTCACAGCTCCTTATTGGCAATCTTGCATCCCCAACAAAGGGTCAATCCTCACTTGGAGAGCGCAACGCAGAAAGCTTCCCACCGACGACTCCCTCACTTTTTCGGATACAACCTAGTGTCGAGATGCCACTGTTGTTCCTCTCCACAGGCCGAAATAGCAGAGCACATTCTTCTCTCAGGAGGTCTCACCTCACAGTTGTGGAATAACCTCTCTAGAAGATGTAACCCGAACCAATAGGCTAGGGGCTTCAACGATCTCCTCGCCAAGTAGAAACTCTCTCATGGGCACCAAATCGTCGCAGCCGCCAGCATTTGGGTTCTCTGGAAGAATAAGAACAAATACAGATATGAAGAAAGACAGTACAGTTCCTCTCAACTTTTTAGAGAGGTTCTCAGACAGATTAGCACAGTCAGCATCCGCTGCTCTCACTCTAAGAGCAGTTTTTGGAGGATGTTGGATTACCCTTAAGTCAGGTCTAGTAGCCGGTTTTTGTGTTTTTCTTTCTGTTCGTGCGAGTCGCGCTCTTTTGTATAGGCTTCGGCATTTTGCGCCTGATACTTTAATAAAGTTTCTCTTCTAATATATATATATATATATATATATATATATATATATATATATATATATATATATATAGTAGCCGGTTTTTGTGTTTTCCTTTCTGTTCGTGCGAGTCGCGCTCTTTTGTATAGGCTTCGGCATTTTGCGCCTGATACTTTAATAAAGTTTCTCTTCTAATATTTTTTTTGTATAGGCTTCGGCATTTTCACGCTCTTCTGTGTGTGTGTGTGTGTGTGTGTGTGTGTGTGTGTAGCCACTTATATTGCATATAGAGTAATAGGGAAATGTATCCCACTGATACATTGGTTAAACACTTGGTTGAGTGTGTGTATGTAAAATATAGGAATTTGCGTATTGGGTAACATATAGGATATATGACATATAGGGTATCCTAGTATCTTATATTGTAGATATTAGGGTCAAATAGCTAGGTTAGTTAGATATGACTAGTATTGACTAGTTGATAGCCAAGGTTGGTCAAGTTTGACTAGTTAGACTTAGGGTTGACTTGGTTTGACCAATTGACCTAGAATTGACCATTTGACCTTGAATTGGACTAGTATGGCATGTTTTCAATTCCAAACTTGATATTGATACAATATTCCATGTTTAGGTCCTCGAGCCGCCGTATCGGACATCGCTGACATTTCATACTTGATCTCAGGCGAGTAAATTCTTTGATAATTTTATATTTATGGCATCTTCTATATTTCGTGTACTTAGTGTAGATGTACTTGATTCTTGACACATTGGTCACACAGATTGGTATTTACGGATCCCGTCATGAGATGTTATTCCTTGTATACCTTGGTATATCTTGTGTAAACCCCATTGTAGTTCCTGTGCAATATATGGACACCGATTCTCGAGAAGACTTGCTACCTTCTCTTAGAATCCCGTGTCGTAACGTGTCATGGTTGGATCCACTGTACCAGTCGGGGGCGAAGGAATATTAGTCTAGATTTGTGGTCAATACCCACCTTGTGCATGTGTAGATCCTTGTGAGTGTTAATCATACACTTCATGTATGTTTAACCAGGCCAGTAGACCTTGTGCAAGTTCCCAAGCCGGCCACATGTCAAACTAATATTCACTCATGTAGATAGTATGATTCTTGACTCTTATACATGATATACTCAGTTTTTTTTGCTCTTGCTCTAGTTTATAGCTTTATCCTAGCCATGCTACTTTTATGTACATTTTACTTACTCTCGTATATTCTCTCTATTTACTATTACATAGTACTTACCATTTAGTGGGAACTGTTGTTAGTGATGTGCTCGCTCCAATCCTGACTGGATATATTTTTTAGACGATAGCAAGGATGAGTATACCACCTACTATGGTCCACATGATGTAGTGGGTATAGACCAGGAGACCCTAGTCCAGTAGGGGTTAGTTCCAGCTGAGGAGGCTCTAGCGATGACTCAGTTAGACTAGGATTTGACTGGACTCTGTCTCCAGCTTTATCAGTTTGCATGTTTATTATTTCAGACATGTATAACTATATTTTGATTCAGACACTGGATATGCATTAGATACTTTGCACTTTGAATTTATCTCTAATTATCATATCTTTATCGTTCCATATCATTCTTCCTTTAGACTTGTGATTGAAGTTATCATATTATTGTCCTCCGTTTGGAGATGAGCTATATTGATAGGTTGATATATTACTGCTAGTTAGTTGACCTAGACAACATTCTACCGTCGATTATCCGGCTTAGGCTGGACGTTGTTACGCACTCGTTCCCCTATACCGGGTGCGGGTCGTGACATGTTTTTTAGTGGTGGCCTATGCAGGTCAGAAGTCGCAATTAGTGCGATGTCGTAGTGGTGCTCGACTTAGAGTGTTGTTACGAGCCTGCTGTATATACACAAGATATAGGCTATAGGCTAAGGATACTCAATAACAAATAGAAAAAAACTTCCAATTTATTTTTCTATGCAACTGTCCTATCTGATATTGATTCTTGCACTCTAACTGTCCTCCTTTGATATAATCTATCTTGTGCAATATTGACTTCCTTCTTTCGATCTGTCTTCAGGATGGCGAAAACTAGATCCCAGCATTCAGGGCCTGCATATACGGAGAGGTCTGCTACGTCCTGTGGGCCTGATCTTATTGCGTCTACTGTAGTCGGAGTATCAGCAGCTGCATTCGGGGGTGCTCCTCTGCCAGTTATGAGGACCGTTCCAGAGATCGCTGTCGTTGCTCCTACTACAGTACCGAGCCGGGGGCTACGATAGGAGCTGCCGTAGTTGTAGGAACGAAGTCGTAAAGCAGAATACTCTAGAGGGGGGGTGAATAGAGTAGGCAGCGAAATATTGCTAATTAAAAACATGTTACCAGTTAGATGACATAAATAATATCAATAAACAAAGTAATAACTGTAAAAGAAAGGAGATCAGAAGGCAAATACAAACACATCGATTTATACTGGTTTTCCTCTTGTGAGGACTAGTCCAGTCGGAAGAACTCTAGCTTCTAGTTGAATCTACTATTGAAAAATCCAACAAGTTTTCATACGAAGTTCTTGCAACTTATACAAACGCGAGCTTTGATACGAAAAACTCGACCAACTTCAATTTTGAAGAGTCTTTCTTCAATCAAGGCCCTGATTACAATTTCTCTAAAATCTTCTAGACCGCACCGTACCGACAAATGGACTAGAGAATTGTAACTGGCTTGAGATTTGAAAATGAAAGCTTTTTAGAAAACTTTTTGGAAGAAACGTAAGCTTTAGAAGAGAAGAGATGAAAGTGAATGAGTGATTTGAATTGATCAGAATTCCTCTCTATTTATAGTTTTTCCAAAGGCAGAACTCTGGCAGAATTCGGATAGAACTCTATGTAACAATCCGCAACTAAAGGGAGACCAAGTTAAAAAATCCAACGTTCACATAACGTTTACTAACCGAGCTCTGGTCGAACTCTGGCCGAGTTCTGTCAGGGTTGGTCAGGGATATTTTAAGAAAATATTTTTGGGCTTTTTGAAATCCTTCAGAAGCTTTTGTAAATAAGAGATATTTTTCAAAACATAGGTCATTTTTGAAAATGATTTTGGATAGCCTATTTGCCAGTACGACTCGGTGTACAATGTATTCCTAGACTCAATAAAAGTAAAAATTACATTACATAAAGAAATACAGTCTCGAATGGCAAACATAGCTTCGGTCTTGATCTGAGTAGATATCCAATCTTGATCAGTGTCCAAGTGTCCAAAACATCTGAGTAGCTCTGTATATCGAGACAGAGTTTGATCAATTATTAAAATCAGGTTTGACCATGACCAATGGGCCAACAATCTCCCCCATTTTGATAATTGTCAAACCTTGACCGATATAACATCTTTGGTCTTTATCAAAACAAATTATACAGATATAATGTACCAAAAAAATTTCCTATAAATTGTTCATATTCTGTATTCTTACAGATCGAAGATGTTAGATCTTATTTCTCTCCCGTTGTCAATTAGCAAAATAACTGCAAAAGAGAAAGCTCCCCCGCAATATATGCGGAAGTAACAATCAGTTAAGAAACACAAAATATAGATACATATAAAAAAAATTTATCACAGGCATGGTATAAATGTCACAGACAGTAAAGAAATGTGATAAGCAGAAAATATATCACAGGCAGTTTAAATGGAAGCATAAAAAAAGATAATGCTATGAGAAATACTGAATAATGCTAAACTGAATAAAAATATGCTAAGAAAAGCATAAAACATGTTCATCAGACAAAAATAACAAAAGAAATCACAACCACATAACTAATAAGAGTACTGATACTAGCTTGGAATGTCGGAGGATTTCCAAGTAAACATAGACAATAAAATCAGTCTCAACAGTACGACAACTAGACAAGAATGTCTAAAATCACATATCATCCTCATCGTCGTCATCATCATCTGTAGTGCCAGCATGTCCACCATGTCCGGATGGACCAGCTCCAGATGTGCCAGCTCCAAAGGTGTGTGGAGTAGCACCAGAACTACGGTACCAATCATAAGCGTTCCCTAGATGGAACATAAAATGGACCACCTCATCCTTAATGCGGTAACCAGATACAGTAGGGTCTCTAAGAAGAGAACTGGCAGAACGACCCGTCTGAGCAAATCGAAGATCGACAAACGAGTTGGCAATAGCCTGGAACTGAGTCACGTCACGGAACTCATATTTTCGGGAAGTGTCAACAAAGAAAGTCTGCAAATCCGAGAGGTGCTGATGGATACCCTCAAAAGTCATAGGGTAGGTCTGAGGAGGAACATGTGCAGTAGGAGCAGGTGCATGAGGTGTAGGAGCAGTGGCAATACTACGACGAGAAAGCTTCAGAAACTTGGGCTCAGGGTCCAGAACGCAAGTAGATAAGTCGATATCAAAACACTGAAAGATGCGAGGGATAAGCATCGCATAAGAGAGATTGTGTTCTCTTTCGCGACATCTTTCCATCATCTGGATGATAGTCTTAGGGGCAGAAAAATGAATCCCCTTAAGAATGTGATAGAGGGCAGAGAGTTCTAGTGTAGTGACATCATCTTTTGAAGTGGATTTCGGAAGAGTAGTGGAATAGATGATGCGATGTAACTCGTAGTTAAACAAGTTCAAGTTATTGGCCTTGAACTTTCCAGGACGAGAACGTGCTGGCGCACAAAGCTCATTCTTGAAACTAACAAGAGTCGTATCCTCGGGAAAGTCGAAGTCGGTGTTGTCATCGAGGGGGGCACCTTCGTTTGGAATACCATGGATTTTTGCTAGCAACACATCATCGAACTCGATATCGATCCCGCCAACACGAGTTCTTGCGGGTGTCTAACACGAAGTTACAATAGAATAGTCTAAGGGCATTAATATCTATAGGAAATTATCGGGTAACGAGACGGTATAACCCTAATGCCTCAAATAAAGGACGATGATCTGGAAATACATTCCATTTGATTGGAGCGCATGTGCATATTCTACGCATAGCAAAGTCGGCATACCATAGCAAAGCTTGGTCATGAGTTTTAAAGTAAAACTCATCCGACACGTCGTCACCTGATTGGACCGGGGAAAGAGTGAATCCATGTTCGGATCGGAAGACGATGCCTCTTCACTGGCATTAGTCTTCTTCCTCTTAGAAGGATTGAATCCCTTAGGCATTCTTTCCCAAAACTAGTTAACCCTAAGAATTTGAAAGTGGAGGAATAAAGGAGTTATACCTTTAAAGAATCAAGTATGTTGTAGAGGACGCAATTCTCTGCACGAATCCAAATTTTGGATGGATCTCTCCACGTAGATTGGAAGAAAAGAAGTGGAGAAAAGCTAGGATTTGGGGGTTCTTCGGCTGCTGCTGCTGCTGTGATGAAATAATTTGGAAGAGATGAAGAGGAGAAGGCATCGGGTTCTGACTTAAAAACTTACAGCACCAACAGAACTCTGGCCGAATTCGGACCGAACTTGGGCCGAATTTGCCTAGGGTTCTCCTTGGTTTTTTAAAATAAAATTTTGTGGGCCACATCCTTTTCATCAACTCATTTCAAATATTTAATTCAAAGTTTAGTAATTTTAAACTTTAAATAATATAATTATTTTATAAATTAACTTTTGTTACTCAGCGTCTGTTTCAGATTAGCTGTAGGAGTACTATCCCAGCTAACGGGAGTTCACCGGGGAACAATTAAGTACCGCTTCGCTTCGACCGTAGTCGTGGTGACAGAGAGACTCTTTGTAGGCTTGTCTCAAAAACAGCTATTAAGTATTGAATAAATTAATTAATAAAACAAAATTAATTAATATTATTGATATCTAAAATTCTTATTTCTCGACGTAAATAATTGAAATGATCTTCCGCTAGAGGTTTTATAAAAATGTCAGCCAATTGATTCTATGTGTCTATGTATAAAAGGTCTATATCTCCATTTTGTTGATATCTCTAAGAAAATAATGTCGAATCTCGATATGCTTAGTACGAGAATGACATACTGGATTCTTAGTCAAATTAATAGAACTAGTATTATCACAGAAAATGGGTATGTATGTGAAATGTAATCCAAAGTCTTCTAAAGTTTGCTTCATCCACAAAATTTGTGCACAACAACGTCCTGCGGCGATATACTCAGCCTCAGTTGTTGATAATGCGACAGAATTTTGCTTCTTGCTAAACTAAGAGACTAGGGCTTTTCCTAAGAAATGACATGTGCCGCTGGTACTTTTTCTATCCACTTTGCATCCGACAAAATCAGCATCAGAATAACCAGTTAGGTCAAATGACGTGGTTTTAGAATACCATAAGCCGACATAAGAAGTGCCCTTAAGGTATCGGAAGATACGCTTAACTGCGCACAGATGTGATTCCTTACGATTGGCTTGAAAACGTGCACACAAGCAAACACTAAACATAATGTCTGGTCGACTAGCAGTTAAGTACAGTATGCTACCGATCATACCTTGATACTTACGTATGTCGACAGGTTTGCCTTGTTCAACAATATCAAGCTTGGTTGAAGTCGCCATTGGAGTGCTAAGAGGTTTAACTGTTTCCAAGTCGAACTTCTTTAATATATCTTTTGTGTACTTTGCTTGATTTATGAACGTCCCATTGTTGGTTTGTTTGATTTGCAGTCCGAGAAAGAATTTCAGCTCTCCCATCATGCTCATCTTAAACTCATTCTGTATACACTTAAAAATCTTGACAAAGAGATTCATCAGTGGATCCAAAAATAATATCATCTACATAGATTTGAATCAAAAGAAGATTGTTGTTCAAAGAATTTATAAACAGTGTAGTGTCAACATTTCCTTTTGAAAAACTGTTGTCAAGTAGAAAAGAGCTTAGACGATCGTACCAAGCACGAGGGGCTTGTTTCAATCCGTATAAGGCTTTTTTCAACTTGAAAACATAATCAGGATTTTTAAAATCAATAAAACCTGGAGGTTGAGCTATATAAACTTCTTTTTTTATAAAACCATTCAAAAAATGTGCTTTTAACATCTATTTAAAATAATTTGAATTTATGAAAACATGCAAATGCACATAACATGTGAATAGATTCTAATCTCGCAACTGGGACATAAGTCTCATCATAGTCGATACCTTCTTCTTTATTGTATCCTTAAGCTACGAGTCGAGCCTTACTACGAGTCACTAAACCATTCTCGTTCAGTTTGTTTCGAAATACCCAACGGGTGCCAATGACCGGATGATCAATGGGCTTGGGAACAAGTTCCCAAACTTGATTCCGTTCGATTTGGTTTAATTTCTTGCATAGCATCTAACCAAAAATTATCACTACATGCTTCTTCAATGTTTTTGGGTTCAAGCTGTGAAATAAAAGCAACACAAGAAGCTATATCTTTATTAGAGGAACGAGTACTTACACCCTTGGTAATATCACCAATTACCAAGTCCTTTGGATGATCTGCCAAGAATCTCATCTCTTTTGGCATATCCTCAGGATTGTTGGTTCCAACTTCTTTGTTTGAAGACTCAGCTGGTGCTTGGTGTGACGGTTCTGCATCTTTGTGGAAAGGTTTTGCAGTAGCTGTACTTGGTGTACACACGTCTTTATTATCATCATCGTCTGAATGTTGATGTAGTTCATCAAACTTGACATTAATTGATTCTTCGATGATCATGGTTCTCTTATTGAAGACTCTGTACCCTTTGCTCTTTGTCGCATAACCTAAAAATATACCTTCATCGGCCTTTTCATCAAATTTACTTAGGTTGTCTTTAGTATTAAGAATAAAGCATTTACAACCAAATATCTTGAAGTATGAAACAGTGGGTGTTCTATCAAACCATAACTCATAGGGAGTCTTCTTCGATATAGGTCGAATCAGAACCCTATTGAGAATATAGCACACTGTATTGACAGCTTTAACCCAAGAGTATTTAGGTAGACAAAACTGGTTTAACATTACTTTAGCCATTTCAGATAGAGTCATGTTCTTACATTCTACAACTCTATTTTGTTGTGGAGTCCTAGGGCAGGAAAACTCATGCAAATAACCGTGTGTGTCACAGAATTGCTTGAACTCTGTATTCTCAAATTCGCCGTCATGATCACTACGAATGCGAGTAATATTGAAACCTTTTTCATTCTGTACTTTCTTGCAAAAGGTGACGAATTCTGACAAAGCATCGTTCTTACGTGCAAGAAAATATACCCATGTGTATCTAGAGAAATCATCTACAATGACAAATGCATATAACTTACCACCTAGACTAGCAATTCTACTTGGTCCAAATAAATCCATATGCAATAATTGTAGAGGTCTAGTGGTACTTACAACATTTTTAGACTTAAAGGCGGATCGGATAGCTTTGTTCTTTTCACATTCGCTACATACCGTATCCTTCTTGAAAGATATGTCCGGTAAGCCGCTTACCAACTTCTTTGTGGATAGTTTTAAAATTGTGTCCATGTTTGCATGATCGAGTCTCATATGTCATAGTTGACTCTCAATGCTCTTGGCCATCAAGCATCTACCTGCTTTGTTAGCATCTTCTAACAGATAGAAAACATATATGTTGTCTTCTCTGATACCTTCAAAGATAGTACTACCAGTTGAGCTATCAATAATAGTACATTTGTCTTTGACGAAGTTAATACCATAACCGTGATCAAGTAAATGGCTTATGCTGAGCAAATTATGTTATAACGCGGTAACTAGACAGACATCTTTAATCAGAGGATAAGGAGCCTTACTAATGTCACCGATTGTCATGACCCGCACCCACTGTGAGGGTACGAGTACGTAACAGCGCCCAACCTACGTCGCAGTGTCGGCGGTAGAACACTGTCCTAGGTTACTACCTAATCAACAACTCACACAATTATATAATGTACTTGTCAAATCTCAACTCCGAACGGCGGACAAGTATAGATATAATGAAATCTCAATCACAGTCTAAGCACGATAAGATAACACAGAAGTTTATAACTAAAGACTAAACAACAACAATTATAAACTACTAAATAATAATATCTCAAACAAACTCAAATACAAACTCGTATCTCAAGTTATTACAATTCAAGTTCTAAAACATAAAAAAACTAAACCAAGTCTACTAGCTAGTCTCCCGATCACTCCTGAGTGTCGGGGCCAAGGGTAGCTAAGCCATCTCCTGCTCCAAGGAAAGTAGGGCAAATGTCCTCAGGGCAATCATCTGTAATATTTTCAACAGGTCCAGTCAGGACAGGAACGAGTACAATTCATCAAGAAATCTCAAGTAAATGACAGAGAACTATAAAGCAGTTATAGACAGTTGTATTAATGAACATGGCAGTTTATATTCAGGTGATGGTATAGAGAGACAGATAAAGTACAAGGAAAGTAAGTAACTAAACAAGAGAAGAATCATGGTAATAAAGACTGTAAAATAAAATCTAGCTGAACTAGAGTAACATGATGAGTCCAGACGGTACAATATAAGTCGAGTGTAATCCCAATGTGAGTCTAATACAAGAAGAGTCGAATGTAATTCCAGTACAGTACGAGTCGAATGTGATTCTAATCATTGTTCTAATAAGGTGATTCGAATAAGGTGATACGAATAAGGTAATTCGAATAGTGATTCACATGATGATCTAACAATGATTCGAATAAATCCTCCAAGTGTATTTTAAAATACCGAGTTCGACATGTAAACGGCTGTAGGTAATACGGCACACCCCATACTGATCAGGTAAGGGATGGCTATCGTTCGAATATCATTCACAGAGGGGTGATTCGAATAGGGGGATATGTCTACATATCTAATCAGTATTTCCACGCCCAGTCTAATATAAGTGAATCCATAATCCGACACATCAATCGAATACAAGTCCAACCAGCACATGAAGATGCTAATAAGTGGTTCGAATAGTTCAAATGGTGATTCGAATGATAGAGGCAAGACGAGTAAAGTATGTGTGTCGTATACATGAATTCAGAAATAATAATACGTGTTTGTAACAGAGAATCACATACAACTAACTAGAACTGAAGTACAGTAATTGACAAGTAAATGAGAGAACTATCAGAGAATGTACTCGCCTGCTACTCTAAAAAAAGTTGTATAATATCAGATGTCTGCACCGGAGTCACAATGTCCTAAACAGAGTAATATGGGTAATAATATGTTCAAAATAAGGTAAATGAAGTCTACGATGCAATCTACATGAATTCTAGGTCAAACTAGACCAAAGTCAACACTAAGTCAAACCTGGTCAACTGTCTAGGTCAAACTAGGTCCAAGTCAAACTTGGTCAACTCTGGGTCAACCCAAGTCAACTATACTAGTCAAACTAGGACAATTGGTCACATCTAGACCCAATGTTGACTTTTGGTCAACTCCAGTCAATTCTGAACTATTGGGTCAAACCCTGGTCAACACTCTAGTCCATCAAGTCTCACTAAGCCTAACCCAACCCTATACTAGCAATCTAGCACAAGTACAAGCCAAATTAGGCTATCACACACATAAGTTTAAATATACTCATAATATAGGTAGGTATCCACATAGGTTATAACCTAATAAAAAATGCACATACATAGCTACATATCTACTTGCATTTCATTACATTAATATTATATCACACATATACCCACATAATTATATATACAAAACATATATATATATATACATAGGCTATTAACATATATGTGCATATAGGGAGAGCCATGTATGTGTGGTGTGTGGAGTGTGTGACAGGTTTTGTTAGGTTAGTGTGTGTATCAATGAGATGTGAGTCTAGGTGTACATGTAGTCATGTGGGTGTGAGCCTAGGTGTACATGTGGACATGTGGGTGTGATAGAGGACAGTAGAGTGTTGTGTCAGTTGGAAATCAGGAATTGGATGAGTGTGGATACATGGCAGTTCAAATCAGTCATGTATGTATGATAGGAACATTAGAGTATGTGTATGTTTAGAATTAACATATGTGTGACAGTGTGTGTGGGTGTGTGTGTAATAGGGAAGGGTTGAGGAGATGTGTGTGTGTGTTTGTAAAGAAAATAGTGAACTAAAACTCAGGTTTTTGCAATGACAGTTCATGATACGACCTAACCATTAACACCAAATTTGAAAACCATTCATCCATGACAACATCTAATCTAGCAGTTAAACCCAAATGGAAAAACCCAATCTAACATGTAAAATTAACATTAAAATCAGTTTTAGAAAAGAAAACCAAAATCAGAAATTAAACCATCAGTTGACAGTTCATATATATCATTTAACACCAATTCGAAATCCATTCCCCATCTCAAACACCAAATCAATAAGTAATCTCAAAACCTAATACACAATATATATGAATTAGTATATCGACTTGATCATGGAAAAATAGATTGAACTCATTTATGTTTCAGAAATTTAAACAGCTCACCAGGTATTGACAGTTTCAAAACCATTCCAAGCCTAATTTTGAAAACCCAAACCAACATGTAAACATCCCCATCTAACATACTAATCCACCCTAGCAGTCTAACAACATGTAAATGGATTTAAACATGGCTAATAAACTCAAAATCAGTTTAAGGAAAGGGATGAAGTTCAGAACTCCATTCCCAGGACTGTGTATCAGTCCCTCCCTTTTCAGCCCATCCATAATTCGAAAATCCATACAAAGAGCAAAAAAACCAAATCTAACATGTAAAACCCAACTAGCAGTAGTTTGTACACTTATGTAAGAGTTTAAATATGCAAATTGACATCAAGAAATCAATTGAACTGGAAATTAATATCAGAATTCCAAAACCGAATGCGTGTATCAGTCATATAGGGGAATTCGAAATTTGAACATCAAAATCATGCTAATGTGATCAATAAATGGTTGGTAAATAGTGTGTCACTTGTGTACGTGTTAACCATGGTGTTCGTGTCCGTGCAAGTGGACACGAACGTGTCCAAACACGAATTGACATTGCATTAGAAAAGGACAACACAACAGCCTCGTACGTGCGTGTCGAGCCTTCGTGGGCTCGACACAGAGCTTGAGGTGGGTCGAGCTCTTGCATAGGGGTTCGTCCATAGTAGGGCTAGGATTTCCACACCCTGACCTGGGTCGAACCCGTGTCGTGTCCAAGTTACAAGCCCGTGTCAGAGGAGGAATTTCTCGCGCATGCACACAGTGCGTGTCCAGTGCGCACGCGATTTCTCCTCGTGTGGTGAACCATATGCTCCCAAATTTTGGGAGCATGATGTCAGTGATTGCCCCATCATTTCTACAAAATTTTGTGTCCTCACGTGTCCTATACAGTGAGTACTAGGGCCCGATAGGCAGGACACCTAGCCGGGTATCGTGCAGCGTGTCCAACACCAAAAACTGACACAAAATGACACAGAAATACCTATGACCCTTCACAAAAATTAATGTACATATATAGATCTACAAATTCATGTAATTAGATTTACAAAAATCGAAAATAAATTCCTAAGTGATATTTCATCGAACACCTATACGTACACTATGACACGTGCCCGATACGGACACCAAACGGACACGAAATTGACCCAAACTTCAGGGACAGCTAGGGGACTCCTAGATCTACCCCAAAATGCAAAGAAAACCAAATATTAGATCAATTTGTGGAGTTTTACCTATATGTGCAAAAAGCAAGAAAGTGCTTCATTCTTCCTTGCTAGCCAAATGCTCCCAAATGACAACAAAACTGAGATGGTCCTCCAAAAAAGTAGGTAACCAGAAATTAGATCCTAATGCAAAAGACTAGGGTTAAAAAGGAGTTGAAATGAGAAAGTTATGGATTGGGGAAGATGTCTCTTTACCTCTTTCTTCAAAACTTGGAAAATTAATAAAAGAGGAAAGAACAAATGGAAGAGGCATTAAATAGGGGTGGAAAACCCTAAGTTGGCTGCCATGGGTGGGTTTGGGCTTAAGTCATGGGCCTATGGCTCAATTACATAAGTCATGAATTGAAAAATTATAAGTCATTGAGTTAAGTCATAAGTCATGAAACCATTCACTTAAACTTAATCTTCCTATTTCAAAACTAATTTCTAATGACTAAAATAGGTTAACTTAAGTTAGACTAGGGTCACCATAGCTAGGGTTGGCTTCTAGGCTAGTCTACAAGGTCTCAACTAATGAAAGTCAAAATCACAAGCCATGATTTAAAACAGTTTTAAATTGATTAAAAATCCCCAAAAATCATAATATGATTTAAATACAATAAATAATAATTATAAATACAAAATTTCAAAAATACTCTCATTCCAGAAACTGGGTGTTACAAGTCTACCCCCCTTAGAAAAATTTCGTCCTCGAAATTATGATGATCGCACCCTTCTAGGTCAAACCCCCAACAAATCAAAGTCGATAGATAACATACAAACATAATCCTACTGGTCGTGATATCACTGTCTTGATCAAGGTCACTATACTATCTATCACAGCATAAAACATCCTGACAGGTACTAATGGAATCACACAACAAGATGGAAAGAATAACAGGAAGACAGGCCTGCTAACCCGTCACCCGTAGCGTCGATATACTCGACTGTCAGCGCAAAAGCCCTGCCCCTCTGGGATGTATGCCTCTGATGGTGCGGGGCATGGTGCTGCGCTACAGGTGGCCTAGCTCCCTCTATCCAATCCATGACACTCAAGTAATATCCACCCTGATATTCCACTCAATTATACTAGGGCACCATCTATATGGTATCTATTCTACAATCTGATAATCATACCCGTCTATCCAGAACCATGTTACCAGAATCCTCGTCACACCAGTAAGTATGGTTGCGATAATCCATAGAGTCTACAACTAATGTACATACCTCTAGAATTATGGTATTTAAAATTTTTGCATTGTCGCTAGCTTGGCTGCAAAAACTTTAAATTCCCACACCCGAGAAATATATCCAAAATAAGACTATCTCATCGCCCAACCAGCTGATATGGCTGTAGAAGACTCTAGATTTCATGACTGAGGCAACCTAGCCCATAATGTTATCCTGGTAGAAAATTAAGTCAATAATGAATACCAAGAATCAAATTCAACGATGAATAAGGAAGATAGACATATACTGTCAGAATCGAATTTCGAGATAGTTTATAATAAGATTCTCAAGGGTCATTCCAGGAATCGTCTCAAGTAGTCCTAACTGTGATTGAGTACCTCTCCGTTATAGCCTATCTCTCAATCCTATCGCAGGCTCGCAGTAGTACAACTGTGTCGACGTACCACCATGATATCGTACTATTGCGACTCTCGACCTGCATGGGCCACCACTAAAAACGTGTCACGACCCGCACCCACTGTGAGGGTACGAGTACGTAATAGCGCCCAGCCTACGCCGCAGTGTCGGCAGTAGAACGCTGTCCTAGGTTACTATCTAATCAATAACTCACGCAATTATATAATATACTTGTCAAATCTTAACTCCGAACGGGGGACAAGTATAGATATAATGAAATCTCAATCACAGTCTAAGCACGATAAGATAACATAGAAGTTTATAACTAAAGACTAAACAACAATAATTATAAACTACTAAATAATAATATCTCAAACAAACTCAAATACAAACGCGTATCTCAAGTTATTATAATTCAAGTTCTAAAACATAAAAAAAACTAAACCAAGTCTACTAGCTAGTCTCCCGATCACTCCTGAGTGTCGGGGCCAAGGGTAGCTAAGCCATCTCCTGCTCCAAGGCAAGTAGGGCAAATGTCCTCAGGGCAATCATCTGTAATATTTTCAACAGGTCCAGTCAGGACAGGAACGAATACAATTCATCAAAAAATACCAAGTAAATGACAGAGAACTATAAAGCAGTTATAGACAGTTGTATTGATGAACATGGCAGTTTATATTCAGGTGATGGTATAGAGAGACAGATAAAGTACAAGGAAAGTAAGTAACTAAACAAGAGAAGAATCATGGCATTATAGACTGTAAAATAAAATCTAGCTGAACTAGAGTAACATGATGAGTCCAGACGGTACAATATAAGTCAAGTGTAATCCTAATGTGAGTTTAATACAAGAAAGTCGAATGTGATTCCAGTACAGTATGAGTCGAATGTGGTTCTAATCATTGTTCTAATAAGGTGATTCGAATAAGGTGATACGAATAAAGTGATTCGAATAGTGATTCACATGATGATCTAACAATGATTCGAATAAATTCTGCAAGTGTGTTTTAAAATACCGAGTTCGACATGTAAGTGGATGTAGGTAATACGGCACAACCCACACTGATCAGGTAAGGGATGGCTATCGTTCGAATATCATTCACAGAGGGGTGATTCGAATAGGGGGATATGTCTACATGTCTAATCAGTATTTCCCCACCAAGTCTAATACAAGTGAATCCATAATCTGATACATCAATCGAATACAAGTCCAACCAGCACATGAAGATGCTAATAAGTGGTTCGAATAGTTCAATTGGTGATTCAAATGATAGAGGCAAGACAAGTAAAGTATGTGTGTCATATACATGAATTCAGAAATAACAATACGTGTTTGTAACAGAGAATCACATACAACTAACTAGAACTGAAGTACAGTAATTGACAAGTAAATGAGAGAACTATCAGAGAATGTACTCGCCTGCTACTCTGAAAAAAGTAGTATAATATCAGATATCTGCACCGGAGTCAAAATGTCCTAAACAGAGTAATATGGGTTATAATATGTTCAAAATAAGGTAAATGAAGTCTACGATGCAATCTACATGAATTCTAGATCAAACTAGGTCAAAGTCAACTCTAAGTCAAACTTGGTCAACTGTCTAGGTCAAACTAGGTCCAAGTCAAACTTGGTCAACTCTAGATCAACCCAAGTCAACTACACTAGTCAAACTAGGTCAATTGGTCATATCTAGACCCAATGTTGACTTTTGGTCAACTCCAGTCAATTCTGAACTATTGGGTCAAACCCTGGTCAACACTCTAGTCCATCAAGTCTCACTAAGCCTAATCCAACCCTATACTAGCAATCTAGCACAAGTACAAGCCAAACTAGGCTATCACACACATAAGTTTAAATATACTCATAATATAGGTAGGTATCCACATAGGCTATAACCTAATAAAAAAATGCACATACATAGCTACATATCTACTTGTATTTCATTACATTAATATTATTTCACACATATACCCACATAATTATATAGACAAAACATATATATATATACATAGGCTATTAACATATGTGTGCATATAGGGTGGGCCTTGTATGTGTGGTGTGTGGAGTGTGTGACAGGTTTTGTTAGGTTAGTGTGTGTATCAATGAGATGTGAGTCTAGGTGTACATGTAGTCATGTGGGTGTGAGCCTAGGTGTACATGTGGACATGTGGGTGTGATAGAGGACAGTAGAGTGTTGTGTCAGTAGGAAATCAGGAATTGGAAGAGTGTGGATACATGGCAGTTCAAATCAGTCATGTATGTGTGACAGGAACATTAGAGTGTGTGTGTTTAGAACTAACATATGTGTGACAGTGTGTGTGGGTGTGTGTGTAATAGGGAAGGGTTGAGGAGATGTGTGTGTGTGTGTGTTTGTAAAGAAAACAGTGAACTAAAACTCAGGTTTTTGCAATGACAGTTCATGATACGACCTAACCATTAACACCAAATTCGAAAACCATTCATCCATGACAACATCTAATCTAGCAGTTAAACCCAAATGGAAAAACCCAATCTAACATGTAAAATTAACATTAAAATCAGTTTTAGAAAAGAAAACCAAAATCAGAAATTAAACCATCAGTTGACAGTTCATATATATCATTCAACACCAATTCGAAATCCATTCCCCATCTCAAACACCAAATCAATAAGTAATCTCAAAACCTAATACACAATATATATGAATTAGTATGTCGACTTGATCATGGAAAAATAGATTGAACTCATTTATGTTTCAGAAATTTAAACAGCTCACCAGGCATTGACAGTTTCAAACCCAATCCAAGCCTAATTTTGAAAACCCAAACCAATATGTAAACATCCCCATCTAACGTACAAATCCACCCTAGCAGTCTAACAACATGTAAATGGATTTAAACATCGCTAATAAACTCAAAATCAGTTTAAGGAAAGGGATGAAGTTCAGAACTCCATTTCCAGGACTGTGTATCAGTCCCTCCCTTTTCAGCCCATCCATAATTCGAAAATCCATACAAAGAGCAAAAAAAACCAAATCTAACATGTAAAACCCAACTAGCAGTAGTTAATACACTTGTGTAAGAGTTTAAATATGTAAATTAACATCAAAAAATCAATTGAAATCAAAATTAATATCAGAATTCAAAAACCGAATCATGTATCAGTCACATAGGGGAATTCAAAATTCGAACATCAAAATCATGCTAATGTGATCAATAAATGGTTGGTAAATAGTGTGTCACTGGTGTACGTGTTAACCATGGTGTTCGTGTTCATGCAAGTGGACACGAACGTGTCCAAACACGAATTTATAGTATATTAGAAAAGGACAGCACAGCAGCCTCGTGCGTGCGTGTCGAGCCTTCGTGGGCTCGACACAGAGCTTGAGGTGGGTCGAGCTCTTGTATAGGGGTTGGTCCATAGTAGGGCTAGGATTTCCACACCCTGACCTGGGTCGAACCCGTGTCGTGTCCAAGTTACAAGCCCGTGTCAGAGGAGGAATTTCTCGCGCATGCACACAGTGCGTGTCCAGTGCGCACGCGATTTCTCCTCGTGTGGTGAACCATATGCTCCTAAATTTTGGGAGCATGGTGTCAGTGATTGCCCCATCATTCCTATAAATTTTTGTGTCCTCACGTGTCCTATACAGTGAGTACTAGGGCCCGATAGGCAGGACACCTAGCCGGGTCTCGTGCAGCGTGTCCAACACCAAAGACCGACACAAAACGATACAGAAATACCTAACACCATTCACAAAAATTAATGTACATATATAGATCTACAAATTCATGTAATTAGATTTACAAAAATCAAAAATAAATTCCTAAGTGATATTTTATCGAACACCTATACGTACACTATGACACGTGCCCGATACGGACACCAAACGGACACGAAATTGACCCAAACTTCAGGGATAGCTAGGGGACTCCTAGATCTAGCCCTAAATACAAAAAAAAACCAAATATTATATCAATTTGTGGAGTTTTACCTATAGGTGCAAAAAGCAAGAAAGAGCTTCATTCCTCCTTGCTAGCCAAATGCTCTCAAATGACAACAAAACTGAGATGATCCTCCAAAAACAGTAGGTAACCAGAAATTAGATCCTAATTCACAAGACTAGGGTTAAAAAGGAGTTGAAATGAGAAAGTTATGGATTAGGGAAGATGGCTCTTTACCTCTTTCTTCAAAACTTGGAAAATTAATAAAAGAGGCAAGAACAAATGGAAGAGGCATTAAATAGGGGTGGGAAACCCTAGGTTGGCTGCCATGGGTGGGTTTGGGCTTAAGTCATGGGCCTATGGCTCAATTACATAAGTTATGAATTGAAAAATCACAAGTCATTGAGTTAAGTCATAAGTCATGAAACCATTCACTTAAACTTAATCTTCCTATTTCAAAACTAATTTCTAATGACTAAAATAGGTTAACTTAAGTTAGACTAGGGTCACCATAGCTAGGGTTGGCTTCTAGGCTAGTCTACAAGGTCTCAACTAGTCAAAGTCAAAATCACAAGCCATGATTTAAAACAGTTTTAAATTAATTAAAAATCACCAAAAATCATAATATGATTTAAATGCAATAAATAATAATTATAAATACAAAATTTCAAAAATACCCTCATTTCAGAAACTGGGTGTTACAAGTCTACCCCCTTAGAAAAAATTTGTCCTCGAAATTAAGATGATCGCACCCTTCTAGGTCAAACCCCCAACAAATCAAAGTCGATAGATAACATGCAAACATAATCCTACTGGTCGTGATATCACGGTCTTGATCAGGGTCACTATACTATCTATCACAGCACAAAACATCCTGACAGGTACTAATGGAATCACACAACAAGATGGAAAGAAGAACAGGAAGACAGACCTGCTAACCCGTCACCCGTAGCGTCGATATACTCGAATGTCAGCGCAAAAGCACTGCCCCTCTGGGATGTATCCCTCTGATGGTGCGGGGCATGGTGCTGCGCTACAGGTGGCCTAGCTCCCTCTATCCAATCCATGACACTCAAGTAATATCCACCCTGATATTCCACTCAATTATACTAGGGCACCATCTATATGGTATCTATTCTACAATCTGATAATCATACCCGTCTATCCAGAACCATGTTACCAGAATCCTCGTCACACCAGTAAGTATGGCTGCGATAATCCATAGAGTCTACAACTAATGTACATACCTCTAGAATCATGGTATTTAAAATTTTCGCATTGCTGCTAACTTGGCTGCAAAAACTTTAAATTTCCACACCCGAGAAATACATCCAAAATAAGACTCTATCTCATCGCCCAACCAGCTGATATGGCTGTAGAAGACTCTAGATTTCATGACTGAGGCAACCTAGCCCATAATGTTATCCTGGTAGAAAATCAAGTCAATAATGAATACCAAGAATCAAATTCAACGATGAATAAGGAAGATAGACAGATACTGTCAGAATCGAATTTCGAGATAGTTTATAATGAGATTCTCAAGGGTCATCCCAGGAATCGTCTCAAGTAGTCCTAACTGTGATTGAGTACCTCTCCGTTATAGCCTATCTCTCAATCCTATCGCAGGCTCGCAGTAGTACCACTATGTCGCCGTACCACCACGATATCGTACTATTGTGACTCTCGACCAGCATGGGCCACCACTAAAAACGTGTCACGACCTGCACCCACTGTGAGGGTACAAGTACGTAACAGCGCCCAGCCCACGCCGCAGTGTCGGCGGTAGAACGCTGTCCTAGGTTACTATCTAATCAATAACTCACGCAATTATATAATATACTTGTCAAATCTCAACTCCGAACGGGAGACAAGTATAGATATAATGAAATCTCAATCATAGTCTAAGCACGATAAGATAACACAGAAGTTTATAACTAAAGACTAAACAACAACAATTTAAAATACCGAGTTCGACATGTAAACGGCTGTAGGTAATATGGCACACCCCACACTGATCAGGTAAGGGATGGCTATCGTTCAAATATCATTCACAGATGGGTGATTTGAATAGGAGGATATGTCTACATGTCTAATCAGTATTTCCCCGCCCAGTCTAATACAAGTGAATCCATAATCTGACACATCAATCGAATACAAGTCCAACCAGCACATGAAGATGCTAATTAGTGGTTCGAATAGTTCAAATGGTGATTCGAATGATAGAGACAAGACGAGTAAAGTATGTATGTCGTATACATGAATTCAGAAATAACAATACGTATTTGTAACAGAGAATCACATACAACTAACTAGAACTGAAGTACAGTAATTGACAAGTAAATAAGAGAACTATCAGAGAATGTACTCGCCTGCTACTCTAAAAAAAGTAGTATAATATCAGATGTCTGCACCGGAGTCACAATGTCCTAAACAGAGTAATATGGGTTATAATATGTTCAAAATAAGGTAAATGAAGTCTACGATACAATCTATATGAATTCTAGGTCAAACTAGACCAAAGTCAGCTCTAAGTCAAACCTGGTCAACTGTCTAGGTCAAACTAGGTCCAAGTCAAACTTGGTCAACTCTGGGTTAACCCAAGTCAACTACACTAGTCAAACTAGGGCAATTGGTCACATCTAGACCCAATGTTGACTTTTGGTCAACTCCAGTCAATTTTGAACTATTGGGTCAAACCATGGTCAACACTCTAGTCCATCAAGTCTCACTAAGCCTAACCCAACCCTATACTAGCAATCTAGCACAAGTACAAGCCAAACTAGGCTATCACACACATAAGTTTAAATATACTCATAATATAGGTAGGTATCCACATAGGCTATAACCTAATACAAAAATGCACATACATAACTACATATCTACTTGCATTTCATTACATTAATATTATATCACACATATACCCACATAATTATATAGACAAAACATATATATATATATATATATATATATATATATATATATATATATATATATACATAGGCTATTAACATATGTGTGCATATAGGGAGAGCCATGTATGTGTGGTGTATGGAGTGTGTGATAGGTTTTGTTAGGTTAGTGTGTGTATCAATGAGATGTGAGTCTAGGTGTACATGTAGTCATGTGGGTGTGAGCCTAGGTGTACATGTGGACATGTGGGTGTGATAGAGGATAGTAGAGTGTTGTGTCAGTAGGAAATCAGGAATTGGAAGAGTGTGGATACATGGCAGTTCAAATCAGTCATGTATGTGTGATAGGAACATTAGAGTGTGTGTGTGTGTGTTTAGAACTAACATATGTGTGACAGTGTGTGTGGGTGTGGGTGTAATAAGGAAGGGTTGAGGAGATGTGTGTATGTGTTTGTAAAGAAAAAAGTGAACTAAAACTCAGGTTTTTGCAATGACAGTTTATGATACGACCTAACCATTAACACCAAATTCAAAAACCATTCATCCATGACAACATCTAATCTAGCAGTTAAACCCAAATGGAAAAACCCAATCTAACATGTAAAATTAACATTAAAATCAGTTTTAGAAAAGAAAACCAAAATCAGAAATTAAACCATCAGTTGACAGTTCATATATATCATTCAACACCAATTCGAAATCCATTCCCCATCTCAAACACCAAATCAATAAGTAATCTCAAAACCTAATACACAATATATATGAATTAGTATGTCGACTTGATCATGGAAAAATAGATTGAACTCATTTATGTTTCAGAAAATTAAACAGCTCACCAGGCATTGACAGTTTCAAAACCATTCCAAGCCTAATTTTGAAAACCCAAACCAACATGTAAACATCCCCATCTAACATACTAATCCACCCTAGCAGACTAACAACATGTAAATGGATTTAAACATGGCTAATAAACTCAAAATCAGTTTAAGGAAAGGGATGAAGTTCAGAACTCCATTCCCAGGACTGTGTATCAGTCCCTCCCTTTTCAGCCCATCCATAATTCGAAAATCCATACAAAGAGCAAAAAAAACCAAATCTAACATGTGAAACCCAACTAGCAGTAGTTATTACACTTGTGTAAGAGTTTAAATATGTAAATTAACATCAAGAAATCAATGGAACTGGAAATTAATATCAGAATTCCAAAACCGAATGCATGTATCAGTCACATAGGGGAATTCGAAATTCAAACATCAAAATCATGCTAATGTGATCAATAAATGGTTGGTAAATAGTGTGTCACTTGTGTACGTGTTAACCATGGTGTTCGTGTCCGTGCAAGTGGACATGAACGTGTCCAAACACAAATTTACATTGTATTAGAAAAGGACAGCACAACAGCCTCATACGTGCGTATTGAGCCTTCGTGGGCTCGACACAGAGCTTGAGGTGGTTCGAGCTCTTGCATAGGGGTTCGTCCATAGTAGGGCTAGGATTTCCATACCCTGACATGGGTCGAACCCGTGTCGTGTCCAAGTTACAAGCCCGTGTCAGAGGAGGAATTTTCCACGCGTGCACACAGTGCGTGTCCAGTGCGCGCGCGATTTCTCCTCGTGTGGTGAACCATATGCTCCCAAAATTTGGGAGCATAGTGTCAGTGATTGCCCCATCATTCCCATAAATTTTTGTGTCCTCACGTGTCCTATACAGTGAGTACTAGGGCCCTATAGGCAGGACACCTAGTCGGGTCTCGTGCAGCGTGTCCAATACCAAAAACCGACACAAAACGACACAGAAATACCTAACACCCTTCACAAAAATTAATGTATATATATAGATCTACAAATTCATGTAATTAGATTTACAAAAATCGAAAATAAATTCCTAAGTGACATTTCATCGAACACCTATACGTACACTATGACACGTGCCCGATACGGACACCAAACGGACACGAAATTGACCAAACTTCAGGGACAGCTAGGGGACTCCTAGATCTAGCCCTAAATGTAAAGAAAACCAAATATTAGATCAATTTGTGGAGTTTTACCTATAGGTGCAAAAAGCAAGAAAGAGCTTCATACCTCCTTGCTAGCCAAATGCTCCCAAATGACAACAAAACTGAGATGATCCTCCAAAAATAGTAGGTAACCAGAAATTAGATCCTAATGCAAAAGACTAGGGTTAAAAAGGAGTTGAAATGAGAAAGTTATGGATTGGGAAAGATTGTTCTTTACCTCTTTCTTCAAAACTTGGAAAATTAATAAAAGAGGCAAGAACAAATGGAAGAGGCATTAAATAGGGGTGGGAAACCCTAGGTTGGCTGCCATGGGTGGGTTTGGGCTTAAGTCATGGGCCTATGGCTCAATTACATAAGTCATGAATTGAAAAATCACAAGTCATTGAGTTAAGTCATAAGTCATGAAACCATTCACTTAAACTTAATCTTCCTATTTGAAAACTAATTTCTAATGACTAAAATAGGTTAACTTAAGTTAGACTAGGGTCACCATAGCTAGGGTTGGCTTCTAGGCTAGTCTACAAGGTCTCAACTAGTCAAAGTCAAAATCACAAGCCATGATTTAAAACAGTTTTAAATTGATTAAAAATCACCAAAAAATCATAATATGATTTAAATGCAATAAATAATAATTATAAATATAAAATTTCAAAATACCCTCATTCCAGAAACTGGGTGTTACAGCGATACCGATTATGTACCCTCTTAAATTATTACGGAAGGAGACATATACTTCTTTATTCTTCTTCGACAGTGTTGCGAATAATGATGCATCACCGGTCATGTGTCGTGAGCAACTGCTATTGAGAATCTATTTGCTTCTAGCATGTGAAGGGCGTTCCACCTACAAAACAGTTTGCAGATAAAACTCTTGGTACCCATTTCTTGTAGGGTCCTGACATGTTAGTCTTTGGTATCCATGCATAAACATTTAAATCTACTAACTTTCTGATTCTATATGTAGAGAATATATGACCAATGAGGCCACAATAATGACATTTTGCATGTTGATTGTTGAAAGTAGTGTGAGGTGCATGATTGGTAGGTTTTGGTTTTCTAGTATAGAAAAATGTATGCCTATTAGTCTTCTTGGGATTTGGTTTGGTATGGTTTGGTCTGACAGTATTTGGTTTGGGTGTGTTCCGATGATTTGGTAATTGACACGTGTTAGAATAGGAAGCAGCAACTTCAGGCCATTTTTTTAAACTAATTTCCAACTTTTTGGAGGTGTCATATAATCTAGAATAGTCAGATGTAAGTGTTTCCATTCTGACTTGTGCACACTGGAGATTCTTTCTCTTCTTAGATAGGTCTTTCTTTAGCTGGATGATAGTTTGGTTTTTTTCTTCGGATAACTTGATAGTCTCGTGTAACAACAGCTTAATAGAAGAAAGCTCACCAGACTCAATAGAAGAAACATTATTTCTAACATCAGCTAGTTGGTCGGTAAGTCTTCCTATCTCATCTTTGTACTCTTTAAGTACCTTCTTAGAGGTTTCATATTTACTACGAAGTTTCCTGTAGTCATCAAACAGGTCACTGAAAGCCTCTCCTAGTTGCTCAAAGGTGAAATCATCATAAGGATCAAACAGAGGATTAGTGGTTACCTTATCGCAAGCCATCAAGCATACATTTGCAGCGACATCCGATTGTTCGTCTTCTGAGTCGCTGGCTTCGCTCTCATGCCATATGCTTATATTTATGTACTTCCTTGATGTAGATCTCTTCAGGTAGCCTTTGTCATATTTGCTGTTTTTTTTTATTGATGATGATGCTGTTGGACAATCTTTCTTCATATGTCCTTTCATCTTACATTCGTAATAGGATCTTCCTCGTTGTTGTTGTTGTTGTTGTTGTTGTTGTCTTTTGTTCTTCTGTTGAATCTCATAAACTTCTTGAATTTTCTTACCAGAAGAGCTGGATCTTCAGAGTAAGAGTCGCTGTCGTCAAAATCATCTTCGACAGTTCTTCTATGTTGAGACTTGAAATCGATCGACTTCTCTGACTTCTCCTTTGGTATAGCATCTTCAAAGTCTTGAAGTTCCAACTCGTGAGTCAGTAGCTTACCCATGAGTGTTTCTAGAGACATTGTTGAGAGATCTTTTCCTTCAATGATTGATATAGCCTTTGGAATCCAGTTCTTTGTGAGAGCTCGTAGAAGTTTGCGAATCTTCTCATGGTTACTGTACTCCTTGCCTAATAAAGACAAAGGATTTACAATATCTAAGAATCTCGTAAACATCTGAGTGACGGATTCATTTGGCTTCATCTTGAATGCCTCGTACTCTTGAGTAAGTCTATTAATCTTTGACTCCTTGACTTGTGTTGTTCCTTCGTAGGTTACTTCGAGAAGTTTCCACACTTCATTTGATGTTGTGCAAGTTGATGCCCTGTTAAACTCAGTTCTGTCTAAAGCACAAAATAAAGCGTTAATAGCACGTGCGTCAAGACTGGCCTTTTTCTTTTCATCCTCAGTATATTTATCATGGGGTTTATCAACTAAAACTCCCTCAACCGTAATACGAGGAGGCTTTTTGTAGCCATCAATAACTATAGACCATAAGTCAAAATTAAGAGATTTTAAGAAGAAACCCATCCGTGTTTTCCAATAAGTGTAGTTTGTGCCGTCAAACAGTGGAGGTCTTTTTGTGGCTTGGCCTTCACTTATGAATTTTACAGTTGCCATGTGTAATATTGTGATCTATATAACAATTAAATATAACTGTAGTTTTACCTTACTTTAACTGTATAACCCGCTCTAATACCAATTGTAGGAACGAAGTCGTAAAATAGAATACTCTAGAGGGGGTGAGTAGAGTAGGCAGCGGAATATTGCAAACGAAAAACTTGTTAGCAGTTAGATCACAGAAATAATATCAATAAACAAAGTAATAATTGTAAAAGAAAAGAGATCAGAAGGCAAATGCAAACACAGCAATTTATACTAGTTTTTCTCTTGTGAGGACTAGTCCAGTCGAAAGAACTCTAGCTTCCAGTTGAATCCACTATTGAAAAATCCTGTAAGTTTTTATACAAAGTTCTTGCAACTTCTACAGACGCGAGCTTTGATAAGAAGAGCTCGACCAACTTCAGTTTTGAAGAGTCTTTCTTCAATCAAGCCTCTGATTACAATTTCTCTGAAATCTTCTAAACCGTACTGTACCGACAAATTGACTAGAGAATTGTAACTGGCTTGGGATTTGAAAGTGAAAGCTTTTTAGAAAACTCTTTGGAAGAAACGTAAGTTTTAGAAGAGAAGAGATGAAAGCGAATGAGTGATTTGAAATGATCAGAATTCCTCTCTATTTATAGTTTTCCAAAGGCAGAACTCTGGCAGAATTCAGACAGAACTCTATGTAACAATCCGCAACTGAAGGAAGACCAAGTTCAAAAATCCAACGTTCACTAACCGAACTCTGGCCGAGTTCTGTCAGGGTTGCTCAGGGATATTTTAAGAAAATATTTTTGGGCTTTTTGAAATCCTTTAGAAGCTTTTGTAAATAAGAGATGTTTTTCAAAACATAGTTCATTTTTTAAAACAATTTTGGATAGCCTATTTGTCAGTACGACTTGGTGTACAATGTATTCCTAGAATCAATAAAAGTAAAAATTATATTGCATAAAGAAATACAGTCTCGAGTGGCAAACATAGCTTCGGTCTTGAACTGAGTAGATATCCAATCTTGATCAGTGTCCAAGACATCTGAGTAGCTCCGTATATCGAGACAGAGTTTGATCAATTATTAAAATCAGGTTTGACCATGACCAATGGGCTAATAGTAGTTGTTCTTCCTCCTCCTCCTACGTAGCAGACCCCACCATTTTTTGCAGAGGATCTTCCTCCTCCGCCTCCAGTACATGCCGACATGGGGCAGATGTTCGCCTTCTTTCGGGAGATGCTTGAGGCACAACGAGTCAAATTTGAGGCTCAGCAGAGGCAGACGGACGCGATGCGTCAGGGTTTGGAGGATGCCCACCATCTCGCTCTAGCTGCAGTAGAGCGAGGAGCTCCAGCACAGGGTGTACAACCGAGTCCGGGCAATATTCAGGATTTCAAGAAGTTGGAGCCTCGGGACTTCAAAGGGACCGAGGGCATTGTCTATGCAAACGATTGGCTCGAGGATATCAAGCATCTTATGAGGGCTTACCGCCTTGCGGATGATCTGAAGGTCGAGGCGGGAGGACTACAGCTGCTAGACATCGCTCGCACTTAGTTCAGAAATGAGCCGGCTCTAGTTGGAGAGGGCCACTTGTCACGCCCCAGAACCAGAATACTGGCAAGTGGGGACGGACATGGCCAGCTACACAATACCAAAGCACACCAGTACTCTGAAATCACGTATAAGCTGTTAAGACATGGGGGTTACTTCTATAAGCCAACAGTCAATCCTAGGTTAAAGCAATCCTAGGTATCTCAATCACAGGCAATTATACAAGGTACAAGAAGTATGATCACCAGACATACAATAGTAAAGCGTCTCAAACCATATATACATGGATGATCATGAAGCTAGTAATACAAAATAGAGAAACTAGCAAGAGTATTAGTCATACATGATAGCTCTAGCTGCAGTCTAGAATACACGCATCACGTTTATGCCTGTAGGCTAAAGGTCAATGACTGTAAAACCCCTAAATTTCTACTACTTTTAAAAAAAAATTGGTAATGATTTTTTTGTATTGTACGTCACGTAGTTGTATTATACGTCGCGCGCGCAAATTTGTTTTTCGTAATTGCTCGACGAGTACGAATATGTGCGAGCGTACATACTTTTGAAATAAATATTTTTTTATATAGTCTCAAAATCGTATATATAATAATTATTTTGCTATCATACCAAAATTTCTAAGTTTTTTATTTTAAGCCTTTCATTTCTAACAACTACTAATATTTTTATTGTATACAAGAAAAATATTTATGTAAATATTATTTGTGCATAAATATATATTTCGTAAATATTTATTAGTTTATTTTTAAATAATAATGTTATTTTTGAAATTATTATTATAGTATTTTTGGAAAACATATTTTGAAATTTTATGGAAAATCTTGATTTGATTTTATGGATTGATTTAAATAGTAAATTAATATCTATAATTGAATTTGATTTATCTTATCTGATTTTAAGCTAAGGATGGAATTCAATTATATTTAAATTGATTTAGATTTGGATAGTAATTTTAATTTGATTTAAATTAAGTGGTAAATTATCTAAAAGGGGATTTAAATCTTTTTCCAATCCTTTTCCAATTGGGAATTCCCATATCCTATAAATAGGAAGGTACTCCACCATAAATTCCATACATCCACAAATTTTTCCACAACCCAAATCATGCATCGTGTCCATGTCCCTTATCCCCATCCACTGTTTATCCCCTTATATAAGTACACTGATTTTTCCTGCGTCCGACAATTCCGGACGTCAAAACCATTACGTGTCTCGCAGGACATCTCTCCTGACCCTCTTTGTTATGTCGAACACACTCGAGTAATCAAATCCCTAACCTAGTCCTACCTTAAACTCTGCCTCATGTTCCCTCTCCAAGCCGAATTCCCCACGAACACCCTGCGGCCATCATCCCCTCATCGTCCTCACCACGACTCCACCACCCGAACCACCAACAGCTTCGGCAAACCCCGTCATCACTACATCCAGCCCTAAGTCGATATCCTGGCCACCCGTTCCTCCTCCCTAACCGTCACCCAATACCACCACGTGGCCGCCATCATCTTCACCACGCCCCCTACTGACTGCAGCACCATCGCTCGACACGACCCCCGTCGCCGA
This sequence comes from Iris pallida, assembly GCA_029216955.1. Taxonomy (NCBI): domain Eukaryota; kingdom Viridiplantae; phylum Streptophyta; class Magnoliopsida; order Asparagales; family Iridaceae; genus Iris; species Iris pallida. The sequence continues at coordinate 110,188 of JANAVB010041416.1, read as the reverse complement.
CCAGCGTCACCTCCCCTTCCCGTTGACCATAAACTCCTATACCGGCTCCCCCTGGCCAGCGCCACACCACCGCCACTAGTTCTCCTCCTACGCCTCCAAGACCAAGACACAGCTACCACCTCCAACTCGAAACTGCCACTACCGTACACATCTCCCTTACCACCGGATCCAACTGATCCCGGCCACCATAGCCCTAACCTAACCAGACCGTGTCCCCAAGCCAGCCAATCAACCACCGCCATCGACTCCAAAATCCAACAAAAAGAACAAGATACCCTAACCCTCACCCGAACTCCGTGCCAGTCGCAGTTCATGCCACCTTGATCACAGTTCGTGCCACCTTGATCAACGCAGCACACCAGGCGTCCTACCATGCAAGACACCTTACCATTTGCTGTTTATTTATTTTAGCTCATATTTCATGCATTATTCACTATTTTATTTATACAAATAAACAGTGATACATGGTATAACCTATTAGAACTTACTGTTCAGTTATATCTCCTGTTATGTATTATTTTTCTTACACATTAAACCTAGAATTAAGGGACCACCTTGTGTGTTGCATTCATTGGCCTTGACACATCGTACCACGAGGTTGTGTGTCGTATGTAGAATACGGACATGCGTGACTGGCTGGCCACCGGTACGTATAAGCCGTACGATAGGAATAACCGCTAATAGAGGTTGCATGCTTAGTTTGACTTAGCGGTTATAGAGGTTACTGTTGTGGATACAACATAATAGGCATTGGGCAGGGAGGAAAATTCCTTAGCGTATGGGCTTCGATGCACTTTTCCTTTTGTAACCCGTGAGCTCCGCCGGAGATGCGGGTCAGATTACCCATGATTACTGACGGCCACTAACGTTCTGCGGAACGTTATGCTCTTACTGATGGGGCATCCGGTGCCCCAAGGGGGGACCATGCCGATCCTATTTAGCCAGGGCCCATGCGTAAGAAGGATTGTTCTTAACTACATTTCACTTAGAACAGTTAGACACCTTTATCCGTTAGGTACGAGTACTTTTGGTTTGGGTACTTGTATCTGACCGTGGCTTGGAACAATAACTTGTCGCAGATTAGTTCGTCACATCTTATCCTTGTTTGGTTGTAGGTGTGACTTACTACTTCGATGAGAAGGTATTGAACCTTGTTGGGGTTCGGATACCATATTAGATTTATACCATAGAAAGATACGTTACCGTGAATTAGTTTACCATCTCCTGTCCTTGTTTGGTTGGAGGGATGGTAAGCTAGTTCAATAGATGTGTATTGGACTATGTTATAATTCAATTGACTTATTTATTTGAGCAATATTTATTCAGTTTATATGGCATTATATTATGTGTCTTGTTACGTCCCTCTGAGGACCTGGTTATCTCGCCAGGTGTGTGCTCTTGTCTTTCGCAGGTATTCCAGTCGTGGCCATGATCATCTATATTTCTTCGAGGATGATTGCACTTTGATCGTCTTCGCTTCGCTTGCCAAACTCCTTCTTTTGTATATCATGTATTTCTTTTCATAGTTGGTAATAGATTTGTCTCCGTCGAACTACATGTACCAATGACAATTCATAGTCGATTATATGATATCTTTTATTCATTTATTTTGTGTGGATGAGATTAGTCATGGTTCTACTGCATTTTATAGCTTACGTATATTTATTATACGGCTGGCATGTCTACGTTCCTAGTCCTACGTATTTTGGGACTGGGACGTTACCTGTTTTTGTGGTGGCCCATGCAGGTCAAGATAAATTGTTTGGTTACTTTACCGTACCAAGCCAGCCTGCGAATAGGATTAGAAGTCTAGGATCTCATCCACATACTTGACCTCTTTTCTAGATTTTATGTACCGTTCGACTCATCGATTGTATCTTGCTTGATTCCTTCTATCATTATTCTTATATTCCATTCGTGCTTGCTAGAGGTTAGGAAGGTGACCCCTACTAGTTAGACATGTTACTTTTATCCCAAAACACCATTAGTTTAATTCTTTTAAGTTGGGTAGAATGCCTTGTGACCTAGCAAACCCTTTATCCTTGTGACCTATATTAGTAAATTCACTTAGATTCTAGAATTTAGAGGACTCTAACCCATCTAGTTAACCAAGGACTTGGACAAGAAGACTATAGGATGATCGTATGAAGACCATCGCATGACATGACTTATATCCTTTAGAAGTTCGAACCAATTTCTACTTTCTTCCAATCTTAGTCTCCCATGCCTATGTTTTTACCACCTTGACTAATGTTGCTACTATAATCTAGTTTTGCAAACTCATCCATTTATCGAGTTTGTTCATGACTTATGCTATTGAGTGCGCTCACTAACATATTGTCTAATCAGAACCGGTGCATGATGGTCTGATCAACCGAGTGCACTTTGGATCGCCTTTTCAACCTACGTGGATGTGATGTAGATAAACTTATCCCTTGGAATCTCATCCACGACTGCCTTGACGATTCTTTCGAAATTTATATGACCGCCTTTGAACCACGTATTCGTAATTGATAATGTCGTCATTGAACTCCTTAAATCGCTTTCGCCTTCACCGATTTTGGAAGGACGAAGGCACTTGTACTTGAATTTCCTCTAGCTGTCCTATCAATTATGACCATTACCACTCGATGTTGCTATATCTTCATCTCAAACCACTCGTCCTTTTTCTCGGCCCTATATTTAATATAATGGCCTTCTAATCGCTTAATTTAGGAGTAAATCAAATTCATTCTCTTAATCATGCTCTCAACCTACTCTCAAGAATTTATATCTTCTAGGTCTCTAATTTATTTTCTCATAATACCATACAATTCCTTATTGCAGGTTATCTTGATTAAACTTTAAGCCTTGATCATTTTCACTCTTGCATATCTATGATTATTTTTGTATTTATAAATCACGATTTCCTAATGCATCTTGTGTTGAACGTTGTGAATTGATTTTTCCTCATCGCTACCCCTTTGTGCCTTCTCACCCCCCTACTACTTCTTAATTTCGAGGACGAAATTCTTTTAAGTTGGGTAGTATGTAAAACCCCTAAATTTCTACTATTTTTTTTTAAAATAAATTTGGTGATGATTTTTTTGTATTGTACATCACGTAGTTGTATTATACGTCGTGCGCGAAAATTTATTTTTCGTAATTGCTCGACGAGTACGAATATGTGCGAGTGTACATACTTTTGCAATAAATATTTTTTTATATAGTCTCAAAATCATATATATATATAATAATTATTTTGCTATCATACAAAAATTTCTAAGTTTGTTATTTTAAGCCTTTCATTTCTAACAGCTACTAATATTTTTATTGTATACTAGAAAAATATTTATGTAAATATTATTTGTGCATAAATATATATTTCGTAAATATTTATTAGTTTATTTTTAAATAATAATTTTATTTTCGAAATTATTATTATAGTATTTTTGGAAAATATATTTTGAAATTTTATGGCAAAGCTTGATTTGATTTTATGGATTGATTTAAATAGTAAATTAATATCTATAATTGAATTTGATTTATCTTATTTGATTTTAAACTAAGGATGGAATTCAATTATATTAAAATTGATTTAGATTTGGATAGTAATTTTGATTTGATTTAAATTAAGTGGTAAATTATCTAAACGGGGATTTAAATCTTTTTCTAATCCTTATCCAATTGGGAATTCCCACATCCTATAAATAGGCAGGTACTCCTCCATAAATTCTATACATCCACAAATTTTTCTACAACCCAAATCGTGCATCGTGTCCGTGTCCCCTATCCCCATCCACTATTTATCCCCTTATACAAGTACACTAATTTTTCCTGCGTCTGACAACCCCGGACGTCAAAACCATTCCGTGTCTCGCAGGACATCTCTCCCGACCCTCTTTGTTATGTCGAACACACTCGACGCAATCAAATCCCTAACCTAGTCCTACCTTAAACTCTGCCTCATGTTCTCTCTCCAAGCCGAATTCCCGACGAACACCCCGCGGAGATCATCCCCTCATCACCCTAACCACGACTCCACCACCCGAACCACCAACAGCTTCGGCCAACCTCGTCATCGCCGCGTCCAGCCCTAAGTCAATCTCCTGGCCATCCGTTCCTCCTCCCTAACCGTCACCCGATACCACCACGTGGCCGCCATCATCTTCACCACGTCCCCTACCGACTGCAGCACCATCGCTCGACACGACCCCCGTCGCCGACCAGCGTCACCTCCCCTTCCCGTTGACCATAAACTCCCATACCGGCTCCCCCTGGCCAGCGCCACACCACTGCTACTAGTTTTCCTCCTACGCCTCCAAGACCAAGACACAGCTACCACCTCCAACTCGAAACTGCCACTACCGCACACACCTCCTTTACCACCGGATCCAACTGATCCCGGCCACCATAGCCCTAACCTAACCAGACTGTTGTCCCCAAGCCAGCCAATCAACCACCGCCATCGTCTCCAAAATCCAACAAAAAGAACAAGATACCCTAACCCTCACCCGAAACCCGTGCCGGTGCCACGTCACCGACTGCGTTCTCCCCTAGACCCCCAGATCCAGCTACGAGCGCCTCCGTCTCGCTCCTTCATGCGTCCCATGTGCCTCCCTCCGCCAGATCTGTGTTGTCGACGACGAGCCGGCGCCGGAGCTCCTCCAGTCGAGCGCTGCATCGCCGATCTCGCCGGGATCTCCCCCGCAGCGCCGCCTAAGTGCCCGTTCGAAAACCCCTAGCCAGTGATTCTCCGACCGCCTCTCTCTCTCTCTCGCTCACTCTCTCTCCCTCTCGTTCTCCCATGCTCTCTCTCTCTCCTCCTCTCATTACTTTTAATTGCTTTTTCCATTCTTTTTGTGTTGTTTCTTACTTCCTTTCTCGTGAACTGAGAATGAAGGGATAGCGGGTTTTGGTTTGTTTTAATTATTTATTTATTTTTATTCTTTTATTTATTAATGTTATTTTTGCTACTTAGTATTATTGATAAAACTATGGTTAATACTTAGTTTATGAATATAATAATATTAGTTTATGATTTTTCAGTATTATTAACAAAAATATTATTTATTATATTTACTCATGTCAAAAGATACTTTGTTATAAAGTTATCTACACTTATACGTAGTACAAATATATGATTGTTAGTGTTATTTTATTTTGTTATTACTAAAGTTTTGTTATTGGATTATATATATTTCTATATCCTTAAAATTATAATTATAATCCTATATATGTCTTTGGACCTACAAATTTCTTTTTTAAAATTTTTGTTTAGAAGCCTAAAAAAATATTCTTATTATTACTCTAGTTTGTGTGTTTAAAGGATGGCCTTTGAATCTAGATTATTTCGACCAAGTTTAGTTATAGTCCTAGATCACTTGCTAGAATTCAAATTTTGCTAAAATATTTCATAATAAGTTCCGAGTCTTTTCAGAGTAATTATTTTGAACTAATAAAATGTAGTTTCCAAATTTTGATATATATAAATTATTTTTATAGTTATAAACATTTCTCAAATTTTTTTTATAGTCAGTAGAGTATAGATTTTTATCAAGATGTTATTTTTACAAAACATGCTTCTTAGCCTTAAATAAATTTTCTACTAGTATTTTGTTTCCCTTAAAATATTTTGATTTATAAGACATAGGTTTCAGCGTAGAATAGTATGTTGGCAAAACTTAGAGTTTTGCCTTAAAACATTTTTATTTTTCAAGTATATATATCTAAAAACTATTTTAACTAATAAAAATACTTTTTCAAGTATTATGAGATATTTCTAAAATCGTATATATAATATTTATCCGATTTCCTTCGACTATCCTTCTTTCTGTGGCTAATCCCATTATTCATGTTCCCTCGCCAATTCAAGACTACCTTATGTCCACCTTAACTAATTTGACCCTTCTGAACCCAATGGAACTGTCCGTGCCATCAACAGAGGTCTCCTTATGTAGTTGTTACACCGAAGTCACAGTTCGTGCCACCTTGATCATCGCAGCACACTAGGCGTCCTACCACGTAAGACACCTTGCCATTTGCTGTTTATTTATTTTAGCTCATATTTCATGCATTATTTACTATTTTTTATGCAAATAAACTGTAATACATGGCATAACCTGTTAGAACTTACAGTTCAGTTATATCTCCTGCTATGTATTATTTTTCTTACACATTAAACCTAGATTTAAGGGACCACCTTGTGTGTTACATTCATTGGCCTTGACACGTCGTACCACGAGGTTGTGTGTCGTATGTAGAACACGGACATGCGTGACTGGCTGGCCACCGGTACGTATAAGTCGTGCGATAGGAATAAACGCTAATAGAGGTTGCATGCTTAGTTTGACTTAGCGGTTATAGAGGTTACTGTTGTGGATACAACAAAGTAGGCATTGGACGGGAAGGACAATTCCTTAGCGTATGGGCTTCGATGCACTTTCCCTTTTGTAACCCGTGAGCTCCGCCGAGACGCGGGTCAGATTACCCATGGTTACTAACGGCCACTGACGTTCTGCGGAATGTTATGCTCTTACTGATGGGGCCTCCGGTGCCGCAAGGGGGGACCATGCCGATCCTATTTAGCCAGGGCCCATGCTTAAGAAGGATTGTTCTTAACTATATTTCACTTAGAACGGTTAGGCACCTTTATCCGTTAGGTACGTGTACTTTTGGTTTGGGTACTTGTATCTGACCGTGGCTTGGAACAATAGCTTGTCGCAGATTAGTTCATCACATCTTGTCCTTGTTTGCTTGTAGGTGTGACTTACTACTTCGATGAGAAGGTATTGAACCTTGTTGGGGTCCGGATACCATATTGGATTCATAGCATGGAAAGATACGTTACCGTGAATTAGTTTACCATCTCCTGTCCTTGTTTGTTTGGAGGGATGGTAAGCTAGATCAATAGGTGTGTATTGGACCATGTTATAATTCAATTGACTTATTTATTTGAGCAATATTTATTCAGTTTATATGGCATGATATTATGTGTCTTGTTACGTCCCTCTGAGGACCTGGTTATCTCGCCAGGTGTGTGCTCTTGTCTTTCGCAGGTGTTCTAGTCGTGGCCATGATCATCTCTATTTTTTCGAGGATAATTGCACTTTGATCGTCTTCGCTTCGCTCGCTAAACTCCTTCTTTTGTATATCATGTATTTCTTTTCATAGTTGGTAGTAGATTTGTCTCCGTCCAACTACATGTACCAATGACAATTCATAGTCGATTATATGATATCTTTTATTTATTTATTTTGTGTGGATGAGATTAGTTATGGTTCTACTGCATTTTACAGCTTACGTATATTTATTATACGGCTGGCATGTCTACGTTCCTAGTCCTACATATTTTGGGATAGGGGCGTTACAAGGACCAAAACACGAGCTAAACATGTGCTCGGAGGCTAAATGCCACAAAAGAATAACGTACATAACCAGTGGGATAATAAAATGAGAAACCCACTTGGGTACTCTGGCGCTCTGGATAGTCACCGTCGAGTAGATGGTGCGGAAGATCCTCTGGGCTTCTCTATCAAATCTGGCCAAACAAAACTAGTGGGGTCAGACCCCCAATAGCAAGTACCACAAAGGAAGCCAAACTTATGAATTAAAACCAGCAATCACTAACATCAACAATTAGAGATACAAATGAGTAAGGGCAGATTGAGACTCGTGCACTACCAATGCACTTATCCCGAACATAGGAAGACAATAAGTAAGCATCTTGGAGCATAAAGTAATTATCATGCAACATAATGTAAAGTGTAGACATGTTAAGTAAACAGAAGTTTGAGAATATGTAAAAGCAATTGAACATGTGAACTTATGAGATAGTCGGGTCATAAGAGCATGGTGATCCGATATAGGAAGTCATGTATAGCTTGTGAGATAATTGAACATGTGAGCATATAAGAATTATATAGAAAGACAATGATAAGTGGACTTAGGAACTAATTCAGAAGTCAAGTTACAACCCTTAAACCAAACAAGGACCTGGGTTGTAACCCTTCTCCTGAACAGAACTTAATCTATAATCATTGTGCAGCATAAGGATCATGTAGAACATGTGAGTACTAAATAGGACGACAAATGATAGGATAACTTAGGAACCATTCCGAAAGCTAAGTTACAACCCGTAAACCAAATAAGGACCGGGGTTGTAACCCTTCTCCTGATTAGAACTTTATCTCCGACCATTTATCGATGAAAGTAAGCACAAACCATAATGTACTGAAATAAACATACGGACACTGTCTAGACAAAACTAGACTGGACTGGACTGGACTGACTCCATCCATCAATCACGGCCAAGAAATGAGTACGGCTTGATACTTTATCTAACTAGGGTTATAACAAGCCTAGTTACTAACAAGATGCAAAGAGATTTCCAAGTCCAGTTACCCGCCTGCTGCTACTGGAGTGACCCCAGCAAAAGAAAACAAGTATAGCAGACACACTGCAGTAAGATACATGTATCCTAAGGAGGTGCCCCACTCGACGGTGGGCTGGAAATGTGCTCATCATGACAGATAGCTCCAAATCCCATGTATATATATAAATATAAGGCCGGGATCAAACGGACAACAGGTAACTGGGAAAGTCTCTTCATGAACTACTTGATCAATCTAGTCATTAATCGCCAGATTCAGTATGAATCCATGACCGTGGTCATCAGGAATCCATGTCTTAGACATGATGCAATACAGAACATGTAGCTTGTACAAACACACTCAAGAGAAACACCCACGGTGTCCAAATCATTCATTACTTGTAAGCCAATAAAGCCGTCGCAACAACATTCATGGTTCATGTCAAGTCATATTACTTGTTATATTACTTGTCTAGAGTGCACCATGACGGTTCACTATCATGTTAAGAGTACTTGTTAGGGGTGCGCCACGACGGGCCACAATCATATTAAGAAAAGAAGTGACATGTGACTTGAGTGCACCGCAACGAGTCACTATCGTGTTAAGCAAAGAAGAAAGACATATTATGAGTGCACCACAACGGGTCACTATCGTGTTAAGCAAAGAAGAAAGACATATTATGAGTGTACCACAACGGGTCACTATCATGTTAAGCAAAGAAGAAAGACATATATTATGAGTGCACCACCACGGGTCACTATCATGTTAAGCAAAAGAAGAAAGACATAAATCATGAGTGCCCTACCATGGGTCACTATCATGTTAAGCAATCATAGACGTAAGAAAGCTTGTAGATAGATCTTGATAAAATGTGCATCATAACATATGAGAAGGAATAAATGAGGTAACTACTTGGCCTAAAACACCAATTGAATCTGTGCTAGTGTTAAGGGTATGAGAGTGGTACAATCATTCTCTAACTGTACAATATTATCAAATCATGTTAAGAAATTCATTTATTAAAGAAATATCAAGCTATTAAGTAGGGTCGTCGTAATTTAGGCCAAGATAGAAAACATGCAATGCAATCATAAGCTCCATATCAAGAATGAAAGAAACTTGCATAAAATAGTTGGTAACATATTCTTGAAGCCAAGGAAAAGATCTACAACTTTTATGTTGGGAGTTGGGAGAAATTCTGGCCACAAATCAGCCAAATAGGACATAAAACATCCAAAATAGGCACTATACGGTACTATGCAAGCCATGCGGCACTATTCATCCATGCGGCACTATGCAAGCCATGCGGCACTATGCATCCATGCGGCACTATACAAGCCTCCGGTACTATTCATCCTGTGGCACTATTCATTTCTGTGATACTATTCATTCCTACGGTACTATGCATCCATGCGGCACTATTCATCCATGCGGCACTATTCATCCATGTGGAACTATTCATGCCTGCGGTACTATGCATCCATGTGGCACAATTCATCCATGCGGTACTATTCATACCATACGGCACTATGCAAGCCATACGACACTATTCATCCATACGGCACTATGCAAGCCTACGGTACTATGTAAGTCATACGGCACTATTCATCCATGCAGCACTATTCATCCTACGGCACTATTCATCGTACCTGCCAGAATCAGGACAGATGAACATAAAAGATGTCCAAATCTTATTTTGGCCATAACTTCCTCAAAACAAGTCGAAATCTAACTTTTCAAAGGTCCATTTTGGATAAAATCGAATTCTCTACAATATAGAACAATTAAAACTTAAAAATAATAAAGTTTAGTAGATCAAAACCCAAAAAAATCGAAAAGGCTATAAACTTAGATCTACAAAAATTTATCCACCAAAATGAAAAATGTTAAGTTCTAAACATGTTTAGAATCATGTAAGGAAGAGTTTAGAACAAAGAAAATAATATTTGTCTAACATTTGGCAAGATGTACTTGCCTTAGGTTGGAGGAGAAAATGAAGAGGAAGAAGATGAAGAGAATGAAAATAATGGAGGAGAGAGAGAGGAGTTGGGTTTTATACAAACCTTCTCATCTCAAACCCACCTAAACCGAACCAAGCCCTATACCAAGTTGAACCGAACCAAATTAAACCAAGTCAAGTTTAACCTACTTTGGAAAAAATTTATAATATTCGAAAACCAAGAAATACGAAATACGGCTCAAAATACGTACCCGTACATAAATACTGAGACGAGTCTCACACCACACCTGGACGGAGTTCAAGGACTTATTTTAGAAGAAGTTCTTATCTCCCACGGACAAGATATATTTGGCTAGGCAGTTCCAGAACCTCCAGCAGGGAGGCATGTCTGTAGAGGAGTACGCTGTAGAGTTCGGCAGGCTTAGCCGATATACAGAGTACATGGTGCGGGACCCGAAGATCAGGGCGAGCTACTTCAGAGAGGGAATGACTTGGGATATGAAGATCCTCATCCCCTCTTTCTACTCGACGTACGCTGAGATCCTTGCGGAGGCACGCAAGGTGGAGCGAGAGTTGGGCCTGAAGCCCAAAAGGGACCGTAATTTCTTTTCGGGGACTACTAACAGCGTGGGGGTTCCAAGCATCCTCAGCTCCAGCACAGTTCATTCCCGACATCGCAGCATCAGACCCCAGCTAGGTTGCCCCTTCAGCAGGCGCCACAACAGCAGCAGAGGCCAGTTGAGCATGCCCCTCCGTGCCACTTTTACAAAAAGCCTGGGCACATTTGGAAGGTTTGCAAGAAGAGGCTGGGGGTATGCCTCCATTGTGGTGCCGCAGGCGATCAGATGAGGGAGTGTCCTGCGAACCCTCGTAGGGCAGTCCAGGGAGCAGTGTAGCTCAGGGAGCACCAGCTAGGCCACCTGCAGCACAACCGAGGGGTCCACCACTTTCGATGTAGCATCAGCATTTTGTTCAGCACCAGCAGCAGAGGGGTGCTCAGGGTAGAGCGTTTGTACTGACGGTTGAGGAGGCCAAGCCCGTCGACGATGTTATAGCAGGTTCTGTTTTTCTCCATTCCATTCCAACTTCAGTTTTGTTTGATAGTGGTGCATCACAAAGCTTTATATCTGCTTCTTTTGCCCTCAAGTATTATATACCTGCTGAATCTTTTGGTAGGACTTACAAGATCATGACCGGGGGAGGTATCATCCTGGTCGGTGATGTTTGCAAGGGGCAGAGTATTTCATTGGAAGGCCGGGAATTGAGTGCGTATTTGTTCGTAATGCCACTACCGAGCTACGATATTGTACTCGAGATGGATTGCTTGATTAGACACTTTGCTAGCATAGATTGTAGAGGAGGTAGGGTTTTGTTCAGTCCTCTAGGGGAGCCAAAATTTGAGTTTGTTAGGGGATCAGCAGAGCAGGGTGATAGTGCTATTTGTGGAGCTATTGTCACCCCCAGTTTCTAGAAACAGGGGTATTTTTGTCATTTTCCACTTTTGAAATTATTTTGGAATTATTTATTTATTTATGGCATTATTTTGGGGATATTTGAATAGGGTTCGAATTTCAATTCATTCCGACTTGTTTTGACTTGTTTCGGGGACCCGGGATATTTTAACCTTAGCGGGCCCACACACTAGTTAGCCATGGCCCACATGTTAGATATTTTGGTTAGAGACTAGACTATTATTTTTAGTTAATATTAGTTAGAGATTAGTGGTTTCGGTTTGACTAAACTACCCCCGGTTTAACCCTTTCCTATTTATTAGCTATTTAAACCATTGGAGGGCAAACTTGTAATTATCCAAATAGGACAAAACCCCCATGTGTGGCTGGCCATAGAGTAGGGATAAGGAGGAGAGAGAAAACCACCTTTCCTTTCATTCTCATCCACTTTTTCTTCTTCTTCTCCAAAGGGCTCTTCCTCCTTTTGAAGCTTCCATTGATTTTCTCCTCCAACCAAGGTGATTCCTTCTCCAAGCTTGTTTATTTTCTCATGTAGATTGGTTAGGAAACCCACTAGGATGATTTCCATGGTGGTGTCCCCATTAGAGACCATTTTTGTGTCCTTTGGACATTTCTAGGAGTGTCCACTTGTAGGTTTGTGTCCCAATAGGAAAACTCCCTTTTTGGACACTTGGATATTATTCTAATATTGTTTTTGTGATGTTCTCATTAATATTCAGATTTGACATGTTTAGAATGAGTTCTCCATGTATTTATATGTATCATATTCTTCCTATATGTATTTGTATATATATAGTTATATATATATATATTGATATATATATGTGGTTATATATGGGTGTATATATATATTTGTGGTTGTGGTGGCTTTGTGTTAGTGTGGGGGAGTGTTCCAGGTTCGGCCACAGGAGGCCTAGCATGTGTGTGTGTGTCTATGTTAGAGAGGGGGGAGTATGTATTTTAGTATGTATATGTGGAGGGGTGTTTGAGAGGGGAGTGTGTTATAGAGAGTTTGAGATAGAGAGTGTTGGAGGAGGGGAGAAGAACACCTTACAAAACAGTCCAGATTTTGCCATATGTTGGCTGTCCCCATGACTCCAAATCAGTCCACATTAATACATGTAAGCTGTCCCAAAACTTTACACTTTCAGCCTAGTTTTTCCCCCTTGATTGCTGTCCTATATAGCCACATTTCAGTCCATTGTATTCCTCTATAGGACAGCCCTCTAACAGTCCATGAAACCCCAACAAAATAGCCCTCCTCTTCCCCATAAATGACAGTCCATGTTGGTGCCAAATCCACACAAATCAGCCCACAATTTCAGACTTACACACCCTCTTGTGGCTGTCACATTGGACCTCATTTCAGCCCAAAGAAACACTTACAAATCAGCCCATATATGAGCCTAAATGGCTGTCCAAGTGCCACCATCAAAATCAGTCCTTGAACACCATAAATCAATCCACAAACCCCCATCAAAATCAGTCCATGTATCCCCAAAACCTGTCCAATAATTGCTTGTGTGTGTGAGTGTGTTTTGTGAGTTGTGTGTGTGTGTGAGAACCTACTAGTAAGTGATACTAGTGTCCCATAGTTAGCCTATGTGCAAAACTAGTAGGAAACCTATAGGGGAGACTTATAGAGTGTGGTTTTATGTGAGAATGAGTGGTGGGGTGAGTGTGGTATAGAATAGGGTAAATTCATGATATGTTAATATAGGTAATAAGGTAAACCTATACCCCGTATCCTAACATGACCTAGATAACTAGGATACCCCAATTTCTTGGTAGGTAAACCTTAGATAGGTTGATATCTAGCTACCCTAAGGAGCCTAGGCTAGTTCCATGGGTATTTGTAAGGTTTTATTGGTTTTTGGCAAGGTATCGGGATTTACCTTAGAAGGGTAAATCCTAGTTTTGCCTAGAAATAGGATACTTGTGTTAGAAGCCTAAGATGGTGTTAGAACTTGATCCCCGTGGTTGGTAATGATCAAATATGGTACTCTAAGACTAGTTTTGACGTCGGTTGACCTTTTTGACCAAAAGTCAACGAAAGTCAACCGAGAGTTAAACTTAGCCTTAAAGCGACCCGATTTGACCGAAACCAACCCAGAGTTGACCAGTTGACTGAAAGTCAACAGTTGGTCAACATTAGACCAGTTTGACCTAGAGTTGACCAGAGTTGACCAGAGTTGACTTTTTGACCAAAAGTCAACTGTAAGTCAACCGTTGATCCAGATTGACCTAGTTTGACTTGGAATGACTTCCAGTGACCTAGTATGACCTAGTATGAACCAGTATAGCCTAGTATGACTCAGTTTGACCTAGATTGACCTAGTATTGACTTAGACTTGCATTCATGGCTTATATTAGCTTCCTTTTTCAGTATTTAGTCCTGTTTGACTCATAGTATTTTATTTTAGGTCTGTGATCACTCTGAGTATCTGTTCACCTATCAGCTCAGGACCACAGGCGAGTACATTCACTGATAGTTTTCATTGTCTTGATATCTGCTATATCCGATTCAGTTGTAGTGTTATACTCGATTTCCAGTCACGACAGTTCACGGACTAGTATATGTTGGATCATGACATGGGATGTTGTTCCTAGAGTTTCATGGTATATTGATACATGTTCTATCTTATTTCAGTGTATTGGTATAGACACCGATTTCAAAAGGGGACTTGCTACCCTCTTATGGAATCCCGTGTCATAACGTGTCATGTCCAGATCCATTGTACTATTCGAGGATGGGGGAGTTATTAGTGGTTGTGTGATCAATTCCCACATGGTTCTATGGTACTCATGGTTCATAGCTATACCTTCACCTCACGACGGGTAAAGCCTTACCCTATACGGTTCATAGCTTTCCATGGTGACCGGCCTTATCGTTTCTATTGTATTCATGGTTCATAGTCGGTCAGATGGAAAGCCTTTCCCAAGCCGATCACATGACGCACTAATAATTCAAGGCACCTTTTATATTTATTATCTTAGGGTGACTAAGTTCTGTTCGGGAGAAGGGTTACAACCCCGGTCCTTGTTTGGTTTAAGGGTTGTAACTCGGCTTCCGAATAGTTCCCAAGTCATCCTATATATACATATACATTATCGTCCTTTACAGTATTCACATCATGATATATATTTCCAGTTGATTTTGTCTTGTATTTCATTATACTGTCTCTTATAGCTTTTGTCAATTCACATGGAACTGCTGTTAGTGTTTGTACTTGCTCATTTTCCTGACAGGATACCGTTGACAAATTTTACAGATGATTTAGAGGGTGATTGCCCGACTTACTACGGGATAGAGTCTGATGGACTTGACTTAGATAGGGGCTTAGTGGTAGAGCCTCTTGACTTCGCCCACCCGGAGTAGCCTAGTTAGTTAGGTTTGCCTGGCCTGCGAGCCAGCAGTTTATTTCAGTTGTAGCATCTTATACTTATATTTATTTCTGAGACTCTGGATTTGTGTTAGCTGTGACTTGTGGATATCTTGGACTCGTTCTTGCTTATTCTATCATATCTCTTTTCCATGCTTTTTACCTTAGTTTTGATTATGTGATTGAGGTAGTATTGCTCTATTCCTCCGTTCGGAGTGTATATACTGTACAGGTACATTTATCTGTTTAGTCATAGTATTTACAGACCCTATATACAGCGTTCTACCACCGATACTGCGGCGTAGGCTGAACGTAACCGCTTCTCGTGCCCCTAATCAGGGTGCGGGTCGTGACACGTTTTTGTGGTGGCCCATGCAGGTCAGTATCGCAACTAGTGCGAACTCGTAATGGTGCTCGACTTAGAGTGCTAATTATAAGCCTACGATTAGGATATAGGATTAGGGTATGATAGGAGTTACTCAATCACATGCTAGGAAATCTCTGATCTTTTGATTACCATGACAAATTCTTTTGTATTGAATTTAATTGTCCGTCTTTGATATTCCTATCATGTGCCATGTTGATCTCTTGGGTTCAATTCATCTTCAGGATGACAGTCACTCGTTCTCAGGCAGCGGGTCCTAGTGCAGTTCCAGAGAGGTCAGATCAGGGAGGTCTTCCACCTCCAGCTACGGGAGCAGCAGTGGCAGATCCGGCAGGTCTTCCACCACCGACTGTAGGAGTAGCAGTGGCAGTCCCAGGAGGTCTTCCACCTCCAGCAGCGGGACCGTCTATGGTCATTCCAGACATTCTTTCACCATCGCCTCAGCTACCGACAGACACCCAGGGGATGATGGCCCTCCTGCAGCAGATGTTGCAGACGCAGTAGCGCCAGACAGAGGTGCTGAGACAGACGATGGAGAACTCGCACCAGTTAGCTATAGGAGCAGTGGAGAGAGGTGCACCGACTACAGTTGAGGGAGCACCAGCACAGCAGCAGGGCCAGGGGAGGCCCGGTACGCATCTCGACTTTCGGAAGATGAACCCACGAGATTTCAAGGGTACCGAGGGTATCCTATACGCGAACGACTGGCTAGAGGATGTCCAGCGGAGTCTGGAGTTGGCAGAGGTTCCGAGAGCTCTGTGGGTGACTTCTGCAGCGAGCCAGTTCTTCGACATAGCGCTGACGTGGTACCGTACGGATCCGCGTGCGTCAGTGAGGGGATTGTCTTGGAAGGACTTCAGGAAACTCTTTAAGGAGAAGTTCTACCCGGACGTAGCCGTGTCAGCTTTAGAGGGGCAGTTTGCCAGTCTGGAGCAGGGGAGCTCGTCGGTCGACGAGTACGCAGCAGAGTTTTTTCGCCTGAGCAGGTTTGCACCGAGTTTGGTTCAGGATGAGGGGTGCAAGGCCCGAAAGTTCAGGAGGGGTCTCATTCACGCAGTGCGCACTCGCACATCCGGGCGACGAGACGCTACCTTTGAGCAGATTCTGATGGAGGCTCAGATTGCTGAGGAGGACTTCGGCCTCAAGCCAAAGAGGGGCAGTAATGTCTTGGGAGCCAGTTCGAGTGCGGGGCCAGCGAAGCGTCCACATTTCCAGCAGAGGTAATTCCAGCAGCAGCAGCCTCAGTTACAGTTTCAGCAGGCACCGGCGCATGCCCAGCAGCACCAGGGACAGGGCCGGAGGCAGGATGTCCAGTGTACCTTCTGCAAGAAGATGGGGCACACCCGGGAGGCTTGCAGGATGAAGCTGGGAGTCTGTTTATTCTGTGGAGCTCCAGACCACCAGGTAAGGGACTGTGCTGTCCGTGCAGCTAGCCAGACAGGCCAAGGCAGAGTTCAGCAGGCTAGAGGAGGCCAGCAAGGGCATGCTTTCACCATGGCAGTTGAGCCCACTCAGGCAGTAGCAGAGCAGAGTGCAGGTTTCGATCTTTCTATCTCATTTTCGTATTTGCTTCCTTATTAACTGTTTGAAATTCGATTCCATCTGTTCCTTGTCTGTTTAATGAAAGTTGTTCTTGTGGTGTGATTTTCTAAGATAAGTCGTATGGACAAGGTCGCCTCGATTATGAGATTTTAGAATCCTCTAGGGTCATGCTAGTAGGCATAGTGAGGACATATAGTCGGATTATGGTCGTATTTCTCGGGTGTGGAAATTTAAGGTTTTCGCTGCCAAGCATGCGGCAATGCAAAAATTTTAAATACCATAATTCTAGAGGTATGTACCGTAGTTGAGGACTCTGTGATTATCGTAGCCTTGCTCACTGGCATGACGGAGATTCTGAGTATCATGATTATTGGACAGACGCATACGATTATCAAATTGCATAAATTTTTTGTGTTTGCTTTGTTTTAAGTTTTTGGATGATTCTTTTAAGGTGGATAGACTTATATTTGAGAGTAACTGTAAATTTTATAAATTTAGTCATTTAATTCCTGCTTTGATTTTTGAGATTTTAATCATTTTAAATTTTTAGCCATGACTTGTGAGATTGAAATTTTACTATTGTTTGGTTTTAATTTCGAGGACGAAATTTTTTTAAGGTGGATAGATTTGTCACCCCCAGTTTCTAAAAATAGGGGTATTTTTATCATTTTCCACTTTTGAAATTATTTTGGAATTATTTATTTATTTATGGCATTATTTTGGGGATATTTGAATCGGGTTCGAATTTCAATTCATTCCGACTTGTTTTGACTTGTTTCGGGGACCCGGGATATTTTGACCATAGCGGGCCCATACACTAGTTAGCCATGGCCCACATGTTAGATATTTTGGTTAGAGACTAGACTATTATTTTTAGTTAATATTAGTTAGAGATTAGTGGTTTCGGTTTGACTAAACTACCCCCGGTTTAACCCTTTCCTATTTATTAGCAATTTAAACCATTGGAGGGCAAACTTGTAATTATCCAAATAGGACAAAATCCCCATGTGTGGCTGGCCATAGAGTAGGGATAAGGAGGAGAGAGAAAACCACCTTTCCTTTCATTCTCATCCACTTTTTCTTCTTCTTCTCCAAAGGGCTCTTCCTCCTTTTGAAGCTTCCATTGATTTTCTCCTCCAACCAAGGTGATTCCTTCTCCAAGCTTGTTTATTTTCTCATGTAGATTGGTTAGGAAATCCACTAGGATGATTTCCATGGTGGTGTCCCCATTAGAGACCATTTTTGTGTCCTTTGGACATTTCTAGGAGTGTCCACTTGTAGGTTTGTGTCCCAATAGGAAAACTCCCTTTTTGGACACTTGGATATTATTCTAATATTGTTTTTGTGATGTTCTCATTAATATTCAGATTTGACATGTTTAGAATGAGTTCTCCATGTATTTATATGTATCATATTCTTCCTATATGTATTTGTATATATATAGTTATATATATATATTGATATATATATGTGGTTATATATGGGTGTATATATATATATTTGTGGTTGTGGTGGCTTTGTGTTAGTGTGGGGGAGTGTTCCAGGTTCGGCCACAGGAGGCCTAGCATGTGTGTGTGTGTGTCTATGTTAGAGAGGGGGGAGTATGTATTTTAGTATGTGTATGTGGAGGGGTGTTTGAGAGGGGAGTGTGTTATAGAGAGTTTGAGATAGAGAGTGTTGGAGGAGGGGAGAAGAACACCTTACAAAACAGTCCAGATTTTGCCATATGTTGGCTGTCCCCATGACTCCAAATCAGTCCATATTAATACATGTAAGCTGTCCCAAAACTTTACACTTTCAGCCTAGTTTTTCCCCCTTGATTGCTATCCTATATAGCCACATTTCAGTCCATTGTATTCCTCTATAGGACAGCCCTCTAACAGTCCATGAAACCCCAACAAAACAGCCCTCCTCTTCCCCATAAATGACAGTCCATGTTGGTGCCAAATCCACACCAAATCAGCCCATAATTTCAGACTTACACACCCTCTTGTGGCTGTCACATTGGACCTCATTTCAGCCCAAAGAAACACTTACAAATCAGCCCATGTATGAGCCTAAATGGCTGTCCAAGTGCCACCATCAAAATCAGTCCTTGAACACCATAAATCAATCCACAAACCCCCATCAAAATCAGTCCATGTATCCCCAAAACCTGTCCAATAATTGCTTGTGTGTGTGAGTGTGTTTTGTGAGTTGTGTGTGTGTGTGAGAACCTACTAGTGAGTGATACTAGTGTCCCATAGTTAGCCTATGTGCAAAACTAGTAGGAAACCTATAGGGGAGACTTATAGAGTGTGGTTTTATGTGAGAATGAGTGGTGGGGTGAGTGTGGTATAGAATAGGGTAAATTCATGATATGTTAATATAGGTAATAAGGTAAACCTATACCCCGTATCCTAACATGACCTAGATAACTAGGATACCCCAATTTCTTGGTAGGTAAACCTTAGATAGGTTGATATCTAGCTACCCTAAGGAGCCTAGGCTAGTTCCATGGGTATTTGCAAGGTTTCATTGGTTTTTGGCAAGGTATCGGGATTTACCTTAGAAGGGTAAATCCTAGTTTTGCCTAGAAATAGGATACTTGTGTTAGAAGCCTAAGATGGTGTTAGAACTTGATCCCCGTGGTTGGTAATGATCAAATATGGTACTCTAAGACTAGTTTTGACGTCGGTTGACCTTTTTGACCAAAAGTCAACGAAAGTCAACCGAGAGTCAAACTTAGCCTTAAAGCGACCCGATTTGACCGAAACCAACCCAGAGTTGACCAGTTGACTGAAAGTCAACAGTTGGTCAACATTAGACCAGTTTGACCTAGAGTTGACCAGAGTTGACCAGAGTTGACTTTTTGACCAAAAGTCAACTGTAAGTCAACCGTTGATCCAGATTGACCTAGTTTGACGTGGAATGACTTCCAGTGACCTAGTATGACCTAGTATGAACCAGTATAGCCTAGTATGACTCAGTTTGACCTAGATTGACCTAGTATTGACTTAGACTTGCATTCATGGCTTATATTAGCTTCCTTTTTCAGTATTTAGTCCTGTTTGACTCATAGTATTTTATTTTAGGTCTGTGATCACTCTGAGTATCTGTTCACCTATCAGCTCAGGACCACAGGCGAGTACATTTACTGATAGTTTTCATTGTCTTGATATCTGCTATATCCGATTCAGTTGTAGTGTTATACTCGATTTCCAGTCACGACAGTTCACGGACTAGTATATGTTGGATCATGACATGGGATGTTGTTCCTAGAGTTTCATGGTATATTGATACATGTTCTATCTTATTTCAGTGTATTGGTATAGACACCGATTTCAAAAGGGGACTTGCTACCCTCTTATGGAATCCCGTGTCATAACGTGTCATGTCCAGATCCATTGTACTATTCGGGGATGGGGGAGTTATTAGTGGTTGTGTGATCAATTCCCATATGGTTCTATGGTACTCATGGTTCATAGCTATACCCTCACCTCACGACGGGTAAAGCCTTACCCTATACGGTTCATAGCTTTCCATGGTGACCGGCCTTATCGTTTCTATTATATTCATGGTTCATAGCCGGTCAGATGGAAAGCCTTTCCCAAGCCGATCACATGACGCACTAATAATTCAAGGCACCTTTTATATTTATTATCTTAGGGTGACTAAGTTCTGTTCGGGAGAAGGGTTACAACCCCGGTCCTTGTTTGGTTTAAGGGTTGTAACTCGGCTTCCGAATAGTTCCCAAGTCATCCTATATATACATATACATTATCGTCCTTTACAGTATTCACATCATGATATATATTTCCAGTTGATTTTGTCTTGTATTTCATTATACTTCTCTTATAGCTTTTGTCAATTCACATGGAACTGCTGTTAGTGTTTGTACTTGCTCATTTTCTTGACAGGATACCGTTGACAAATTTTACAGATGATTTAAAGGATGATTGCCCGACTTACTACGGAATAGAGTCTGATGGACTTGACTTAGACAGGGGCTTAGTGGTAGAGCCTCTTGACTTCGCCCACCCGGAGTAGCCTAGTTAGTTAGGTTTGCCTGGCCTGCGAGCCAGCAGTTTATTTCAGTTGTAGCATCTTATACTTATATTTATTTCTGAGACTCTGGATTTGTGTTAGCTGTGACTTGTGGATATCTTGGACTCGTTCTTGCTTATTCTATCATATCTCTTTTCCATGCTTTCTACCTTAGTTTTGATTATGTGATTGAGGTAGTATTGCTCTATTCCTCCGTTCGGAGTGTATATACTGTACAGGTACATTTATCTGTTTAGTCGTAGTATTTACAGACCCTATATACAGCGTTCTACCGCCGATACTGCGGCATAGGCTGAACGTAACCGCTTCTCGTGCCCCTAATCAGGGTGCGGGTCGTGACAGCTATGGTGGAAGTCAGGGAGCTATCTCATCCTTTAATTGTAGAGTTCATGGACATCTTTCCAGATGAGCTGTCGGGGATGCCGCCAGACAGGGATATTGAGTTCTCTATAGACTTGATGTCAGGGGCAAAGCCTATCTCACAACATGTTTATAGAGTGAACAACAACGAGTTGGCGGAGCTGAAGAAGCATATGGATGAGTTGTAGGATAAGGGATTCATCAGGTGCAGTTCTTCACCTTGGGGTGCTTCGATATTGTTTGTACCGAAGAAGAACAGATCAGTGCATATGTGTATTGATTAAAGGATGCTGAACAACCTCACTATCAAGAACAAATACTCGCTGCCGAGGATAGATGATTTGTTTGATCAGTTGAGCGGCGCGAAGGTATTTTCGAAGATAAACTTGAGGTCTGGGTATCATCAGCTAAAGGTGAAGAAGGAAGACATTCTGAAGACTGCTTTTCGCTCGATATGGTCAGTATGAGTTCACTGTCTTGCCGTTTGTGTTGACTAATTCTCCGACGATATTCATGAACTTGATGAACAATATATTCCATCAGTACCTTGACAAGTTTATGGTGGTCTTCATTGATGACATCCTCATTTATTCGAAGACGCCAGAGGAGCACGAGGAATGCCTGAGGATTGTATTGGAGACTATAAGGAGGGAGCAGTTGTATGGGAAGCTGTCAAAGTGTGAGTTCTTTTTGGACAGAGTAGAGTTTCTGGGACACGTCGTATCTGGTGATGGGATTTCAGTGGATCCGAAGAAGATTGCAGCAGTGGAGACCTGTTCTATACCAAGCTCAGTTGTAGAGATTCAGAGTTTTCTAGGTCTGGCAGGCTATTATAGGAAGTTCGTACATGACTTTTCCAGGAATGCCGAGCCGATGACCCAACTTACCAGAAAGGACGTAGAATTTGTTTAGACAGAGGAGTGCCAGGCCGCCTTCGAGGAGCTGAAGATAAAGGTTGACATCGGCTCCTATTCTGACATTGCCATCAGGGACCGGAGGATTCACGATCTATAGTGATGCTTCGGGAAAGGGTTTGGGTTGCATTCTTCGGCAGCATGGGAGGGTGATTGCATACGCATCAAAGCAGTTACGTCCTCACGAGAAGAACTACCCGACTCATGATTTGGAGTTGGCAGCGGTCATTTTTTCTCTGAAGCTGTAGAGATACTATATGTACGGAGAGCGTGTAGAGATTTTCACAGACCACAAGAGCTTGAAGTACGTGTTTACACAAAAAAAGTTGAATATGAGGCAGAGGCGGTGGTTAGAGCTAATGATGGATATTGATATATCCTTATAGTATCATCCAGGGAAGGCCAACGTGGTTGCCGATGCTTTAAGTAGGTATCCGATAGCCATATGTTTGACAATGGACCATCACCTTTTGGCAGATTTGGAGAGTTTAGGCATTGAGGTTATAGTCCCTGGAATTGAAGAACAGATGCGAGGTTTGCAGATTCAGTCTGAGCTGATGGATGGGATCAGAGCATCACAGTTTGATGATGTGATTTTGAGGAGCATCAGGGAGCAGGTGCAGACAGGATTATTGGATGATTTCTCTATCGTCGAGGATGGGTCTTTGAGGCATGATGCCAGACTGTGCGTGTCGAGTGGAAAGCTTCGGGAGGAGTTTCTTCAGGAGGCGTACCGTTCTCAGTACTCTATGCATCCCGGTGCCAACAAGATGTATAGAGATCTGAGAGAGCATGCGTGGTGGTATGGCATGAAGCGGGAGGTGGCACAGTTTGTATCTAGATGCTTGGTGTACCAGCAGGTGAAAGCCGAGAGGCAGAGGCCAGGTGGTCTGCTACAGATACTACCCATTCCAGAGTGGAAGTGGGAGCACATCACTATAGACTTTGTGTCTGGACTTCCACGGTCTCTAGGAGGAAAGACGCAATTTGGGTAATTGTTGATAGATTGACCAAATCGGCCCACTTTATGCCTTTCAAGGTGGGTTTGTCTACGGAGAAGCTGGCAGAGATGTACATGCGGCAGATAGTCAGATTGCACAGAGTTTCTATGAGCATAGTCTTGGATCAGGATAGTCGCTTCACTTTCCACTTCTGGAGGAGTTTGTAGGCTAGCTTGGGCACCCAGCTCAAGTTCAGTACCGCATATCATCCCCAGACGGATGGGCAGCCGGAGAGGACTATTCAGACTTTCGAGGATATTCTTCGCACATGTGTTCTAGATTTTAGGGGATCTTGGAAGGACCATCTCCACTTGGTAGAGTTTGCTTACAACAACAGCTACCGAGCCAGTATAGAGATGTGACCATTGGAGGCTCTATCCGGACGGAGGTGCCGCACTCCCTTGTCTTGGGACGATGTCGACGAAAGAGTTTTTCTTGGCCCAGGGGTGATTGTGGATGCAGCTAAGAAGGTCAAGCTTATCAGAGATAGGCTTCGGGTGGCACAAGACAGACAATGACATTGGACCGATAGCCACTGGAGACCTTTGGAGTTTGAGGTATTGTTTAGTTTCCTAGTGTTTGTGTCTGATTGTGATTGTTTGTTATAGATTAAGTTTAAGATTGTGTTTTGTGATAGGTTGGTGACCTAGTGTTCATGCGAATTTCTCCGACACGGGGCACGATTCGCTTTGATGGAGGCGGAAAGCTTAGTCCATGATTCATTGGATCCTTCAGTATCCTTGAGAGGGTCAGTGCAGTGGCATAGCATACTGACTAGAGTTACCGCCTGCACTAGAGGGAGCACGCAACGTGTTCTACGTGTCACAGCTGAGACGGTACGTGGCAGATTCCAGTCACGTTTTGGACCACTCCGAGATCGAGGTGGGCTCGACTCTCAGTTATCCAGAGCAGCCACTTGAGATTTTGGATCGTAGGGAGAAGGTGCTCCGGAACCAAGTCATTCCTTTGGTTCATGTCGCATGGAGGCATCACTATCCGGGTGAGTCTACCTGAAGGAAAGAAGACGGCATGTGGAAGCAATTTCCTTATGTCTTCAAACCTTAAGGTAATAGTCTTCTTTGTTTCTAATGTTGTTATCTGTGATAGTTTCGTCTTTAATTTCGATGACAAAATTATTTTAAGGGGGGTAGACTTGTCACTACCAGTTTTCCAAATGGGGGTAATTTTGTCAATTCATAATTATTATGTAATGTGAATATTTAATTAGGAATATTGTGTGTATTTGTTTATTTTATTTTGGTTAGTTGGTATGATTAGAAGTTAGCACAATTATAGACTTGTGTTAGTGGACCGGTTAGCCTAGACACTAAACTAGAGCCCAACAATTAGCAAGGCAAGACTCATAAACCAACTCATTAGACTAGTTCTATTATGTTAATTATTCATGACCAATTAGTTTATTTTAGAGATTAGGTTTTTGTCCAAAATGACCCCAAACCTTCATATGCAACTAATTATCCAAATGGCAATTTAGAGGGCATGTTTGGCATTTTGGTTAGGCCCTAACCTAGGATTATTGGTCGGCCATATAGGAGACACTCTCTTCATTCATTTCCATTTAGTTCAAGCCTCCATTTTTCCTATTCTAGAGTTCTTCCCAAAGAAGGAACCTTCCCACCACAGATTTCTCTCAAAATCCCACTCATTCCTCCACCATTCCTCACATTCTCTTAAGAAGGAAGTGTCTACAAGGAGCTTGGAGCTTGGAGCTTGGAGCTTAGAGCTTGGAGCTTGGAGCTAGGAGCAAGAAGGATAGTCCATTTGCTAAGGAGTTTCGTGTCAGATTCGTGTCCATTGGAATGTTCATTGGGAATCCATCTCCCAATAGGTATAACACACTCTAACCCTGTTATTTAGATTCTAATTTTGATATTTGACCCATAGGAACCCACCCATGTATAAGGACAACCCTTAGGTAGAGTTTTGAACCCTAATGAGTCCTCATTTGAAAGTTAGGATGGGTTTTGTGCCACTTATGGAGAAAAAATATTCGAGGGTGGCACACCAAGTATCACGACCCGCTTCCGAATAATCGGACACGAGTCGGACACGCCCAGCCTACGTTGGAAGACTCAACGTAGTAAGCTGTACCAATCTAGGGAAATCTATCTAGATAATCATGAACAAGTATGAAATCACAGCATTTATAAACGAATCCCAAATCCAGATACATGTCTTAGAATTATTACATTCCAGCAAATGAAAGTAAAGTCTACAAGTCTCAAAAATACAAGGAAATGTAAAGTACTAAGGTAAAGCTCTAGGCTTAGCAGCCTCTAAGTCAAGAGCAACTCCAGCTGGCTCTACAGCACCTACTGGCTCTCGGCCATAATATGTATCGCATAGAGTCTCCAACTCACCTGCAACATATCCTAGTCAGGAGCAGAGCAAAGTACAATTCTAGGTAATGAACAAGAACATGATATGGAAATGAGTACAGAAAAACATGAAAATAAAATACAGGAAATGAACAGGAAAGTACTACAGAAAAGTAGTACAGAAAATAAAGTACGGGAACTACAGCACAGGAATGTAAAGTACAGGAAATATAATGTACAGTAATAAAACTATAATCCTGAAGTACAAGACATGATAAGTGTACCATGTTTGAAATACAACTAGCCCATGTGACCGACTGGAGTGAGTACAGGAGCATGTACAGGAGTACATGAATATGGTACGGCTTAGGGCCCGCGTGCACGATACGAAGCCTAAGCTATCTACATGAATATAGTAACCGGGATTTGGTCACATGGCTAGTGTATTTCTCCACCCGACACAAGTAAGTACAAGAACATGGAATACAGGAGTACAGGGGTACAGGATATCGTGTCATGACGTGTCACAAAAAGGTACAAGATATGTAAATGTACAAGACCGTAGAAAAGTACTTGTCTTGCTCCGGAAAAGTACGGGTAAACAATGGAGCTAGATGTCCTCCTGTCCAATTTTAATAGGTACAAATTTGGTTAAGGTCTAAACAGAGACATTGGTTAACTAAAAGGCAATTAACTACTCTTCCAAGTTACTAGTAGCTATTATACATATATATAGCTATTATTTCACAAGTACTAAACATTCATGATTATATATCCACAGATATTAATCACTGTTTATTAGCACATAAAGGTTGGCAACACTCAACATGTAAATTCTACCTTAACTTTTAAGAATTCTAACTTACCATTATTTGCAACTTCCCTTCTGCTAAGGGAGTTTCACACCACAATCAGCACCAAACACTAACTGACCCTCAACCTATAAATACTCTCACAGTCATAGTAACTAGGTTGCATACTCAAGCAACCACTCAAGATATGAATTTAAAAAACCCTTAACAAATACTAAAATCTACCCCAACACTATAAAGTAAAGATGTGCATAGACCTCTGCTCGAGCACACAGCTAAATCAATCTAAACACCTAGTAAAGTATATTCAACTGGACGTTTCAAACTTAATGGCTAGTATAGGTTTGCTTGACTTCGAGCCATCCTTCTATAGGTCAAAATTCAATTGTCCAAGAGTTATGTTTACACCAAAAAGAGGTTAAATTCAAACTGCACAATACTGACTACCAACAGACACAAAATCCTACTAAAACTTCACATAAGAGCCTAATTCATCATCTTGAAATTGAACTTGTAGTTACAACAGCAAGTTCTCTGTTCTCTCACATGCTCAGTTAATAGAAATATAAATTGTACAGAGCTTCCAACCAAGTATACAGTGAACGAAAAAAATCGAACTCCTAAACTGAGCTCATAACTCAAAATATGAGTGACACCCCCTTCTACAGGTCAACGACAACAACCGCAACAACAACTCTCAAATTAGCTGCTAACACTCGATCTCTTCATGTAGAACATGAACTAAATTAGGACACGAACTTGCTCGAGTCTTGGACAATCTGGAAACAACACGCGATCAACCCAAAGCAATAATTAAACCACAATCTCAACAAAAACACAGCAAGATGAAGATTGATCAATACCTGGAAGAAGAATAGAAGGAAACTCGAGCCTAAGAACTCTGAATACTGCTCACGCTCCAAAACATGTCACGAATCTCTGTTGTGACATTTTATCAAACAGGTGGTACTCAGAAAATAGAGTTAAAAATCTATAGATCTGTTTAAAACAATTCAACTCGAAAATACAAGAAATTCATCAATGATCTCGAGAATAAAACTCGATCAGTAAAAACTCAAATTAAACGCTCAAGAACCATCAAGATTTCAGATCCAACCTCTGCACAAAGAAATTCAAACAGAATCGAAGATTTCTCACCTGTTAGAATTTGAAATTCAAATGAGGTTCGATCCACTAGATTTCCTTGATCGATTGGTTCTCGTTGATCGGAGATCAGTCGAACTTGATGTTCCCGATCTCGTCGTTGCTATTTCGTGAAATAAAAGTATCACGACCGATCTAGATCTAAATAGGAACAAAAAGGAAATCAGAAATCCTCAAATTAAACAAGAACTCTTTGAATTTAAATATCAACAAGGAAATGGAGATCGATCCTTACCAACATCACGCTAGAGAGGAAGGGAAAGAAAACTGTCGCTCGTACTCTGTTCGATCAGGGAAGGACGGAGCCATCGTCGTCTTCATCACTACGACATTTCTTCAGGCTTGATAGAATTTTGATGAGGAATAGCAATTTGAAAGGAAGAAAAGAGGAAGAAAGAACGTTATAGAAGGATGGAGGCTCGGGAAGGATATATATATATATATAGGCAGTGGCCACATCGCTTAAAGTAGACGCTAAATGTTGGCGCCAAATTCGAATGGTGGTTCTCCACTGCCACAAAGAAGTTGTTACGAAATAACCTCTATTCAAAATTTGAAATAAATGGGCTCAAGGTCCCGGCCCAGAAATCATTAAGTTCTTACTGAAGTAGAACCCAAACCAAAAGCCCAATACCAAGCTCAAGGAATTTCTAATAAAAATTTATCATACAAAAAATATTTTCTATAATTCTAAAATCTTTATTTATTGAATCAATTAGTTATTTAATCAATCTCATATAGAAAACTTTTAAAATTAAAAAATGAGAAAAATGTGGAGTTACAAATCTCTCCCCCTTGAAAAATTTCATCCTTGAAATTCGAAGACCCACAAAATAAATCTCAAAATCACAAAAAGGGGTCAAACACAAGTCATTTATTGAAATCAGATTTTTCAAATACTAGAATACAATCAAGCAAACAAGCTAGGATAGCGCTCTCGCATCTCGTCTTCGCGTTTCCATGTGGACTCTTCCGGAGAGTGGTGTCTCCTCATGACGCAGACAAGTGGAATAGTCTGGTTCCGCAGGCGCTTCTCCCTCCGATCAAGGATCTACACTGGCTGCTCCTCGTAGGTCAAGCTCAGACCCACCTCTAGCTCTGAATAATCCACCATATGACTCGGATCTGGAATGAAGCATCGAAACTGAGACACGTGGAAAACGTCATGCACTCCCTCCAAGCTAGCTGGTAGTGCCAGTCGATATGCCACCTCGCCAATCCGTGCTGTCACGTCAAAAGGTGCGATAAATCTCGGACTGAGCTTCCCGCCTCTGCCAAAATGAATGACGCCTTTGGTCGGCGAGATCTTCAGGAACACTCTATCTCCAACTGCGAACGCCAGTGGTCGTCTGCTGCTGTCCACTCAGTGCTTCTGTCGATCCTGTGCAACTCTGCGACGCTTTGAGCCTTAAGACCAAGTACGATAATTACATACAAGAAGTTGAAATAACACGATCTAACAATGATCAAGAATCAAATAGGCACGAGATGGAATGAAGTTTCAATTACAACTTAGAGGAGCAAAACCATAAAAGCACAAACTACTAAGCACAGTCAAAATCGATAGTTTTAACACAAGTGGACTAGAACAAGATAGAAAAATCATGGTCAGATAGACATGATTTAAGATCGAAGTTTAGACAAGACACAACGAAGTACGGAATCAAAATCTGTAATGTATAATTTGGGGAAATCAATGATCTAAAGATAAAATGCTAGAAGGAAAATTAGCAAGGGTTGATTGAGAAAACATACAAAATACCCAGGAGGTATTAATATCAAATCAGGATGAACGTGCAAGGATTTGTGATTCACGAAAATCAATAATCATATGAAAAGGGAATATAGTTTCCATGGTACCCGAGAACATATAGGTATTTGAAGTCACTTCGCTTAGAATCCCTACCTTACCAGTGTATAGCTGGCTACAATGAACCTTCGGTTCCGTGACTCAAATAATGATATGTTACCGAACACTCTGTCAACTTTACCAATTTCCAAACAATTATTAACAAAATAGCTCAAGAGATCAAATATGAAGATTTTAGGACAAGTCTTGATAATACTCGAAAATCGACAAATGTCTGAAATCACTTCAACCTAGAGTTCATGCATTGCTAGTGCGCTGCTAGCTGCAGTGAACCCTCAGTCTCCATAATCTAGGAAGTGGTTGAAGCGCGCGACTGCCACACCCTAATAGGTCATCGAATAGTCTTTCAACCTTATCAATAGGAAAAAGATCTCAAGGAAACATGAGTTTCAATAATCCAAGTCACGATAATAGTGAGGTTATCTGACTGTTAGAATACAAGGGTTTATTAGGTCTAAGAAGCAACATGGAATCCAATCAAGGAGTAGTGAGAACTAAAAGGCAATTAAGGAGATTTTAAATCTCGGACAGGAAGCGAAGTTGCAATTAGTAATCAGAACCTCAAATGAAATCTGGAATGATGACAAAATTCCGTATAGGGACATAATTCTGGAGAGGTAACAAAATCTCAAAGGTGGCATGAAAGCAAGATATCAGATACATGACAAAGTCTCGAATTAAGGACCAAAAATCTTGTACATGAATCAAAGTATAACAAAATCTCAATTGGCAACGAAGTCTTGAACAATACATATTGAAAGAAATTTCAATAGGAAACAATTTTCAGATAGAAAATCAACATTAACAAAGTCGCGAATAGGAAGTAAAATCTTGAATAGAATCTCGAATATGAAGCAAGGTTATGAAGAGTGAATGGAGGACTATCAATCAACAATTTGGAAACAAGGTTCCGAATCGTGAATACGAAACAAGCAAAATCTCAAATAAGGTTGAAACAAAGTCACGAATAGAGATCAATCTCGAACAGAAAATATGTCATAAATAGAAAATAGAATTCATGTAGGAAACTAGTCGAAGTCTCAAAACAGAAAACAAAATCTTCAAACGATGTCTCGAATAGGGACTGAATCTCAAGCAAGTGTCAAGATAGGATTGAAGGTTCAAACAATATTTTGATTGGGAACAAGTTACAAAATGAAATTTCGGATAGAAATAAAATCTCGAATAGCACATGGTTCGAATAGGAAAATTTTAAATAAAAGCCAAAAACAAAGCCATAAATAATGAATATGAAACAGGGTATCGAATAGTGGATTTCAAACAATTATCTAATTGTGGATCTGAAACAAGTTTGCCGAATAGGAAATAATATCTTGAAATAAGTTTCGAACATCAACCAAGGTTTCAAAATAGAAAACAAAAGGTTTCAAGAAACGATCTAGGTGCTAAGAGGAATTTAAGGAAAGACTGGATTGCGAATCACGATACATGGTTTTCTCCAACCATGCAAAAGAAACCTTCTATCTTCAGTATTCCTCCGGGACTGGAATCACTTCATCTTCTTCAACTGTCCTGTTGTGGACTGGTCCTTGCGGTAGTGCTCCATACAGTTGTTGAATCTAGAGTTGCGGGTCCCCTTTCTGTAGTCCTGGTGCTCCTCGTGCTCCTCCTTGGGCAGTATGATCAACGTCTCCAGACAATTCTTGACTTGGTGAGCAGGCGATCCGCAGTACAAGCATAGGCTTAGTCTCTTGTTGTCCTTGTCGTAATGGTGTCCTGGGCGATGACAGAACTTATAAATGATCGTCGGCTGAATCTGAATCTGGATCTCCCGCTGGAGCGGCTGAAGTGCCGGGACTATGACAGAATTATATGGTTGCTAGATGCTATCTCCGTCATAAGTCTTCATGTCTCTCCTGAGCTTCAGCTTTCCGTCTAGTTCTATTGTCTATGCAACATTCTAGATCTCCTGGCTGGTAGCTTAATCTTCAGATAAGTCGGGTCCTCGAATACTTGGATGATCTCCAGTGGCAGCTCTAGGCTCTCGATCTGCTCCTCGGTGCAAGATATGCGCTCGGTGTCAGAGAAGTCCAAAGGTTTGAGAGTCTGGAAGTCAGAAGTCCTTCTTTGCTCGGAGAGTGTATCCACAAATATGGTTTGGAAAAGGATGGTCTGCTCCATCTAGGTGCCAATGAACTCTTGAAACATCTCCATCAACTGCGTACTACCCATGGGGATAGTAGGGCGATAGAAGGTAGTGGAAGCTCGAAACCCTCAAGTGTAGGTAGATCAACAGTTCTGGTGTCGCGTGTTTGAATTATTTGAAAAACAGAAAACTGTTAAAATGTCTTAAACCTAAAAACAACAAGTGTTTATAGAATATCATTATACCCGATGTACCCGATTTTCTATGTTGTTTTCAAGTTTCCCTAGTTTAACAAGTCCCCCAATAGTACTCTAATACCTAGGTACTATTAGGATAGACCTGCATGGGCCACAACTAAAAACATGTCACGACCCGCTCCCGAATAATCGGACATGAGTCGGACACGCCCATCCTACGTTGGAAGACTCAACGTAGTAAGCTGTACCAATCTAGGGAAATCTATCTAGATAATCATGAACAAGTATGAAATCACAGCATCTATAAACGAATCCCAAATCCAGATACATGTCTCAGAATTATTACATTCCAGCAAATAAATGTAAAGTCTACAAGTCTCAAAAATACAAGGAAATGTAAAGTACTAAGGTAAAGCTCTAGGCTTCAGCAGCCTCTAAGTCAAGAGCAACTCCAATTGGATCTATAGCACCTACTGGCTCTCGGCCATAATATGTATCGCATAGAGCCTCACCTGCAACATATCCTAGTCAGGAACGGAGCAAAGTACAGTTCTAGGTAATGAACAAGAACATGATATGGAAATAAGTACAGAAAAACATGAAAATGAAATACAGGAAATGAACAAGAAAGTACAAAAAAGTAGTACAGGAAATAAAGTACAGAAACTACAGTACAGGAATATAAAGTACAGGAAATGTAATGTTTAGGAATGAAACTATAATCCTGAAGTACAAGACATTATAAGTGCACCATGTTTGAAATACAACTAGCCCATGTGACCGACTGGGGTGAGTACATGAGCATGTACAGGAGTACATGAATATGGTACGACTTAGGGCCCGCGTGCACGATGCGAGGCCTAAGCTATCTACATGAATATAGTAACCGGGGTTTGGTCACATAGCTAGTGTATTTTCCTATCCGACACAAGTAAGTACAAGAACATGGAATATAGGAGTACAGGGGTACAGGATATCGTGTCATGACGTGTCACAAGAAAGGTACAAGATATGTAAATGTCACCCTCGGATTTCGTTATACGTATTTTGGTATACGTGTACGTATCTCGGACCTGTATTTTGACTTATCCTGATTGGCTAGCCTTGAGTTCTGTATTTGCATGAGTTAGTTAACATTTCATGGTTCTGGCATGCATCGGGTTCGGTTGGGTCCGGCTTGGTTTGGCTCGGTTTGGGTTGATATGCAAACTCCTACCTACCACCATCCCTCATTTAATAACCCAACCACCATTCTCTCTCCTCATTCATTACTCATTTACTTCTCTTCTTCTTCTTTCTCATCTTCTCCACCGAACACCACAGTAGGTAAGTGCATCTTGCTTTCACTTGGGAACCCATTTTTGATGTTCCAATGGCTTCTTAGCATGCTTCTAAACTATATTAGAACTTGGAAATTTTCATTTTGATGCATGGGTTTTCGTAGATCTAGGTTTTAGCATTCTTTCATCTTTATGGTTTTGATCTGCTAAACTGGCTTGTTTTCGAGAACTAAGAGTTCTACGTAGAAGACATTCTGATTTTACGCAAGTTTGGTTTTCGGAATGGTTGGATTTCACCAAGTCTTGACCGAGATGGAGTTTTCTTGAGTTCTTGAGCCTTTACGCCTGCTTGTCTTGGCCTTGGGGAGAAGAAGAATCTTTACGATAGAATGCTAATTAACTATCAAGCCGTACTCTTGCATGGCCGTGAAAGATTGAATGGAGTCCCATCTTGTCTAGTCTTGTCTAGACCCAGTACATGGCTATCTCTGGACATGATTGTTTATGCTTTACTTTATCGATAATTGGTTAGAGGATAAGTTCTGTTCAGGTGAAGGGTTACAACCCCGGTCCTTGTTTGGTTTACGGGTTGTAACTTGGTTACCGGAATAGTCCTTTAGCTCTTTTATCGTTTATCACATGTTTACTTTAACTCATGTCTTATGGTATTTCATCTATGACTTTATGTGCTGATATGCTGGTTTAGTTCATAAGTGAAGCCTCCTTTGTGGCACTTGCTCTTCCTGGGGTCTGACCCAGCTGGTTTTGTATGGCCAGATTTCGGAGCAGCTACCGAGGATCTCCCAACCTTCCTGCCAGATGGTGACCACTAGACGGAATCCTGGCAACGAGTGGGTTTTATTTTGCTCTCCCACTTTATTGTAAAATATTCTTTTGAGGCGTTTAGCCGACGAGCACGTGTTAGCTCGATTGCACTTTACTTACTATCTGCCTACGGGCTGTAGCATGATTAACAAACCCTAGGGTTGATCATGTATGACTGAAACTCTTGCTAGTCCTCGTATTTGTATGACTAGCTTCATGATCATCCAAATATGTAATGTATGGGACGCCTTACTATTGTATATTTGGTGCTCTGACATCTTGTAACTGATATTACTTGCTTGCGATTGAGACAATAGGCTTGTTCATGACCAAAAGAGACTGATGGCTTGTAGCTAAACCCTCATGTATCTAGACAGCCATGACCGTATAGCGAGGTGGGTTGCACTTTAATATACGTAGCTGGCTGTGTCTACCCCCGCTCTCCAGTATTCTGGTTCTAGGGCGTGACACGGTTTAAGTGGTAGCCCATGCAGGTCTTGTAAAACAAGATATGTGAGGGTTTTTCGAATAGATGTCTCAGTCAGCACTAGCCCTTGATCTCTGCTCGTATCCTCTAAATTCCTGAAAATCTTGACCTAATCACATGCTTGTATCTTTGATTTGTCCTGGTCCTTCCTTATCGTTCCCTCTGTCGCTTTCTTCAGCGGCATTGCTCCTGGCCCTGCCAATCAGCCAGAAGGAGCTCAACGAGTACCCCCGCAACAAGAAGATCAAGCTCAACACTCAGGGGCAGCTTCCCGAGTCATGCTTCCCAGAGATCCAAAACCCCCAGTACAGCCAGCCCAGCCTGCAAGGCAGGATGATGAAGTCTTGGTTGGACTCATCAGGGAGTTGCTTGCATCATAGGATCGTCGAGGTGATGCATTGCACCATACAGTACAAGATGCCTTGAGTAGAGGTGGTCATCAAGGTAACAGTGCGGCCAGCGGCTTCAAGCATTTGAACCCTCCCTTCTTCGACGGTAGTGAAGACGCTATTACCGTTGATGCGTGGCTCCAGGACATCGAGATCATCTTGGATGCAGCCAAGACTCCAGAAGGAGAGAAGGTAGCTGTAGTGTGCCTACAGTTATTAGACCTAGCCCGCACCTGGTGGGCGATGATAGCAGTTGGGTTAGCGACGCCTGTTCCATGGGCGGTATTCAGTGACAAGTTCCAGATCAAGTACTTCGATGTTGTAGCTCGGCACGACCTACAGACGAGGTTCACCAATCTTAGGCAGATGAGCAGGACGGTCGATGGATATGCGACTGAGTTTTCAAGACTGAGTCGGTTTACTCCCACCTTGGTGGCAACCGAGTTTGACCGAGCGCAGCGGTTCCAGCAGGGACTCCACCTGGAGATCATTCTAGCAGTAGAGCAGTTTGAGCATCAGACCTTTGATGCTGTTTTGCGAGCAGCTAGGAGGCATGAGTATACCTCCAAGAGGATAGTGGACAGAACTGGAGGACGGAAGCGATCCCATGGTCAGAGGACCCAGTCCTCAGCCCCAGCCCCGGCAGCTAGGGCCTTGACCATTGGGGCTCCGAGGAGGGCGGCATCAGTTACGTCGGTTCAGCATTCGACTCCGACATACCCTCAGCAGCAGAAGCGGAGGCAGTCTTCCACAATGGGCTGCACTCATTGTGGAAAGCCAGGGCAAGTTGTGTCAGAATGTCGCAGAGCACAAGGATTGTGTTTGGCTTGTGGGGCATCGGACCACATGATAGGGTCATGACCACAGAGGATCGGTTCATCCTCATCGGCCCAGACTAGTCCCTCGGTGAGGGGACCGGTACTAGTACAGTAGCAGCAGCAGTACCAGCCTCCGAGGCCATTACCGCCTCAGGCACAAGCATTCTAGCAGCAGAGACCGCAGCAGTATGCCCAGGCCCAGGCTCAGATTCAGAATCGCCAGAGAGGTTTCCAGCAGAGGGGACCAGCACCTAGAGGACAAGGTCAAGTGATGGCTTTGACCGTAGAAGAGGAGTTGGCATCAGGTGAGGTGGTGGCAGGTACCATTCTCGTCAACTCCTTTCCTGCATCAGTATTGTTTGATTCAGGTGCATCGCATTCATTTATGTCTGCACGATTTGCGACATGGATAGGACTGGAGCCCGAGTCATTATCAGTAAGGCTCAATATACTTACTGGTAACGGTCTTGTGGCAGTAGATAGAGTGTTTTCCTCATGTCGAATCGTAGTTAGTGGCAGAGAGTTTCCTGCTAGGTTGATAGAATTCCCGATGGCCGATTATGATGTGGTCCTATGGATGGATTGGTTGAGAGACCAGTATGCTAGAATAGATTGCTATATCGGCAGGATTATTTTTAGTATTCCTGGTGAGCCAGAGTTTTCATTTCTCCGAGGTGGAGTAGAACCTTCTTCCCCAGTATTGCGGATGGCCGTAGCAGCAGCAGTTCAGTTTTACAGAGTTGTAGGAGAGTTTCCCGATGTGTTTCCCGAATAACTTCCAGGAATGCCCCCAGAGAGAGAGATCGAGTTCACTATTGATTTGATTCCCGGATCAGCACCAGTGTCAGAGAGAGTCTATAGGATGGCACCGACAGAATTGGAGATCTTGTATAAGATGATTGTAGAACTTAGAACCAAGGGATTCATCCGT
This sequence comes from Iris pallida, assembly GCA_029216955.1. Lineage (NCBI taxonomy): Eukaryota > Viridiplantae > Streptophyta > Magnoliopsida > Asparagales > Iridaceae > Iris > Iris pallida. The sequence goes on along the minus strand of JANAVB010041416.1, from coordinate 73,554 downwards.
GCTAGTTGATCACCTTGGGGAGCCCCGATGCTTCTTGTGAAAAAGAAGGATGGTACGTCCAGATTATGTGTTGACTATCATACCTTGAACTCAGTGACAATCAAGAACAGATATCCTCTACCAAGGATAGATGACTTATTTGATCAGCTCAGAGGAGTGGTAGTATTCTCGAAGATCGACTTGCAGTCAGGGTACCATCAGATCAGAGTCAGAGAGCAGGACATCTCGAAGACAGCATTCAGATCGAGGTATGGACATTGGGAGTTCCTTGTTATGCCATTTGGAGTGACCAATGCGCCGGTCGTATTCATGGACCTCATGAATCGCATCTTCATGCCCTATTTGGACCAGTTCGTGATAGTGTTTATAGACGATATCTTAGTCTATAGCAAGAGTGAGACAGAGCATAAGCAGCACCTCCGTGCGGTTCTTCAGATTCTCAGGGAGCACCAATTGTACGCGAAGTTTAGTAAGTCGAGTTTTGGTTGGATCGAATCTTGTACTTGGGTCACATCATCACCAGAGGTGGAGTGGAAGTGGACCCCCAGAAGATAATTACCATAGAGACATGGCCAGTACCTAGCACTGTCACGAAAGTTCGAAGTTTCCTTGGATTGGCCGGCTATTACCGTCGGTTTGTGTCAGACTTTGCTCGGATTTCAGCGCCATTGACGCAGTTGACCCGCAAGGATGTGCAGTTTGCTTGGACAGCAGAGTGTCAGAGTTCATTCGAGAAGTTGAAATAGAGATTGATGACGGCCCCCATTCTTACTATTCCCGATGGGACTGGAAGATTTTCAGTTTATTGTGATGCTTCAGGCAGAGGATTGGGATGCGTATTGATGCAGCATGGGAAGGTAATAGCTTATGTGTCATATCAACTTCGTGATCATGAAAGAAATTACCCGACCCACGACTGGAGCTGGCAGCAGTAGTATTTGTACTTAAGCTGTGGAGGCATTACTTGTATGGAGATAGGGTGGAGATGTTCACTGATCACAAGAGTCTTAAGTATGTGTTCACCCAGAAGGATCTTAATATGCGTCAGAGAAGATGGCTAGAGCTACTTGTGGATTATGACATCAACTTACAGTATCATCCTGGGAAAGCCAACATTATTGCACATGCGTTGAGCAGGAGAGCCGGAGTTTATTTTCTAACAGCACAGTCAGAGTTGTTAGCAGATCTTCAGAAGATGGGTATTGAAGTTGTTCTTCCTTCCAGTGTGGCATTGATGGCCAGTATGCAAGTTCAGTCCAGTATAGTGGAGAGGATCAAGTTAGCTCAGTCCACGGATTCTAAGCTTCAATGGCTTAGGACAGAATGTGTAGCAGGAAGAAGACCAGAGTTATGTATTTATGAAGATGGTACACTCCGACATGGGAGGCATCTTTGTGTACCCAATGGAGATATCAGACAGGAGATCATGGCAGAAGCTCACAGTTCTCAGTATTCGATTCACCCCGGTGGTACGAAGATGTATCGTAATATTCGACAACATTTTTGGTGGAATGGCATGAAGAGGAAGATAGCCCAGTTTGTCTCTCGTTGTTTGGTTTGTCAGCAAGTTAAAGCCGAACATCAGAGACCAGCTGGAATTTTTCAACCTTTACCAATCCCAGAATGGAAATGGGAGCACATTACCATGGATTTTGTGACTGGATTACCTAGATCCCCAGCTGGGAGAGATGCTATCTGGGTTATAGTCGACAGACTCACGAAGGTAGCTCGTTTTATCCTTTTTAGAATCGGTCAGTCGACGGATTAGCTTGCAGAGATGTACCTCAGGCAGATAGTCAGGCTGCATGGAGTACCAGTCAGTATTATATCCGACAAAGATTCCAGATTCATATCGCACGTTTGGAGGAGTCTTCAAGAGAGTTTGGAGACTCGCCTCAAGTTCAGTTCAGCCTACCATCCGCAGACAGATGGTCAGTCAGAACGCACGATCCAGACTCTTGAAGATATATTACGGTCATGTACACTCGACTTCTGTGGTTCATGGGAAGATCACCTGCATCTCGTAGAGTTTTCCTACAATAACAGTTTCCAGGCCAGTATCCAGATGGCGCCCTTTGAAGCCTTGTACGGCAGAAAGTGCAGATCTCCTTTGGCTTAGGATGATATCGGTGAGATGGCAAATGCTTGGACCAGAGATGGTAACGCGGACTGTTGAGGTGGTTAGACAAGTCAGAGATCATCTTCGAGTTGCACAAGATCGTCAGCGTCATTGGACCGATTCCTATCGGCGTCCCCTTGAATTTTCTATCGGCGACCATGTATTCCTTAGGATCTCGTCTACCCGTGGCGTCATTCATTTCGGCGTACGGGAAAAGCTTAGTCCTAGGTATATAGGGTCGTTTGATATTCTAGAACGAGTAGGTGATGTGTCCTATCGTCTCGCTCTTCCGCCGTCGTTACGTGAGGTACATGATGTCTTCCATGTATCCCAATTGGACGGTATATCCCGGATCCAAGTCATGTCCTTGATCATTCAGAATTGGTTGTTGGTACCAACCTTTCGTATGAGAAGAGATCCGTATCCATATTAGACCGAAGAGAGAAGATACTCAAGAACAAGACTATTAAGTTAGTCCGTGTTGCTTGGGGTCATCACTCTTTGGGTGAGTCAACGTGGGAGCATGAAGATGATATCCGATCGCGATATCCCAACCTGTTTGACTTGTAAGATATAATATCTTTCTTATGCCTTATGCTTTAATTCCTTGCTTGCATGAATGATTGATTGGTTGATTGCTTAGTTATAACTTGCCTATGACTAGTGTTGCTTGCCCGACATCTCTAGCCTCTTGATTAAATTTCGAGGACGGAATTTTTTTAAGGAGGGTAGAGTTGTCACCCTCGGATTTCGTTATATGTATTTTAGTATACGTGTCATATTTCGGACCTGTATTTTGACTTGTACTGATTGGCTAGCCTTGAGTTCTGTATTTGCATGAGTTAGTTAGCATTTCATGGTTCTGGCATGCATCGGATTCAGTTGGTTTCGGCTTGGTTTGGCTCGGTTTGGGTTGATATGCAAACCCCTACCTACCACCATCCCCCATTTAATAACCCAACCACCATTCTCTCTCCTCATTCATTACTCATTTACTTCTCTTCTTCTTCCTCATCTTCTCCATCGAACACCACAGTAGGCAAGTGCATATTGCTTTCACTTGGGAACCCATTTTTGTTGGTTCCAATGGCTTCTTAGCATGCTTCTAAACTACATTAGAATTTTGAAATTTTTATTTTGATGCATAGGTTTTCGTAGATCTAGATTTTAGCATTCTTTCATCTTCATGGTTTTGATCTGCTAAACTGGCTTGTTTTCGGGAACTAAGAGTTCTAAGTAGAAGATATTCTGATTTTACGCAAGTTTGGTTTTTGGAATGGTTGCATTTCACCACGTCTTGAGCGAGATGGAGTTTTCTTGAGTTCTTGAGCCTTTACGCCTGCTTGTCTTAGCCTTAGGAAGAAAATGAATCTTTATGCACACGTTCTTACGTGCTGGAGTAGTATTTAGCTTTTACGCACACGTTTTACGTGCCAGCATATCATTTGCCCATTTACGCACATGTTCTCACGTGCCCGCGTAATCTGTTCTACACCAAGTTCATTCGAACTCTACACAGGGGCTACTCCGCTCGTGTGGAGTGTTTGCTCGCGTAGAGCTTCGCTCGCGTAGAGCCCCGCTCGCGTAGAGTCTCGCTCGCATGCGGCTTGGCTAGCGTAGAGTCTTGCCCGCGTAAAATCCTGCTCGCGTGCAGCCTTGCTCTCGTAGAGCTTCCTATCCTTGGGTCTTGCCTGTGTAGAGCTATTTTACGCGCGGGGCCTCTTTGACCTAGCGTAGTTTAGTTAGCGTGAAGATCTTGAGCCCTTAGCGTACTCCATTGCCCTTTTTTATTTCTTACGCCTTTTGTCATGAACTTGATAATCATGAATTGAGTAATATATTTGGAATGATAATTGTATACAGCATGGTAATAACTAGAAGTGGCCCGTTGTGGCGTACTTTAGACAAGAGCATGACAAGTAACATGACATGATGGTGACCCGTTGTCACCCTCGGTTTTCGTTATACGTATTTTGGTATACGTGTACGTACCCCAGACCCGTATTTCGACTTGTCCTGGCTGGCTAGTCTTGGGTATCTTGCATTGGCATGGGTTAGTTGGCATTTCATGGCTCGTGTGGTTTATTCTGGGTGGAACATGCATCGGGTTCGGTTGGGTTTGGTCTGGTTGGGTTTGGTTTGGATTAGTATGCAAACTCCTACCTACCACCATCCTACATTTATTAACCCAACAACCCTTCTCTCTCCTCATTCATTTCCCAATACTACTCTTCTTCTTCATTTTTCCACCGACCTCCTGCAGTAGGAAAGTGCAACTTGCTTCATAGAGGAACTCAATTTTTGTTGTTCCATTGTCTTCCTCACGAGATTCTAAGACACTTTAGTACTTAGCATTTTAAATTTCCATGGTTCATTTCATGTAGATCTAAGTTTTAGTATTTTGATCTTCATGGTTTTCATCTTCTGAACTTGGTTGTTTCCGGAAATGGAAAGTTCTATGTGGTGGGAATTTCGATTTTACGCAAGTTTGGCTTTTGAATGGCTGGATTTCATCAAGTCTTGGCCGAGATGGGGTTCGTGAGTTCTTGAGTCACCATGGCTGCAAGTCTCGGCCTTGGGGAGAAGACGAACCTTTTACGCACACGTTCATACGTGCCCGCGTAGTGACTTTCCTTTACGCCCATATTTTCACGTACCAGCGTAGCATCTCCCTATTTACGCACACGTTTTTACGTGCCCGCGTAGTGTCCCCTTTTTTACGCACACGCCTTGCGTGCCCGCGTAACCCGATTCTACGCGGAGCTCATTCGAGCTCTACGTAAGGACTACTCCCGCTCGCGTAGAGTCTCGCGTGCGTAGAGCCTCGCGTAGAGTCTCGCGTGCGTAGAGTCCCGCCCAAGTGCTCGCGCGCGTAGAGTTCCTTTCGCGTAGAGTGCCTGCTCGCATAGAGTGGTCCTTCCTTGGTCTTGCTCGCGTAAAGCCATTTTTACGCTCGGGCCCCCCCCTAGCCTAGCGTAGTTTCTCTCGCGTAGAGGCTTTGATCCCCCATGCGTACCCGTGGGCCTTTTGCTTGTACCCTCTTGTCACGGACTTGATAACCTTGACTTAATTGACACGATTGGACTAATAATTGTACATGGCATGGTATGACAAGTACTGATATGACATGACAAGACATGACAAGCAAGCATGACATGACAAGAATGAATAGCCTGGACACCGTGGACGATTGTTTTTTTACAAATGAACCCGTACTGCCTCGTATCATATCTAGGACAGGGACCCCTGAGTACCACGGTCAGGAGTACCTACTGAAACTGACTAAGGCTAATAAATAGAATAATCCAGTAGTCATGAAGAGATTTTCCAGCTACAGGCAATCCCGTTATCTGGGCACCCCATCATGGGATCTGTAGCCTGCCGTCAAGTAGGGCACATTTCCAGTACACTGTCATGTGTTGCACCCTTTAAGCTACTTAAGGGTACATGCGTTTCCTGAACGATGTACCCATATGAATTCAACCCCTAATTTACGTCCGGATAGCCTGGATGGTCTGCAGGGCTTGTGACTATGGAACAATCTCATTGCATCTTGCTAGTAACTGGGCCTGTGATAACCCTAGTTAGTTAAAGTATCAAGCCGTACTTACTGCTTTGCCGTGATTGATTGGATGGGGTCTAACCCAGTCTAGTCTTTTCCTGATTCTGTACAAGATTATTACATGACCTGAATGCTTGTGCTTTACTTTATCGATAAATGGTGGGAAACCAAGTTCCGTTCAGACGAAGGGTTACAACCCCCGTCCTTGTTTGGTTTAAGGGTTGTAACTTGGTTATCTGAATAGCCCCATGGTTATCTTAGCGTATATCATCATGATTTTCCATATTTTCAGTCTTTATTATATAATTATGTTTTGTGCTAATTGCTAGTTTTAGTTCTTAAGTGAAGCCTCCTTTGTGGCACTTTCTCTTTCTAGGATCTGACCCTGCTGTTTTGTATGGCCAGATACCGGAGCAGCTCCAGAGGATCTTCCTACCTTCCAGCCAGATGGTGACCACCAGGCGTAACCCTGGCAACGAGTGGATTTTATTTTGGCTCGCACACTCCATTATAAAATTATTCTTTTGAGGCGTTTAGCCGCCGAGCAAGTGTTAGCTCGTTTGCAACTTTACTTACTGTCTGCCTACGGGCTGTAACATGATTGACAAATCCTAGGGTTGATCATGTATGACTGAAACTCTTGTTAGTCCTCACATTTTGTATGACTAGCTTCATGATCATCCAAATATGTAATGTATGGGACGCCTTACTATTGTATATTTGGTGCTCTAACATCTTGTAACATTTACTTACTTGCTTGAGATTGAGACAATAGGCTTGTTCATGACCATAAGAGACTGATGGCTTGTAGTTAAACTCTCATGTATCTAGACAGCCGTGACCATATAGCGAGGTAGATTATACTTCAATATACGTAGCTGGCTGTGTCCGCCCCCGCTCTCCAGTATTCCGGTTCAGGGGCGTGACACGGTTTAAGTGGTGGCCCATGCAGATCTTGTGAATCAAGATATGTGAGAGTTTACCGAATAGATGTCTCAATCAGCACTCGCCCTTGATCTCTGCTCGTATCCTCTAAATTCCTGAAATCTTGACCTGATCACATGCTTATATCTTTGATCTGTCCTGGTCCTTCCTTATTGTTCCCTGTGTCGTCTTCTTCAGCGGCACTGTTCCTGGTCCTGCCAATCAGCCGGAAGGAGTTCAACGAGTACTCCTGCAACAAGAGGATCAAGCTCAGCACTCAGGAGCAGCTTCCCGAGTCATGCTTCCCGGAGATCCAGAACCCTTAGTACAGCCAGCCCAGCCTGTGAGGCAGGATGATGGAGTCTTGGTCGGACTCATCAGGGAGTTGCTTGCATCATAGGATCGTCGAGGTGATGCATTGCACCAGACAGTACAAGATGCTTTAAACAGAGGTGGTCATCAAGGTAACAGTGCGGCCATGTAACGCCCCAGTCCCAAAATACGTAGGACTAGGAACGTAGACATGCCAGCTGTATTCATACGAAGAACATAGGCCTCGTATGGATATATAAGCTGTAAAATGCAGTAAATCTCAACTAACTAATCTCAATCCACAATAAATAATAAAATATCAAGAATGAACAATATGGTTCGTGGTCTGTAGCCCACTAGCATACATATTCGAATAGACTCGAAAGGAAACACGAGTCTAATAAACTAGGCTAATAAGCAGAATATATCAAGATAAGAATATGCAGCACGAGAGAATAATAAAATAAAATCATGCACCAACGATACCTGAATCCTGCAGATGCAAAACATAACCATCCATCGAATTTACCAGCTTGGCTATAACCTGGAGAGATCACCAGGTCCTCAGAGGACTAGCAAGACACATAATATACATGCCTACAGTACAATAAATAACATGCAAGAAAAATAGGAATAACAAGTAGAGAAAAAGATGACACGTAAGGGAACTCTACAGATTGTGACATGTCATGAGAATATAATATTAATCGTGGCTAAAACCGTAGCCCAGGGAGGCACTAACAGTCCTATAATAGGTTCTCTATCGTAGCCCGGGGAGGCACTAACAATAGAGGATAGCCACGGCTAATAAAACATTCTCTCCTAAGGTACTAGGAATTCAAGCCTATCTAGTCATGTCCAAGTCAAGTACAGGTCAATCAGGTCAGAAAAAATATGGCACATGCATGTCAATACTATCACTAGACATGAACAAGATAGGAAAGATAGAACAAGTAGTATAGAAAGAAAAGTGAAAATCTACGTGCACGTGAAACTAGAAAGTAACCATAACATGAAACAAGAGGAATATGTAACCAAGCAAGAAAGAATGGAAATAGAAAAATATGTAAGTACTGTAAAGTTTGGCAAGATGTACTCGCCTAGGTCATGAGCACTGTGGTGACGAAGATCAGACAGGAAAGTAGGTGGAACAACGGCTGCCGAGGAACTAAGATCCAAACAAACGTCTCCGCATGCTGAAAATAGTCTATTATCTAATTATAATTAATATTGTACCTATTAGATTTATTTAGTTAGGAGATGGTATAGATCTTCGTATCAGCTTTCTGAAAAACTAAACGGATCTCATTTTCGTTTTCGGAATCTCCAGGAATCGCGAAAATATCGAAACATGTTTGTTTTTCGGGAATCTAATACTCAAAAAATTTTACAGAATGAATTTTGTCTATTAAAATATGTTTTTGAAAAGCTTACCTCGATACGCTTCCAACAAAAAAAACTGGGAAGCGTTTCGAGTCCCGAGCTAGGAGATATGGCCCTTCTAAGTTGCTTTGTCGGGTAAAAACGTGGCCGACTTTTCTAGCGAATTCGGAGAATATTTTTGGACAAAAAAGAGAAGGTGTGCATGATTTTTAATATAAGAATTATGAGATACTCATATATTCATATATATATATAATTAAGATAGATACATATTATTTAATTTAAGTATGATTAGATTGGACATGTTAGAATAAGATAATTTGAATAGTAGTAGGATTATCAATAAGGCTAAATTTGGAATATAATTTATTTAAATATTATAATCAATGGTCATTATTGAAGGAGGCTTAATTTAAAATCTATGTGCTGCTATTAGATAAGAAGCATATAAGTTTTAAATATTAAATTTAGATTTAATTAAAATACAAAGAAGATTTGCATGGAGGGTTTCCTAATATAGAACTAGTTAGATTTCTAAATATAAATACAATCTAAATCTGAATAAATATTAAATATATATGGTTATTAATATATATTAATGTCCAACATGCCTACATAGGTTTGGGTTGGACTTTGGGTCAAATATAAACTAATGCCAACAAGGATTACACTAGGATTACACGTAGACACTTCCTATAAATAAAAACTTTCCAAAATTGAAAACATATTAATATTAATAAGATATATATACAAAATATATATCAACATGAAGGTATTTGAGAGTATACTACATGTCTATTTAGATTTGGATTTGGTTCGGGTCAAGTCGGGACTAAATTGGTACAACCGGGTCTCCTAGAAAGTCAATAATTTAATAATAAATCATCGGTGGGGGTTAAGTCACAATTTTACCTGGTTTTCCTACTTGGGACATAGCTATGGCCGGACCTTCCCTAGCAAGGCTAATATACTAGTCAAAGCACACAACTACACTAACCGTACCAAAATTCCTAGTCGCTATGCATCTTAGAACTTAACCATGACTAAGACCATATCTATATAAAATATTAGGCTATTATAAATATAATCATATATATATGCAAAATTGTATAAATCTATTTGGATGTATAACATCCCAAATAAATATCAAAATAATTATACTAAGCCGTGGCAACCAATCATGGCTCTATAAGTGGGGTTGGCTAGGTTAGGGTCCAAATATATTTTCTAGTCAAGTCGAACTCGAAAAATCAACTAATGAGTCTCTTGTGCCATTCGCAATTAAATAGCACATATAAACTCGATTGAGTGGCACCCTTAGCATGTATGTCGTAGACTCAAAATGGGTCAAAACCATATATTGGGTCAAATGGTTTTGATCTATATCGACTTTCGAACTCACATGGGAAGCTAGGTATGGAATTATGGTAAATAATCTAATTGCCTAAATTTGACTCGAAGTTGCGCGAAGTCAAAAGGATGCTAGGGGACAAATTCGGATGGGACATGATATATCAAATTTAAGGTCATCATGTCTACTACAAAACTCATAAAGGACATTTTCGAGAGATGGGCATGTCGTGTGCTCCAACAATCAAAGACATAAAAAGTACATATAAAATCCTAATTAAATATACAATATAACCTAATAATTAGAAATACTATAAAATAAAATAAAAAAATAATTCCCAAAAATCAGGGTCCTCACAGGCCAACAGCTTCAAGCGCTTGAACCCTCCATTCTTCGATGGTAGCGAAGATGCTATAGCCGCAGATGCTTGGCTGTAGATACTGAGGTTATTCTAGAAGCAGCCAGGACCCCAGAAGATGAGAAGGTGGCCGTGGTGCGCCTGCAGTTATTGGATCTAGCCCGCAGCTGGTGGGCGGCGCAGGCCGTTGGATTAAGGGCACCTATTGCATGGACAGTATTCCGTGAGAGATTCCAGACCAAGTATTTTGATGCTGTAGCTCGGTATGACCTACAGACGAGGTTCACTAACTTGAAGCAGATGGGCAGGACGGTCGATGGATATGCGACCGAGTTCTCCAGGCTTAGTCGGTTTGCTCCCAACTTGGTGGCGACCAAGTTCGACATAGCTCAAAGGTTCCAGCAGGGACTCCACCTGAAGATTTTGTTGGCGGTGGAGCAGTTTGAGCATCAGACTTTCGATGCAGTATTAAGAGCATCTGGGAGGCATGAGTATACCTCCCAGAGGATTGTGGACCGGACCGGAAGTCGGAAGCGGTCTCAGGCCAGATGAACCAGTCTTCAGCACCAGCCCCGGCAGCTAGGGCTTTGACCATTGGAGCTCCGAGGCGGGCGGCTTCCGTTGTGTCGATTCAGCATTCGACTCCGGCATATCCCCAGCAGCAGCAGAAGCAGTCTTCCGCAATGGGTTGCACTCATTGTGGGAAGTCAGGGCACGTGGTGTCAGAATGTCGCAGAGCATATGGTTTGTGCTTGGTTTGTGGGGCACCGGACCACAGGATTGGGAACTGCCCGAATAGGGGGAGTTCCTCTTCATCAACCTTTTCTAGTCCCTCGGTTAGGGGGCCAGCCCCAGTACCAGTCCAGCAGCAGCAGTACCCGTTTCTGAGGCCCTTGCCGTCTCAGGCCCAAGTATTTCATCAACAGAATCTCCAGCAGGATTCACAAGTCCAAGTTCAGACCCAGAACCGCCAGAGAGGTTTCCAGCAGAGGGGACCAGCACCCAGAGGACACGGTCAAGTAATGGCTTTGACCGTGGAGGAGGAGTTAGCATCAGGTGAGGTAGTGGCAGGTACTATTCTCGTCAACTCCTTCCTAGCATTAGCGTTATTTGATTCTGGTGCATCGCATTCATTTATGTATGCACGATTCGCGACACGGATAGGACTGGAGCCCGAGTCATTATCAGTAAGGCTCAATATACTTACTGGTAACAGACTTGTGGGAGTAGATAGAGTGTTTTTCTCGTGTCGGATCGTAGTTAGCGGTAGAGAGTTTTCCGCTAAGTTGATAGAATTTTCGATGGCCGATTATGATGTGGTCCTAGGGATGGATTGGTTGAGGGACCAGTATGCTAGAATAGATTGCCATATCGGCAAGATCATTTTTAGTATTCCTAGTGAGCCAGAGTTTTCTTTTTACCGAGGCGGAATAGGGCCTTCTCCTCCAGCATTTCGGATGGCAGTTGCAGCGGCAATCCAGTTTCCCAGAATTGTAGAAGAGTTTCTCGATGTTTTCCCCGAAGAGCTTCCAGGTATGCCACCAGAGAGAGAGATCGAGTTCACCATAGACTTGATCCCCGGATCAGCACCAGTGTCAGAGAGAGTCTACCGGATGGCACCGCCAGAATTGGAGATTTTGTATAAGATGATTGAGGAACAAAGGACCAAGGGATTCATCCGTGCTAGTGGATCACCTTGGGGAGCCCCGATGCTTCTTGTGAAAAAGAAGGATGGTACGTCCAGATTATGTGTTGACTATCGTACCTTGAACTCAGTGACAATCAAGAACATATACCCTCTCCCGAGAATAGATGACTTGTTTGATCAACTCAAAGGGGCGTCCGTATTTTCAAAGATTGATTTGTGGTCGGGATACCACCAGATCAGAGTCAGAGAGCAGGACATCCCGAAGACGGCATTTAGATCCAGGTATGGGCATTGGGAGTTCCTTATGATGCTCTTTGGAGCAACCAATGCGCCGGCTGTATTCATGGACCTCATGAATCGTATCTTCATGCCTTATTTGGATCAGTTCGTGATTGTGTTTATAGACGACATCCTGGTCTACAACAAGAGTGAAGCGGAGCATGAGCAGCATCTCAGGGTCGTCCTCCAGATTCTCAGAGAGCACCAGTTGTATGCGAAGTTCAGTAAATGCGAGTTCTGGCTCGATCGTATTTCATATTTGGGTCATATCATCACCAAAGGTGGAGTGGAAGTGGATCCCCAGAAGATCGTAGCTATTGAGACGTAGCCAGTACCCAGTACCATTACAGAAGTTCACAGTTTTCTTGGCTTGGTCGGCTACTACCTGCGATTTGTTTCAGACTTTACACGGATTTCAGCACCTATGACCCAGTTGACCCGCAAGGATGTGCAGTTTGCTTAGACCGCAGAATGTCAGAAATCTTTTGAGAAGTTGAAGCGAGGCTTGATGACGGCACCCATTCTCACGCTTCCAGATAGGACCGGAAGATTCTCAGTGTATTGTGATGCTTCAGGCAGAGGTTTAGGATGTATTTTGATGCATCATGGGAAGGTAATAGCTTATGCATCCCGTCAATTTCGTGATCATGAGAGGAATTACCCGACCCATGACTTGGAGCTGGCAGCAGTAGTGTTTGCACTTAAGCTGTGGAGGCATTATTTGTATGGAGATAGGGTAGAGATTTTTACCGACCACAAGAGCCTGAAGTATGTGTTTACCTAGAAGGATCTTAACATGCGTCAGAGGAGATGGCTAGAGCTACTTGTGGATTATGACATCAATCTACAGTATCATCCTGGGAAGGCTAACGTTGTTGCAGATGCACTGAGCAGAAGAGCCGGAGTTTATTTTCTAACAGCACAACCAGAGTTGTTAGCAGATCTTCAGAAGATGGGTATAGAAGTTGTCCTTCCTACCAATGTGGTATTGATGGCCAGTATGCAAGTTCAGTCCAGTATAGTTGAGAGGATCAGGTTAGCTCAGTCATTAGATCCTAAGCTTCAGCGGTTTAGGACAGAATGTGTAGCAGGTTGAAGACCAGAGTTATGTGTCCATGAGGATGGTACACTTCGACATGGAAGGCGTCTTTGTGTGCCCAGTGGTGATATCAGACAGGAGATCATGGCAGAAGCTCACAGTTCTTAGTATTCGATTTATCCGGGCGGTACGAAGATGTATCGTGATATCCAGCAGCATTTTTGGTGGAATGGTATGAAGAGGGAGATAGCCCGGTTTGTCTCTCGATGGTTAGTTTGCCAACAAGTTAAAGCTGAGCATCAGAGACCGGCTGGACCTCTTCAACCTTTGTCGATCCCAGAATAGAAATGGAAGCACATTACCATAGATTTTGTAACGAGATTACCTAGATCCCCAGCTGGAAGAGATGCTATCTGGGTTATAGTCGACAGACTCACCAAGGTAGCTCATTTTTTTCCTTTCAGGGTTGGTCAGTCGACAGATCAGCTTGCAAAGATGTACCTCAGGCACATAGTCAGGTTATATGGAGTACCAGTCAGTATTATATCCGACAAAGATTCCAGATTCACATCGCACTTTTGGCAGAGTCTTCAGAAAAGTTTGGGGACTCGTCTCAAGTTCAGTTCAGCTTATCATCCGCAGACAGATGGTCAGTCGGAGCGCACGATCCAGACTCTTGAAGATATATTGCGTTCATGTACACTTGACTTCGGTGGTTCGTGGGAAGATCACCTGCATCTCGTAGAGTTCTCCTATAACAATAGTTTCCAGGCCAGTATCCAGATGGCACCCTATGAGGCCTTGTACGACAAAAAGTGCAGATCTCCTTTAGCTTGGGACGATATAGGCGAGAGGCAAATGCTTGGTCCAGAGATGGTAACGCAGACTATTGAGGTGGTCGGGAAAGTCAGAGATCATCTTCGAGTTGCACAAGATCGCAAGCGTCATTGGACCGATTCTCATCGGCGTCCCCTTGAATTTTCTGTCGACGACCATGTATTCCTCAGGATCTCGCCTACCCGTGGCGTCATTCGTTTTGGCGTACGGGGAAAGCTTAGTCCTAGGTATATAGGGCCATTCGACATTCTTGAACGAGTAGGTGATGTGTCCTATCGTCTCGCTCTCCCGCCGTCGTTACGTGAGGTGCATGATGTCTTCCATGTATCCCAATTGCGATGGTATATCCCGGATCTGAGTCATGTCCTTGATCATTCGAAATTGGTTGTTGGTGCCAACCTTTCGTATGAGGAGAGACCCGTATCCATATTGGACCGAAGAGAGAAGACACTCAAGAACAAGACTATCAAGTTAGTCTGTGTTGCTTGGGGTCATCACTCTTTGGGTGAGTCAACGTGGGAGCGTGAGGATGACATCCTATCGCGATATCCCGACCTGTTTGACTCGTGAGGTATAATGTCTTACTTATACCTCATGCCTTCGATTCCTTGCTTGCATGATTGATTGTTCGATTGATTGCTTAGTTATATCTTGCCTGTGATTTGTATAGCTTGCTCGACATCTCTAGCCTCTTGATTAAATTCCGAAGACGGAATTCTTTTAAGGTGGATAGATTTGTCACCCTTGGTTTTCGTTATACGTATTTTAGTATATGTGTACGTACCCCGGACCCGTATTTCGACTTGTCCTGGCTGGCTAGTCTTGGGTTTCTTGTATTGGCATGGGTTAGTTGGCATTTCATGGCTCGTGTGGTTTATTCTGGCTGGGGCATGCATCGGGTTCGGATCGGTCTGGTTGGGTTTGGTTTGGGTTAGTATGCAAACCCCTACCTACCACCATCCCCTATTTATTAACCCAACAACCCTTCTCTCTCCTCATTCATTTACCATTACAACTCTTCTTCTTCATTTTTCCACCGACCTCCTGCAGTAGGCAAGTGCGACTTGTTTCATGGAGGAATTCAATTTTTGTTGTTCCATTGTCTTCCTCACGAGATTCTAAGACACTTTAGGGCTCGTTTGGATCAAGTTTTTGGATTCCTAGGAATAGATTTTCAATTCCTTTCCCATGGGAAAGGAATTTAACATTCCCATACCCATGTTTGGTTAGGTTGGGAATAGGTAGTTCAAAATTTTAAAAAAATTTATTTTTATGTTTGGTTCACACATAGATAAGAATCTTAATTTATTTAGTTTTACTTTAATACCCTTTCACTAATTTCATGATGATTCACATGTTTGGAATAGAAGTTGAAAATTTGAAAATAAAGAGAGGGTATAATCGTCCAAACAAGATAGTCAAACATCATTCCTAGGAAAGCAAATCTATTCCCAAGGGAGGGCTTGGGAATAGCTTTCCCACATCCATGGGAATAGCTTTCCTACATAACTCCCTCCTATTCCATCCTTATTCTCAATCCTAAACATACCAAACATGGGTAAGGAATTCAAATCCCATTCCCAAGCCTCAAAAACTTGAACCAAACGCCCCCTTAGTACTTAGCATTTTAAATTTCCATGGTTCATTTCATGTAGATCTAAGTTTTAGTATTTTGATCTTCATGGTTTTGATCTACTGAACTTGGTTGTTTTCGGAAATGGAGAGTTCCATGTGGTGGGAATTTTGATTTTACGCAAGTTTGGCTTTTGAATGGCTGGATTTCATCAAGTCTTGGCCGAGATGGGGTTCTTGAGTTTTTGAGTCTCCATGGCTGCAAGTCTCGGCCTTGGGGAGAAGACGAGCCTTTTACGCACACGTTCATACGTGCCCGCGTAGTGACTTTCCTTTATGCCCACGTTTTCACATGCCAGCGTAGCATCTCCTTCTTTACGCACACGTTTTCACGTGCCCGCGTAGTGTCCCCTTTTTTACACACACGCCTTGCCCGCGTAACCCGATTCTACGCCGAGCTCATTTGAGCTCTATGCAAGGTTTACTCCCGCTCGCGTAGGGTCTCACGAGCTTAGATCCTCGCGTAGAGTCGCGTGTGCGTAGAGCCTCACGTAGAGTCTCGCGTGCGTAGAGTCCCGCCCAAGTGCTAGCGTGCGTAGAGTTCCTTTTGCGTAGAGTGCCTGCTCGCGTAGAGGGGTCCTTCCTTGGTCTTGCTCGCGTAAAGCAATTTTTACGCTCGGGGCCCCCCCTAGCCTAGTGTAGTTTCTCTCGCGTAGAGGCTTTGAGCCCCCATGCATACCCGTGGGCCTTTTGCTTGCACCCTCTTGTCACGGACTTGATAACCTTGACTTGATTGACACGATTGGACTGATAATTGTACATAGGATGGTATGACAAGTACTGACATGATATGGCATGACATGACAATCAAGCATGATGGGAACTATTGAATGCTGTTGCGACGGCTAGCATGACATGACAAGAATGAATGGCCTGGACACCGTGGACGATTGTGTTTTTTACAAATGAACCAGTACTGTCTCGCATCTATCTAGGACAGGGACCCCTGAGTACCACGGTCAGGGGTACCTACTGAAACTGACTAAGGCTAATAAATAGAATAATCCAGTAGTCATGAAGAGATTTTCCAACTAAAGGCAATCCCGTTATCTTGGCGCCCCATCATGGGATCTGTAGCCTGTCATCGAGTAGGGCACATTTCCAGCACACTGTCATGTGTTGCACCCTACAAGCTACTTAAGGTTACATGCATTTCCTGGACGATGTACCCACATGAATTCAACCCCTAATTTGCGTCCGGATAGCCTGGATGGTCTGCAGGGCTTGTGGCTGTGGAACAATCTCATTGCATCTTGCTAGTAACTAGGCCTGTGATAACCCTAGTTAGTTAAAGTATAAATCCGTACTTACTACTTGGCCGTGATTGATTGGATGGAGTCTAACCCGTCTAGTCTTGTCCTGATTATGTACAAGATTGTTACATGACCTGAATGCTTGTGCTTTACTTTATCGACAAATGGTGGGAAACCAAGTTCCGTTCAGACGAAGGATTACAACCCCGGTCCTTATTTGGTTTAAGGGTTGTAACTTGGTTATCTGAATAGTCCCATGGTTATCTTATCGTATATCATCATGATTTTTTATATTTCCAGTCTTTATTATATAATTATGTTTTGTGCTAATTGCTGGTTTTAGTTCTTAAGTGAAGCCTCCTTTGTGGTACTTGCTCTTTCTGGGATCTGACCCAACTGGTTTTGTATGGCCAGATACCGGAGCAGCTCCAGAGGATCTCCCTACCTTCCATCCAGATGGTGACCACCAGGCGTAATCCTGGCAACGAGTGGATTTTATTTTGGCTCTCCCACTCCATTGTAAAATTATTCTTTAGAGGCGTTTAGCCGCCGAGCAAGTGTTAGCTCGTTTGCAACTTTACTTACTGTCTGCCTACGGGATGTAACAAGATTGACAAATCCTAGGGTTGATCATGTATGACTGAAACTTTTGCTAGTCCTCACATTTTGTATGACTAGCTTCATGATCATCCAAATATGTAATGTATGGGACGCCTTACTATTGTATATTTGGTGCTCTAATATCTTGTAACATTTACTTACTTGCTTGAGATTGAGACAATAGGCTTGTTCATGACCATAAGAGACTGATGGCTTGTAGTTAAACCCTCATGTATCTAGACAGCCGTGACCGTATAGCGAGCTAGATTATACTTCAATATACGTAGCTGGCTGTGTTTGCCCTCGCTCTCCAGTATTCTGGTTCTGGGGAGTGACACCCGTTTTGGTGCACCCCTGACAAGTAATCCTGACAGATAACTCATAAACGCTGTTGCGAAGGCTAACTGGACGTGCTAGTAAACTCTCATCATGACACCGTGGGTGATTGTTTGAATGCGCTTGTATAAGCTACCAAGTCTTGTTTCGCATCATGTCTAGGACATGTATCCCTCGTTACCACGGTCAGGGATACATACTGAATCTGACTAGGATAATGACTAGATTGATCAAGTAGTTCATATAGAGAGGTATTCCGGCTGCAAGCAATCCCGTTATCTGGGTGCCTTCTCTGATGGACTTGTAGCCTGCCGACGAGTAGGGCACATTTCCAGCTCACTGTTATGTGGGGTACTTCATGAAATGATTACTATGCACACTGTCATGTGTTGCACTCAAGTCACCTAACAAGTCATGATAACTCTTAACATGAACCTTGCGTCTGGATAAACTGGATAGTCTGCAGGACTTGTAGCCGTAGGAATATCTCATTGTATCTTGCTAGTAACTAGGCATGTGATAACCCTAGCTAGTTAACTATCAAGCCATACTCTTGCTTGGCCGTGAAAGATTGAATAGAGTCCCATCTTGTCTAGTCTTGTCTAGACCCAGTACATGGCTATCTCTGGACATGATTGTTTATGCTTTACTTTATCGATAATTGGTTAGAGGCTAAGTTCTGTTTAGGTGAAGGGTTACAACCCCGGTCCTTGTTTGGTTTACGGGTTGTAACTTGGTTACCGGAATAGTCCTTTAGCTCTCTTATCGTTTATCACCTATTTACTTTAACTCATGTCTTATGGTATTTCATCTATGACTTTATGTGCTGATATGCTGGTTTTAGTTCATAAGTGAAGCCTCCTTTGTGGCACTTGCTCTTCCTGGGGTCTGACCCAGCTGGTTTTGTATGGCCGGATTTTGGAGCAGCTACCGAGGATCTCCCAACCTTCCTGCCAGATGGGGACCACTAGACAGAATCCTGGCAACGAGTGGGTTTTATTTTGCTCTCCCACTCTATTGTAAAATATTTTTTTGAGGCGTTTAGCCGACGAGCACGTGTTAGTTCGATTGCACTTTACTTACTGTCTGCCTACGGGCTGTAGCATGATTAACAAATTCTAGGGTTGATCATGTATGACTGAAACTCTTGCTAGTCCTCATATTTGTATGACTAGCTTCATGATTATCCAAATATGTAATGTATGGAACGCATTACTATTGTATATTTGCTGCTCTGACATCTTGTAACTGTTATTACTTGCTTGAGATTGAGACAATAGGCTTATTCATGACCATAAGAGACTGATGGCTTGTCGCTAAACCCTCATGTATCTAGACAGCCGTGACCGTATAGCGAGGTGGGTTGCACTTCAATATACGTAGCTGGCTGTGTCTGCCCCCGCTCTCCAGAATTCTGGTTCTGGGACGTGACAGTAAATGTACAAGATCGTAGAAAAGTACTTGCCTTGCTCCGGGAAAGTACGGGTAAACAATGGAGCTAGTTGTCCTCCTGTCCAATTTTAACAGGTACAAATTTGGTTAAGGTCTAAACAGAGACATTGGTTAACTAAAAGGCAATTAACTACTCTTCCAAGTTACTAGTAGCTATTATACATATATATATAGCTATTATTTCACAAGCACTAAACATTCATGATTATATATCCACAGATATTAATAACTGTTTATTAGCACATAAAGGTTGGCAACACTCAACATGTAAATTCTACCTTAACCTTTAAGAATTCTAACTTACCATTATTTGCAACTTCCCTTCTGCTAAGGGAGTTTCACACCACAATCAGCACCAAACACTAACTGACCCTCAACCTATAAATACTCTCACAGTCCTAGTAACTAGGTTGATACTCAAGCAACCACTCAAGATATGAATTTGAAAAACCCTTAACAAATACTAAAATCTACCCCAACACTATAAAGTAAAGATGTGCATAGACCTCTGCTCGAGCACATAGCTAAATCAATCTAAACACCTAGTAAAGTATACTCAACTGGACGTTTCAAACTCAACGACTAGTATAGGTTTGCTTGACTTCGAGCCATCCTTCTACAGGTCAAAATTCAATTGTCCAAGAGTTATGTTGACACCAAAAAAGGTTAAATTCAAACTACACGATATTGACTACCAACAGACACAAAATCCTACTAAAACTTCACACAAGAGCCTAATTCATCATCTCCAAATTGAACCGGTAGTTACAACAGCAAGTTCTCTGTTCTCTCACATGCTCAGTTAATAGAAATATAAATTGTACAGAGCTTCCAACCAAGTATACAGTGAACGAAAAAATAGAACTCCTAAACTGAGCTCATAACTCAAAATATGAGTGACACCCCCTTCTACAGGTCAACGACAACAACCACAACAACAACTCTCAAATTAGCTGCTAAGACTCGATCTCTTCATGGAGAACATGAACTAAATTAGGACACGAACTTGCTCGAGTCTCGGACAATCTGGAAACAACACGCGATCGACCCAAAGCAATAATTAAACCACAATCTCAACACAAACACAGCAAGAAGAAGATTGATCAATACCTGGAAGAAGAATAGAAGGAAACTCGAGCCTAAGAACTTTGAATACTGCTTCTATGCTCCAAAATGCATCACGAATCTCTGTTGTGACATTTTATCAAACAGGGAGTACTCAGGAAATAGAGTTAAAAATCTATAGATCTGTTTGAAACAATTCAACTCAAAAATACGAGAAATTCATCAATGATCTCGAGAATAAAACTCGATCAGTAAAAACTCAAATTAAACGCTCAAGAACCACCAAGATTTCAGACCCAACCTCCGCACAAAAAAATTCAGACGGAATCGAAGATTTCTCACCTGTTAGAATTTGAAATTCAAATGAGGTTCGATCCACTAGATTTCCTTGATCGATCGGTTCTCGTTGATCGGAGATCAGTCGAACTTGATGTTCCCGATCTCGTCGTTGCTATTTCGTGAAATAAAAGTATCACGACCGATCTAGATCTAAATAGGAACAAAAAGGAAATCAGAAATCCTCAAATTAAACAAGAACTCTTTGAATTTAAATATCAACAGGGAAATGGAGATCGATCCTTACCAACATCACGCTAGAGAGGAAGGGAAAGAAAACTGTCGCTCGTGCTCTGTTCGATCAGGGGAGGACGGAGCCATCGTCGTCTTCATCGCTACGAGATTTCTTCAGGCTTGATAGAATTTTGATAAGGAATAGCGGTTTGAAAGGAAGAAGAGACGAAGAAAGAACGTTTTAGAAGGATGGAGGCTCGGGAAGGATATATATATAGGCAGTGGCCACATCGCTTAAAGTAGATGCTAAATGTTGGCGCCAAATTCGAATGGTGGTTCTTCACTGCCACAAAGAAGTTGTTACAAAGTAACCTCTATTCAAAATTTGAAATAAATGGGCTCAAGGTCCCGGCCCAGAAATCATTAAGTTCTTACTGAAGTAGAACCCAAACCAAAAGCCCAGTACCAAGCTCAAAAAATTTCTAATAAAAATTTATCATACAAAAAAATATTTTCTACAATTCTAAAATCTTTATTTATTGAATCAATTAGTTATTTAATCAATCTCATATAGAAAACTTTTAAAATTAAAAAATGAGAAAATTGTGGAGTTACACAAGTGTTTGTGATAATGTCCTATAGTCTAAAATAGACTTGTGGGTAGTTTTTGAGGCTAGTATCGTATCCACAAATAGGATGTGTTTCGATGTATTAGTACACGGGGCCAATTTGGGGATTTTGTACCTCAATACATGGGTGCACACACTATCATGACAAGTGACACTAGCCAATGGCTCACCATTGTGTGTATCCTAATATAAATATACTTATATACCAATGTATATTTTTAAGAGTATATATATTGTATTTATATAGATATATGTCATCAATAATATGTGTGTGTATCTATTGGATATTATAGCTATATGTAGTGTCACATTTGGGTAAGTGTGCACTGTGAGGAGGGGTGTTTGATCAGCCTCTAATTGTGTGAGTATCCTATTAGTAGTGTACATGTTAACATATGGACTTTGTGAGTTGTCCTTATTGGGAACTTGTTCATGTATATATACATGAGGGTATGTATTGTCATACATATTGGAGGTGGTAGTTTAGCCACTCGGGTGCAGCCAAGATTAACCCTGCTGTTGCTAACATCAACTGTACAGGTTTTGGGACTTGATGTTGGGACTGCCAGAGCAAGGGATAGGCAGGGATTAGGAGAGGTGATTTGGGAGTATCAGTTGCAAACTGACTTGAATGGGAAAGCTTGGGATCATGGACTGATCCTTGTAATCAGTGAAAACTGATTAGGAGATCAGTTGGGACTGATCTTTGTATCAGTAAACTGATATGGGGTGATCAGTCCCTAAGGACAGATATGATCAGTCTTGGACTGATCTGTGAGATCGGTGAGGAAGCGAATGATTTGGGGGCTCTGTGTTAAGATAATGCAACTGATCGAGTGTATCAGTCCTTAATCATTTTGGAAGGGGACTGATTTGAGTGTTTCAGAGGTAAACTGAGGTGGATATCAGTTAGAGAAAAACTAATGTATATCAGTTTGAGAAAACTGATATAGTGTGTTTAGTTCAAACCTGAACTGGGTGTATCAGTTTAAAACTGATATGAAAAGGAAATGATGATTTGGTGGACTGTTATGAAGTGCACGATTGAGATATCAATATCTCGAGTAATGTAAGGCTTGTGCCACAGCGCAGTGCCAATGCAATATTAGGACTGATACAGGGAGAGCTCAGTTCAGATAAAGGGCAGAGTTTGAGGGATTGTCCAGGTCAGGTAATAGGATTTGGGGAGTTAGATATGATATCTTGATCAGTCTAGTGACTATTTTGAGGGGGGTTATTGGGTATCATAGGATAAGAAGATTTGATCAGTTAAGGACTGATCAAAGGATATCAGTTTACAACTAATCTTGGTATCAGTTCTTCAAACTGATTAGGTGTATCAGTTTTAAAAAAAACTGATATGTGGTCCACAAGGATGATTTGGGGATTCTCCCTGTGAACACATAGTGGAGAGGGTATGTTATATTGTGTATATCAGTATAGGTAAAGTTGAGAGTAGAGGGTATGTTATATTGTGTATATCAGTATAGGTAAAGTTGAGAGTATATATATATATATATATATATATATATATATATATATATATATATATATATATATATAACTCTTCATGATTGGTGTTATATACCTATATGTGTATATTAGCCACTGATATTGCATATAGAGTAGTAGGGAAATGTATCCCACTATATATTGGTTAAACACTTGGTTGAGTGTGGGTATATAAAATATAGGAATTTGGGTATTGGGTAACATATAGGATATATGACATATAGGGTATCCTAGTATCTTATATTGTAGATATTAGGGTTAGATAGCTAGGTTAGTTAGATATGACTATTATTGACTAGTTGATAGCCAAGGTTGGTCAAGTTTGACTAGTTAGACTTAGGGTTGACTTGGTTTGACCAATTGACCTATAATTAATCATTTGACCTACAATTGGACTAGTATGACATTTTTCAATTCCAAACTTGATATTGATACAACATTCCATATTTAGGTCCTCGAGGCGCCGTATCGGACGTCGTTGACATTTCACACTTGATCTCAGGCGAGTACATTATCTGATAATTTCCCATTTATGGTATTTTTTATGTTTCGTGTACTTAGTGTAGATGTACTTGATTCTTGACACATTGGTCACACGGATTGGTATTTACGAATCCCGTCATGAGATGTTATTCCTTGTTTACCTTGGTGTATCTTGTGCAAACTCCGTTGTAGTTCCTGTGTAATATATGGACACTGATTCTTGAGAAGACTTGATACCTTCTCTTAGAATCTCGTGTCGTAACGTGTCATGGTTGGATCCACTGTACCAGTCGGGCGCGGGGGAATATTAGTCTAGATGTGTGGTCAATACCCTCCTTTTGCATGTGTAGATCCTTGTGAGTGTTAATCATATACTTCACTTATGATTAACCAGGCCAGTAGACCTTGTGCAAGTTTCCAAGCGAGCCACATGTCAAAACTAATATTCACTCACGTAGATAGTATGATTCTTGACTCTTGTACATGATATACTCAGTTTTTCTTGCTCTTGCTCTAGTTTATAGCTTTACCCTTGCCATGCTACTTTCATGTACATTTTACTTATTCTCGTATATTCTCTCTATTTACTGTTACATAGTACTTATCATTTACTGGGAACTATTGTTAGTGATGTGCTCGTTCCAATCCTGATTGCATATATTTTTTAGACGACGGCGAGGACGAATGTACCACCTACTATGGTCCACATGACGTAGTGTGTATAGACCAGGAGACCCTAGTTCAGCAGGGGTTAGTTCCAGCTGAGGAGGCTCTAGCTGTGACTTAGTTAGACTAGGATTTTACTGGACTCTGTCTCAAGCTTTATCAGTTTGCCTGTTTATTATTTCAGACATGTATATCTATATTTTGATTCAGACTCTGGATATGCATTAGATACTTTGCACTCTGGATTTATCTCTTATTATCATATATTTTATCATGTCATATCATTCTTCCTTTAGACTTGTGGTTGAAGTTATCATATTATTGTTATCCTCCGTTTGGAGATGATCTATATTGACAGGTTGATATATTACTGCTAGTTAGTAGACCTAGACAGCGTTCTACTATCGATTTTGCGACGTAGGCTGGGTGCAGTTACGCACTCGTACCCCTATACCGGGTGCAGGTCGTGACAGCCAGTACATGCTTTACATCCTGAAGCATCAGTGACTTCCCCGAAATCAGTTACAGTGCCACCTTCCTGATCCCTATTACTTCAGCTTGTGTCTAGATCGCCACCATAACCTTCTCAGAAATAGGTTTGTATATGGTGAACCACTCCTTCTTAGAGCAAACATGGCATGACACCCCAGTATCTATCCACAGTCTGTGTCAACACTAGTCGAGTCAACATGCGTAGTCATAGCAACAAAGTTAGCCTCACCTTGCTCTTTTCGTTTAGGTTTTTCCTTGTAGTCCTTCCTCTAGTGTCCTTTCTTGCCACAGTTGAAACAAGTCCAAGGTTCATTGGACTTTTGCTTGAACTGAGTCATCTTCACCTTCAGATGGTGAACATCCTTCTTCTTATGGTAAGGAGCCTTGTGCTTCCCCTTAGAGTTTTCTTCTTACACTAAGTTGGCCTTGGCCATCTATTTGGACAAGGTGTCCACTTTGAGTTGAGCCCTCAACTCGTCTTCAACATGTATCCAGTACAGGAAGTGCTCAAGATCCACCTCCATCTTCTTGCGGTGCATGTCCGCAATGAAATTGCTCTACCCAGGTGGGAGCTTGGCGATAATACCCCCAACGACAAAAGCATCAACCAAGGGCATGCCGTCATCCCCAAGTTTCTGACGTAATTTGAGAAATTCTTTGAGTTGAGGCAACATTGTCTTGTCGTCCTCAAATCGCATCTCCAAGACCTTTTCGGTTACGTGGATCTTGTTCCTGTTTGCATCTGTCTTGTAGAGATTCTCCACAGAATCCCAGACGTCCTTGGCATTGACTGTCTTTTTGTATGACTCTGCTAAAGAGTTCTCCATCGTATTTAAGATAAACAACTTGCAGAGGTCAGAGGTTGTTAGCTCTCCTCCACTTGGACTACAAAACAATAGCCTCAGCGAACCTCCGAGCATTTTTCCCTTCTAGAATTAAGGGCTCAGGATCTGTCAACACGTAGTCAATGCTCACGAGTTGAAGATTAAGGTCGACATTTCTCTTCCAGACATTGTAATGCTCCCTGTCAAACTTCTCAAGTTTGTTAAAACTTGTGTTGAGAAGGTTTGCACGGTTGTTTTCTATCGGACCCGAATCTTGTTTTGAGATCGTTAATCCCGAAACAGATCTAGATGGAAGAACGATTAGAATTTAGAGACCTCTTGTAAATAAATTTGCTCTCTATTCTGATATAGCAACTATCAGAAGCATAGACTTCTTGCAAATAAATTTGCTCTCTGTTCTGACTTTGTAGGATTTCGGAGACCTCAGGCAAACAAGTTTGCTCTCCTAATTTCCTTAAGCCACTCGGAGAAGAAGAAGAAGAAGAAGAAAGTAGGAAAAGAGAAAGGCAACTGTGTTGGGGTGAAGAAGATCACCGTTGCTCAAAGCAAGATTCGCCTTACCGCAATCTGCTCCCAGGAACAAGCAAGTTTTGAAGGAACTTCTGGAAAGCTCGCCGTCACCTCCTTTACGAACTCGTCGAACTCCTCTGGACTCTGATGGCAGCGACCACACAACTCTTTTTGTCTCTCAATTTCAAAATAAGTTCTCAAATGAGGCACAAAGAGAGTATTTATAGAGTTAGGTGGAAGCTCTAACCCTAATCATGACCTCCAACTAATTGCTAAAAGATAGGAGTGAATAATGGAAATATATAACTGAATTGAATTCAAATCCCATAAAAAATGAAACTGAACAATTGACTCAATCTTTCTATAGCCGCTCAAATATACCAATCAGCCTAGTTAACCACCAACAGCGCTCATGCACTGTAGTGTCACGTCCCGCTCAGTTAATCGGAGAAATCGAAACGCCGACGGCGTTCGAACTTAGCCTTGCAACGGCTGCTCGAAGACTCGCTCGGTCGAGGTGACTCCTTGCTCAAGTGGGGTAGTTTCGGTGAACTTGCCTCATCTTAGCCTTCACATAATAAATCGCATGTTTTCAACTTGCACAAGTTAGGTTTGATAATAAAAGAGACGCATCCACATAGCGAAGGGAATAATTCCGACGGGTCGGATTGAGTTAGAACATGGAAAAAGGGTCCCACGGTCGGCTTAGAGTCGTTGCACGATGGCTTTTAAAATGACACTCGATCCTTCGTCCCGTGACTTGGGAGAAGAAAGTTGGTCTAAGTTGCTAAGTTGCCACAATGCTGGAATTAGCCTAAGTCATAGGCGTCGCCCGCATAAATGCTTGATAAACCATGCACGGTCCCGTCGTCCAAGGCTTAGCATAGCCTTCGCATGTCCCGTGGTTTAAGTCGTATTGCACGGCTTGTGGCTTAAGTCTAGGCACCCAAAGAGCTTGGTTGTCCAAGTCGACCGCGTGCATAGCACGTTCCCTCGATGCAAGGCTTGGCATAGCCTTTGCTAGTCAAGTCGTTGCACGAATAAGTTAGACAAGAGTTTTGCTGGGCTATCGAAGTCATAGCAAGCAATATCCCTGTTGTCTGGGGTTGTCAAGTCACATAGTCCCACGGGAACAAGCTCGTCATATAAAGTATGTGACTTGAGCGATAGTGTCGCCTAGAGAACAAGGTCTGTCTAAGGCACGAGCTACGGTTGATTTAGAAAGAAGCATGCCACAGACAAAGGAAGCACGCGACATCCGTCCCGCTACTTGGGAGTCTCGATAAGGAAGTCACGAGATCGGTCCCGCTACTTAGGAGTCTCGATAAGGAAGTCACGAGATTGGTCCCGCTACTTGGGAGTCTCGATAAGGAAGACACGAGATTGGTCCCGCTACTTGGGAGTCTCGATAAGGAAATCGCGAGATCGGTCCCGCTACTTGGGAGTCTCGATAAGGAAGCACACGAGATCGGTCCCGATACTTGGGAGTCTCGATAAGGAAGTCACGAGATCGGTCCCGCTACTTGGGAGTCTCGATAAGGAAGTCCACACGACTGGTGGTCACCGAGAACGGTCCCGCTACTTGGGAGTCTCGATAGAAAGTTGGAAAACATGATCAAGAAAAGGAAGGACTTGGTAGACCGAGTTGAGTCTTGCATGGTCATTGGACAACTTGCGCGCAAGGTGAATTCCTCGAACGATCCCGGGGCACCGGGTTCATGTCGGCCTAGGAGGAATTGTAGATATTGTACGGCCTTCATCGACGGTACAACTCGATTGAAGTGAACTGTTATAATATAGGCTACGGGTCATTCGGTGGGAGCTCGTACCTCGCACGCGGATGGTCACCGTATACAGAGATCTAGGATAGCTTGTCATTGCTAGTGACCGCTCATATAGTTGTGTCGGCATAAGAGCGGCTATCCGCATGTATGTCTTTGGATTGCGTCGAGTACTATCAAGTTACGTGTTGGGTTAACAAGACGTATTTATGGCAAGCGCTAACCTTGAATCGGTGCGGGTTAGGTGTGCACGGTTGCATCACCATTCTGGAGCCTAATATTTGGCTATAGCAAGGACACGTGCTTCGGCATGAATGTGGCGTCAGCTCGAGTTAAGTCAAGAAGGGCCGTAAGGCAAGTTGGTTAAGTCTGGTTGATATTTGGAAGGCACGGCCTCGATCTTAAGGCACGATCATGTCTATCGGCACGACCAGCATGAGTCGTCCCCTTGACGTCGTTGGCACGAAAATGGTCTAGAGGCACATAAAAATAAGTGAAATTCTTGGCACGGCCGAGTTGCATAAGTTTCTACTCGGCGAGGCACTGCCTCGGATATATTGAAGTCACGATTAGAATAGAGCCCGACCCTATCGTTGTGTTGCCAAATATAGGCCAAGACGTCTTTGTCCTAAAATTGATCCTAAGGCAAGACTAGAAAGACAACCAAAAAGGGATTAAGCTGCAAAAAGTAAATGAACGTGTCGGTTTTGTATGGGTGGACAAGGAGCTCACTCCACTAGTACAGTTGAGTACTGACACCCACACGGTTTTCATGTACAGGCACAGGTGGAAGCCCGATGGTGCGGAGCTCGCTTGGATGTGTCGAGGCACGGAGTTCCTTGGCATTTCGAGGCATGCGGCCGCATTTAGTCAGGACTTATACGGGACATAACGTATGGACATCGCCATTCTGTAGAATCTGCCACTCGTCGCCTTGAAGCTTGTACTGAGAAATGAGAGAGAGCAGAGTGACTTGTAATATGAGAGAAAAGTGAGATTGAGAGACTTGTAATTTGGCCTAGTGCCCACATTGCAATCTTGTTCAATATCAATAAAAGAGTATTATGCATGACTTGTGTTTTGCTTTAAATTTTTGCTGCTGATTATTCAATGTTTCTGCTTGGGACTTCTGTGCGACGACCCCGTCGCTTAGCCTATAATCGGCCGTTATGGACCTGCCTTGCGTGAGTGCAATCTAGCCTCACGCGACATCACACCTTAGCGAGGACGATCGCTCCTACGAGAGCGGGGCGTGACATAATGGTATCAGAGCACGGCTTTACGTCCTTGGACTTCAAGTCGAATCCCTCAGTTTTGAAAGCTCGTCGTTGATAAAGAAGTGTGCGCACTCTCTCAAATGTCCCACGGCATGTCCATACAATAAGTCTAAATATTTTCTAAAGCTCGTACAAGTGTTCAATCGAATGTATCGGTAGGCGATGGCCTTTGTGCCGAACGGCGTCAAACTTGAGTTAATAGAAAACACATGCTAAAGTTAGCAAGTCGCGTGCGTGCCTAAATAGTCCTACGTCGACATTAGCAAATGAGAGTGCAAATCAGAGTATAGTTCGTACGGGATAGCTATGCACACAGCCTTTTGGCTAAGTTGTGTCGCGTGTCGCGCACCTAGACTTTATGGTGCAAACGAATTACGAGCGATATTAAGTATCACTCGGTCGAGAACAGAGATATACTTAGAGTGTATATCGATAGAAATACTATCGGACCAACGCTTAGGTGTATACGGAAGATTGGTTTAGATTTTGAGGAATAGTGCGAAAGACTTAGTACGTCGAGACGCGTGAATCATAAATATGATTTACATGTAGAATATCGATAGAAATACGAGACTTAGACTATCGAGACGACGTGAGCGATTACGCTAGAGTTTCGTCAAACAAATCTGAAAGAGGTATTAGCGAATAATGCGAAAGTGATTGTGGACTAAATCGGATGGCTCGAATCATGACTGGTGTATCGTCTTGGAAATCATTCGAGCGAAATTGAGGATTAGGGGTAACAACAGGTATGTCGACGAGGAGATGCGAACGTACAAAGCCTTAGAACGCGTCACGCTTAGTTGGTCGTGACTTCGAATGTCCCGAACGAGATGTCGTTCGGACAACTTGTGAATGGGCAATGCGAGTTAGAAAACGATATTGAATCAGGATTCGGAAGAATAAGTAAAAATGAATGTCGTGATCGAGGAAACCTAGAGGATTGCACTTATGATTTTGGATTTGGTCGAATGGAATTGTGGTATATCAAATTCGGACAATAGCATCAGTTGCACGACTCGGAGTTCGTTGTAAAGGAAGATCGTCAGGTTACGTACATCATCGATGGTATTGAGGCGTATCAAAGATCGATGTGCGATAACTCGGGGGTATTCTAATTTGAGGAATGATGATCGTGTAAAATGTCATTGTTCCGATGGATGCTATACTCGGGATGTTGAAATGTGTCTAGGAAAAGATAGACTTGGCTCGAGGATTTTCTAGTTGAACGAATGACGAACAGACTATCGAACTAAGATCTTGGCTTGGATGAAAATGAAATGTTTGGATTGCTTCGACGATAACCACAATGTTGACGTTTTTGTCTTATGCAACCGCAACTCAAGCCTCGCACATGCGTCACGCCGGACTAGGGCGATCATTCTACGTGAGCGCGGGTATGGTGATTCATACAACGGGGGTGATCGAACTTGCATTACGTTGCAATTTGATTGCTACGACTTGTGGTTTGACGCGAAGGTGGACTCGAGAATGACTCAGTGTGCTTGACGATTGAACTTGAGGATTGAGTAGGTCCAATCCGCGTATCGAGAATGAATTAGTCTAGACTCAAGGAAGAGTTACGCTCCAATAAGGACGATTATCCTGCGAGAACGTGGCATGGTGATTTATGTCCAACGTATATAATCGAACTTGCGTGAGATTGAGGCGTGACAAATTGTTGTGCTAGACGACCTCGTGATCGAATACATGAATTGGTTAGAATGGATATGTGAATTATGTCGACATGTCGGAAGGAATAGACTATACAAATTGGTGATTTGAACGGATTCGAATCTGCGCAACGAATGCCTTGATGTGAATCAGTGATCATGCTCGATGTTTAGAAATCTGAGTGATGCGAGCTTGGGTAGAAAACCCCGTATTATCGACTTTGGTTTGACCCTAGGATTTGGTCAGTGTTGGCATTATTGTTGGGGAACTATGATTCCAATCCTGACATTGACTTTACCCTTGAGAAATGGCCTAGCAGGTTAGACGAGACGTCCATGTTGCAAGAGATAGCATTGGAAAGATTGATCTTGAGGATTGGTATGGATGGATAGAGTGAATCAAGAATAAGGGAATACACCTCACGAGATTTGGCTGACATGTATATATTTTAGGGACGCCTGAATATGTGCACGATGCGACTCGAGTGAGAATGATGAATTCTCTATCATGCGGCTTGGCTGAAATGCATGTATTTTGGGGACGCCTGGAATACGTGCACGATCCAACCAAGTGATACGTTGAATTCAACTGAGACTTGAGGAATAGAATAGTGTCGAGGATTTTGAAATCGTGTTTTAAAGAAAAAATTGATGGTAGTGCGAGCATGGCTCGGATTGAATAAACGCATAGGCGGAGTGTGTACGAGAGTCCTTGGATCAAAGTGGTCTATAAGTAAGTAATCAGTTAGTTTCGAGGACGAAACTTTTTCTGAGTGATGTATGATGTAGTGCCCCGTCCCGCTCAGTCAATCGGAGGAATCGAAACGCCGACGGCGTTCGAACTTAGCCTTGCAACGGTTGCTCGAAGACTTGCTCGGTCGAGGCGACTCCTCGCTCAGGTTGGGTAGTTTCGGTGAACTTGCATCATCTTAGCCTTCACATAATAAATTGCATGTTTTCAACTTGCACAAGTTAGGCTTGATAATAAAAGAGACACATCCACACAGCTAAGGGAATAATCCCGACGGGTCAGATTGAGTTAGAACATAGAAAAAGGGTCCACAGTCGGCTTAGAGTCGTTGCACGATGGCTTTTAAAATGACACTCGATCCTTCGTCCCGTTGCTTGGGAGAAGGAAGTTGGTCTAAGTTGCTAAGTTGCCACAATGCTGAAATTAGCCTAAGTCATAGGCGTCGCCCGCATGAATGCTTGATAAAGCATGCACGGTCCCGTCGTCCAAGGCTTGGCATAGCCTTCGCATGTCCCGTGGTTTAAGTCATATTGCACGGCTTGTGGCTTAAGTCTAGGCACCCAAAGAGCTTGGTTGTCCAAGTCGACCGCCTGCATAGCACGTTCCCTCGATGCAAGGCTTGGCATAGCCTTTGCTAGTCAAGTCGTTGCACGAATAAGTTAGACAAGAGTTTTGTTGGGCTATCGAAGTCATAGCAACTACTATTCCATGTTGTCTGCGGTTGTCAAGTCACATAATCCCACGGGAACAGCTCGTCATATAAAGTATGTGACTTGAGCGATAGTATCGCCTAGAAAACAAGGTCTGTCTAAGGCACGAGCCACGGTTGGTTTAGAAAGAAGCATGCTGTCACGCCCCAGAACTAGAATACTGGAGAGCGGGGGCAGACACAGCCAACTACGTATATAGAAGTGTGATTCACCTCCATATACGGTCACGTCTGTCTAGATGTATGAGGGTTTATCTACAAGCCATCAGTCTCTTATGGTAAAGAACAAGCCTAGTGTCTCAATCTTAAGCAAGCAATAATAGTTATAAGATGTTAGACCATCAGATACTCAATAGTAAGGCGTCCCATACATTTCATATACAGATGATCATGAAGCTAGTCGTACAAAATGTAAGGACTAGCAAGAGTTTAAGTCATACATGATCAACCCTAGGATTTGTTAATCATGTTACAGCCCGTAGGCAGACAAGAAATATAAGTATTCAACACGAGCTAACACTTGCTCGGCGGCTAAACGCCTCAAAAGAATAATTTTACAAAAAAGCGGGAGAGCAAAATAAAACCCACTCGTTGCCAGGGTTTCTTCTAGTGTTCACCATCCGGCTGGAAGGCAGGTAGATCCTCGGGTGCTGCTCCGAAATCTGGCCATACAAAACCAGCTGGGTCAGACCCCAGAAAGAGCAAGTGCCACAAGGGAGGCTTCACTTAAGAACTAAAACCAGCAAGTTCGAACACAAAGCATAAATGAAATAACAAAAGACATGAGTTAGAGAAAACAGGGTGATAAACGATAAGATAACTAAAGGACTATTCCGGTAACCAAGTTACAACCCGTAAATCAAACAAGGACCGGGGTTGTAACCCTTCGTCTGAACAGAACTTAGTCTCTAACCAATTATCGACAAGAGTAAAGCATAAACAAACATGTCCTGAGATAAGCATGTACTGGATCTAGGCAAGACTAGACAAGATAGGACTCCATCCAACATTCATGGCCAAGCAAAGAGTAGCAAAGAGTACGGCTTGATACTTTAACTAACTAGGGTTATCACAAGCCTAGTTACTAGCAAGATGCAATGAGATGTTCCAGCAGTCACAAGCCCTGCAGCTATCCAGGTTATCCAGGCGAAGTTCATGTAAGAGTTGGTAGTGGATACATCGCCCAGGAGACAAATATATCCCTTGTTCATATAATAGTGGGTACATCGCCCAGGAGACAAATGTACCATATTAGGAGACTTAAGGGTGCAACACATGACAGTGTGCATATTACTTGTTTCAAGAAGTGCCCCACATAACAGTGTGCATGAAAATGTGCCCTACTCGACGGCAGACTCCAAGTCCATCAGGTGTGGCCGGGATAACGGTATCACCTGTAACCAGAAACATCTCTCTCTATATGAGCTACTTGATCAATCTAGTCATTAACCTAGTCATATTCAGTATGAATCCCTGACCGTGGTAACCAGGGATCCATATCCTAGACATGATGCAAGACAAGACTAGACTGGTAGCTTTTACAGACAAGGTCCAAAGCAATCACCCACGGTGTCAAGACGAGAATGTTCTTAGCATGTCAAGTTAGTCGTCGCAACAGCGTTCAAGGTTACATGTCAAGATTACTTAGCAGGTCAAGATAACCATCGCAACGGCGTTCATGAGTTCATGTCAGGATTACTTGCCGGGGGTGCACCACAGCGGGTCACCATCATGTCATGTTACTTGTACTTGTTATTTGTTAGGAGTGCGCCACGACGGGCCAAAAAGGCGTAAGGATATAATAAGGGGTGTCATGCGCCCAATAAAGGTGAATCTAGGGCAATGGATGCCAGGGCCATACTGCGCCGGGCAAGGGGGTAAGATACGCTAGTGTTAGGAAGCCTCCGGACAGGGGAGTACGCCAAAGGAGTACGCCAAGCCAGAGGAGTACGCCAAGGGAAGTACGCATAAAGGAAGTACGTGTAAAGGAGTACGCGTAGAGGAAGTACGCGTAAAGGGGTACGCACAAAGGAAGTACGCGTAAAGGAAGTAAAGTTTACGCGTGAAACTTGTTTTACACCAAGGCAGAGGAGACTTTATTTTACGCGTAAAACAGCCTTCACTTGCGTAATCCAGATTCACGCTGACACGAATAAATGTGGACGTAGAGTTTGATACTACGCTGGCACGAATAAACGTGGGCGTAGAGTTTGATACTACGCTGGCACGAATAAACGTGGGCGTAGAGTTTGATACTATGCTGGCACGAATAAACGTGGGCGTAAGGAACCTCCAGAACTCCAAATTCTATGAAACCTTCAATCTAAGCCAAAAATGGGACTTCCATAGATCAAAATGGGGTATAACACAAATCTCAACAACCTGGAACGATCAAAATTTGAAAATAAGGAAGTTTGATAGATCAAAACCACCAAAATCCGAGAATGGCAAATTTCTAGATATACAAAAATAAAACTTCAAAATGCAAAATGTCAAGTTCTAAACTATCTTAGAATCACGAGAGGAAGATAAATGAATCAAAAAAATGGGTTCTCATGTGGAAGCAAGGTGCACTTGCCTAAGCTCTTGGTAGGTGGAGAGAGTTATGAGGAAGAAGAAGGAAAATGAAAAAGTAAGAAAGTAATGAAGAGAGAGAAAGGGTTGGTGGGTTTATAAAGGGGGAGGGTTCTCTCATAATGAACCGAAAGCCTAATCAAACCAAACCAAACCAAAATAAACCAAA
Source organism: Iris pallida (assembly GCA_029216955.1). Lineage (NCBI taxonomy): Eukaryota > Viridiplantae > Streptophyta > Magnoliopsida > Asparagales > Iridaceae > Iris > Iris pallida. The sequence goes on along the minus strand of JANAVB010041416.1, from coordinate 38,823 downwards.
CCAAGCTAAACTAAGACCAAACCAAGTCAAAACCAACCCAGACTAGGCAAGCAAGTCAAGTCCAACTACGGGTCACCTGACAAACGTTAGAGATCTCGTATATGTATACGTATACGAAAATACGTATAACGGGAAACGAGAGTGACACATGCCACGGACAAAGGAAGCACGCGAGATCGGTCCCGCTACTTGGGAGTCTCGATAAGGAAGTCGCGAGATCGGTCCCGCTACTTGGGAGTCTCGATAAGGAAGACATGAGATCGGTCCCGCTACTTGGGAGTCTCGATAAGGAAGTCGCGAGATCGGTCCCGCTACTTGGGAGTCTCGATAAGGAAGCACACGAGATCGGTCCCGTTACTTGGGAGTCTCGATAAGGAAGTCACGAGATTGGTCCCGCTACTTCGGAGTCTCGATAAGGAAGTCCACGCGACTGGTTGTCGCCGAGATCGGTCCCGCTACTTGGGAGTCTCGATAGAAAGTTGGAAAGCATGGTCAAGAAAAAGGAAGTACTTGGTAGATCGAGTTGAGTCTTGCATGGTCATTGACAACTTGCGCGCAAGGTGAATTCCTCGAACGATCTCGGGGCGCCGGGTTCATGTCGGCCTAAGAGGAATTGCAGATATTGTACGACCTTCATCGATGGTATGACTCGATTGAAGTGAACCATTACAATATAGGCTACGGGTCATTCCGTGGGAGCTCGTACCTCGCACGCAGATGGTCACCATATGCAGAGATCCAGGATAGCTTGACATTGCTAGTGACCGCTCATATAGATGTGTCGGCATAAGAGCAGCTATCCGTATGTATGCCTTTGGATTGCGTCGAGTACTAGCAAGTTACGTGTTGGGTTAACAAGACGTATTTATGGCAAGCGCTAACCTTGAATCGGCGTGGGTTAGGTGTGCACGGTTGCATCACCATTCTGGAGCCTAAGATTTGGCTATAGCAAGACACGTGCTTCGGGCATGAATGTGGTGTCATCTCGAGTTAAGTCAAAAAGGACCGTAAGGCAAGTTGGTTAAGTCTGGTTGATACTTGGGAGGCACGACCTCGATCTTAAAGCACGATCATGTCTATCGGTACGACTACCACGAGTCGTCCCCTTGACATCGTTGGCACGAGAATGGTCTAGAGGCACATAAAAACAAGTGAAAGTCTTGGAACGGCCGAGACATAAGTTTCTACTCGGCGAGGCACTGCCTCGGATATATTGAAGTCACGATTAAAATAGAGCCCAACCCTATCGTTGCGTTGCCAAGTATAGGCCAAGACGTCTTTGTCCTAAAATTGATCCTAAGACAAGACTAGAAAGACAATTAAAAATGAATTAAGCTGCACAAAATAAATGAACATGTCGGTTTTGTATGGGTGGGCGAGGAGCTCACTCCACCAGTACAGTTGAGTACTGACACCCACACAGTTTTCATGTGCAGGCACATGTGGAAGCCCGATGGTGCGGAGCTCGCTTGGATACGTCGTGGCACGGAGTTCCTTGGCATTTCGAGGCATGCGGCCGCATTGAGTCAGGACTTATACGGGACATAACGTATGGACATCGCCAATCTGTAGAATCTGCCACTCGTCGCCTTGAAGCTTGTACTGAGAAATGAGAAAGAGCAGAGTGACTTGTAATATGAGAGAAAAGTGAGCTTGAGAGACTTGTAATTTGGCCTAGTGCCCACATTGTAATCTTGTTCAATATCAATAAAAGAGTATTTTGCATGACTTGTGTTATGCTTTAAATTTTTGCTGCTGATTATTCAATGTTTCTGCTTGGGACTTCTGTGCGATGACCCCGTCGCTTAGCCTGTAATCGGTCGTTATGGACCTGCCTTGCGTGAGCGCAATCTAGCCTCACGCGGCATCACGCCTTAGCGAGGACGATCGCTCCTACGGAAGCGGGGCGTGACATGCGCGCAACAGCCTGTCAGCCCATGCACCTGCACGCGCAACCGCCAAACAGCGTAGGGGCGCAGGCCTGCATGAATGCAACAGCACAGCAGCAGAAGTACGCAGCCCTGCAGCAGCGCATGCGCGCATACGTGTAAATGCCCATACGCGCACAGCCGCGCAAGCCCCTGCACATGCACCCGCACATGCGCTCGCCCATGTGTCGAGCCTATGCGCCAAGCGCACGAGTCAACAACAGCGCACAAGGCATGCTGACGTGCTAAGTGCAAAGTGCGCTAACAAAGCGCCACTTTGTGCCCGAGTCTGAGCCGCTAAGCCCCTTCGGGGCTTAGCTCCTAAGAGAATAATCCAATGGGCATGACAAAAAGTATAAATGCTTCATTATGGAGTTAATCATTTTTCTACTAAAAAAATACCCCCACATGGCACCCATGTGCCCCACCACATCTCATGTGCACATCTCAACACAAGCAAAGCTTTATATAGAGATACTCACGTTTTGGTGTGAGTAATGTGGAACTATCTATTCTCCAAAGGCAAAAACACCAATAATGGATTCTGTCGGGTCTCATTTATATAGTATTATTTTTATATATAGTGTTATTTATCTGTGTTTTCATTAGATTTTTAAAAGTTCAAATTTGTTCACTTAAGCGACAAACTAGCGACGCCCTGTCAATGGACAAGACAACGACTGACATGCGATGCATAAGTTTGTCGCTAATTTAAGCTTGTTCGCCAATAGTTTGGCATCATCGACCAACCGACTAATCGTTGCTATATTTTTGTCGATAATTCGTCGAATGTTAGTCGGCCAAGCTACTACTAGACGATGAGTGATTTACCAATAACAATAATCCATCGTCTTCGTCTAGTCACTGCTATTTTTGTTTAGCGCCGGATCGACAACGAACGCAGTCGTCACTATATACCAAGGTCCGTAGTATCAGTATTGGAATCAGTATCATGAGTATCATGATCGATATCGGCAGTTTCGAATCGAAGTATCAATTTTTTTGGTATCGAAAAACAAATAATTATTAATACATTATTAAAAATGTAGAAAAAAGATAGTTTATATATTTCGGCATAATATTAAATATTTCATGCATTGTTTCTTAGTAATTTTGGAAAAAAGAAATAGTAGTCACCCTTTGCCTAATGGTTTGCCTGCAATAGATAGGTTTGCTTCTTTTACATGCTTTTACATCCTTACTATGCTTTTATGCCCTTGCTTATTGGTCTTTTTCATTTAATTTTCTTTGTCGAATTGACTGAAAAAAGACTCCATGTCGATATCGATCAGTATCAATATCAATCGGTATTGGATCGGGACATGCCAAACTATATCGATATCGGTCGTATTGGATCAGTATGCAAACTATACTATAGACATATTTTGAAGTGAGACTATTGGTATAGTTCAAATTAATTAAGGAGAAGTGTCAATGACTACCGAAAGATGTGTGGTGTTTAATTGTAGAAATGCCAACAAATATTTTCTTGTATCACAGAAATATGTCATATGGGAAAATCAGCATCAGTACGAATAACAGAAGAACAAGACATTGTACCCATATCTTATGCAAGTAACCAACCATACGACATGTGCAATACTATGTACTATGACAAGTAATATACACCACAAATACTTGATAAAACTAATGAACTATAATATGTTTCTCGTGTTTTCCTTCACATCTTTTACCTTCTCCCATGAAAACAAATCAGCTATGGAATAAGTTGTAAAGAAGACTCAAAATTACTCGACCAAGTTCTATAGCCAGCCAAGTACAGCAAAACTTTGAATTTGATCATTCTACTTAAGCTCATGCCACCAAAGCTCATTCAAAGCTCTCCGAGAAAGAAAAAAAAAAGAATCTTGAAGAACATATATTTTGGTAAACCAAAGAGGCATGGGGAAAAATATTTCGGTAAGTTCCTAGACATGTAGAAGAATAATCACGAATAACACTACAGTAAATGATACAGATCTATAACAACTAAATGTCCTAGTGAAGTCTACAAAATGATGTAGAAAACAAATGTCGATATCAGGGAGTTTGATGAAATATTCATCGTATCATGAAGAAAATGTGTAAGATCACTTACGGCTTGATCTGTACTGAAATAAACTTTTTCAAGATTCATCAGATACCAAGAAAATCACATCTATATAATCTGCAACTTTTAGTGGCTAAGGAGAATGATTTATGACATACACCTCATATCCTGTTTACACTCTTATTGACAGCCTCCACAAGTGCGTATACTGGCTTTCCATTGAGCCTACGACAACCCTATAAAATGTAAACAATGAACGGCTTTAAGTATCTTTAAGAACTAATAAAACAAACTTATTAACATCACAATGTTTTAACAATGAATCAATTTGCAGGATAAACTTATAAGGATAGAAATCGAACATTATTATTCCGAATTATACGAGAATGTATGTATATAGAGTAACAAACTACTTTTATCTATATGGAGTACTTCAGCATGTGCAAATACTTGGCACGGTCCAAAAGGCCATCTACTAATCAGGTTATTAATATTGAAACAATCATGGTCTTAGCAATTTTTCCATTATGAAGACAAGAAAAGAAAATCATAAGATGAAATATATGTAAAGAGTTAACATTTTACGGACAGAGGAAACATTTGGAAACTGGAGGAAGAGAATTTTAAAACTTTAAAGAGTGACTCAAATACCCATGATCCATCATAAACCAAAATAGGTATTTTTGCAATTAAGAGGATCTTTGTTTTGGCACTTAGTTAAACATTCTTGAATTCTGAAAATTCGACAATTGAAACTCATATGAAACAATGAAAAAATGATGAAATATCTGAATTGGAAATACAAGGTAGAAACAATTTAGAAGCAACATATATAAAAATGTAAATCATACCTTAAACTTAGGTGACCCAATTAGACATGCACACTCAACCACGTCAGCACCAGCGCGCTCTAGCAAATAAGATTTCAAGTAGAATCAGTACTCAACATTAAAAATAGAGAAGTAACACATTTTAAACCATAATGTTAACATGTAACCCCAAAACAAGAACTAGTGCATCATCACATCAGAAAGAAACATATGATTTCATTACTTTAGTCAACACATAGTTACATGGCGCGGTTGTTTTAATTAATTCCTTATATTATTAATAGGTACTTGATATTAAATGTAGATGCTAAGTTTCACAGTATCGGCTATACTGCCGAAAGTACTGAAGTCCGGTGATTCTTTACAATAATCATAAGGTGGAGATTATTATGTGCCTATATCGAAAATACTACAAGACCTTCCAACCAGTTAAGTTCCTTGATAAGCCAAATCAACGGTAAATAGATATTAATGTTTTATATCTACATCTACAAAGCTACACATATTTGCATCCTCGAGCCATGATTTAGCAGAACTGTCATGTCACAAACCTTGTGTTGTTGTCAAAGTGTAACAGTGTTCGTGCATGTCCACTGAATAGCTTTTATGCCATTTTTGGCAATTTTATTTTTATTTTTTATTTATTTTCAATTATTCAATTCTACCTAGGTCAGGCCTCAACTAGGGCCCTTCGCACGGTAGGTGTCCTCAGAGAGGCCGCATGGCTACTCCACAATATTGCTCACAGATCTGCATAGTCCACATAGTTAATGGCTTAGCGATAACTCAGTTATAGTGTTTTTTTCTTTTTCTTTTTTTGCATTCATAAGAAACACTTCAACATTCATTTTCTACCATAAATTTCACGGATTAGCTACTTCTTCCTTTACCATGATTTTATCTAAAGAATACATGAAGAAGCTAAAGGTGCATGTGAAAACAATAAAGTTGGGAGCAAAATAATCAATGCCAACTCTTTGTCAATATAGATTAGTTTAACCTTTTGAGGTCAAGTTTGGTTCGACTTTTAGAATTTGCTTGCTTCTTGATTGCATATACAGGCAGCAGATATACAACTCAATAACTGACAGAGCTAACCCCATGAAATGACCATGCAAAGAGAAAGATCTTGAACTTGCTATGAAAAAATGCTAATAAATTCAGATGAGCTAAAAAACCAATAGTTCCTTAACAGCTTTTACATTTTATGGAAGCTAATTGCCATATCTATTGAAAAAAAATCACGTACAGAACTTGTACTTAATATTTCTTAATCCAAAGGCAAAGGTCATTACAAAACACACCTAGAAGACTCATTGCTGCACAAAGTGTCCCACCAGTGGCCACCAGGTCATCAACAACCAATACACGTTCTCCGGATTGAACAGCCCCAACATGCATTTCCAACCAGTCGGTACCATATTCAAGTACATAAGCTTCAGATATAACTTCACCTGCATGGTTTTTACCCTAGTTAGACAATAGCTATTGGTTGAGTTATACAAAGATAAAATTGACTTTCAAAAAAAATGAGACTACTCTTTGGCATATGCATAACAATAATCATGAAGAATTCCATTTTAATTTAAACCCTTTTAGACATATTATTTCTTTTGACACTGTATGTGTACTGGTGTCAAACCAAAATTGTCTATATCAATGGTATATTAAGCATTTTTCTTTATTTTCCCAGTATGTAGCTGATTCCCTATTATTCAGATTAAGTGTCTATAACTTAGGAAATTAATCACTTATTAAACCTTCTTTAGAAACACTGGTAAATGCTAATTACCTAATAGATCAGAAAATATTCAAAAGTTCGTGATTGTGTGAGCTTATCAAACAGTTTCCCAACTCTTTTGAGTTCGTTCATTAGATAAACAAGGTAGGAAAGATGAACTAGGAACCCTGGAAGGCAAGAAAGGTAACAAAATGTAATAATGATAGTATTATTTTCATTGAAGAAAAACCAAACCTCCTTATATCAGTTTATATAGCCATACATGTCTTCCCAAACATGTGCACCTAAAAACAAATCAAGTCAAAGAAAATACCAAACTGAACTTCAAATCGGACCTATATGCTATGGTCCCAATCACTGTGCCTAGGTCCTAGCTCGGCTTGCCCACCTTTATAACAGAGAAGATAACTTACTATGGGCATGAATCTTCTACATAATGTGTTCTCTTACTTTGAGTGAGATCTAGATCAAGGTTGCGGTATTTAATAATCACATGCTGGGTTTGGTTTGACAAGATATATCTTATCCTCCAAAGATATCAGTGGCACATTAGGTACCCGTTAGTTTGACTCTGAAGCCAAGATCTAACCTGTTAAAGCCACCATTGCACCATAACTTCAGAGATAACTTTAGAGTTTGACTTTGAAGCCGAGATCTAATCTGTTGAAGCCACCATTGCACTATAACTTTAGAGTTGTAGTAAGGGTTGAGGGTTATATACAATATCCTAACATGCTCGTGTATGTCGAACTTATCTTTTGAGCAAAGAGCTATATTCACTCAAATTTATAATATTCTTTCAATAAATCCCCTATATTACTCACCATAGAGATTGAACATGAGTTGCATACCATGTTAATTATTCCTTGCCGTTGGACCAAAACTCTAGGCGTTGTAGTGAAGGGTATAATTTTTTTATATCAAAATTTACATAAAGTGCACGTCAAAGAGACTGAACTTGGGCGCTCTAATATCATGTTAAAGTTAAAATCCTTGCCACAACACAAAAAGCCTAGATTTATACCAAGGTATGAGGATTATATATCTAATTTTTCTACTAGTTTAGGAAACTACTCCCTTTCTCTTCTTCCGTCACCCTTCGCTTTGTATAGAACAATAGCAAAGGCATAAATTGGGCACGGGGGAGGCACAAATGTAATCGTGTCAGGAGGGAGCAGGACATACGACCTTTCTCTTTCTTTTCTATGTGTCTTCTTCATGTTGTCATTTAGTTCCACATTTAGGAGTCACCAACCCAGTTTGACACATCACAAATGTCGATCACTAAAAACTAACCACCCAAGATAACGAAGACTAAAATCTCAATTCTCAAACACGAGAATCAAAGAGAAATAACTCTTATTAATAATCAAAATAATACTCTTTTTACAAATTCCTATTTATAAAATAAAAAACTTAAACCCTAAGCAAGACACCTAAACAAACTAGAAAAAAAAAAGTAGGCCAAAAATCATTCCATAATTCAGTTAAAAAAAATAGGCTCAACCGCCTTAAACCGGCATCCCAATGGTATGCTGCTACTATGTCAAACTTTGCATCAATAAAAGTGTCCAAAAATCTCCGCAATAAGTATACCGGCGATATACTGCCGGTATACCGGTCAGACCCAGAAGTGAGTAAAAGTCCAATATAGAGCCTGCATGAGACCCCTTTGCTTGTAGAAAACTCGATCCAAGTTCATCCTTGTTTGTGCCTGGATAAAGTGCCTCGTCCTTTGCATGACAAGTGTAAAAGTTCATGATGTTGAACGTTGACGATATCACCATCAAACCTGATAAATCGATGACATAGGCATGTTATTGATCTTCCACTGGACTTTGAAAGGTTGAAACTTTCCTGTTTAAGCTTGTAATAGTGTCCAACCGACACTTTCCTTCTGAAAGTACACCATGATGTTATCAACAACGTTGAAAACTTTGTGCCTGCGGTCCTTGTCCGCGATTGACTTGTACCTTGCATTAGTCTTCTTCAGTCACTTTTGCACCTCTTTATGAACTCTTTGAATTTGATTCACTAAATTCTTTCTTGTTGTAATCTTTTTCGATCCTCTTAGTAAAACATGTAAATCAAGAACATGATTAGGTGATTTGGAATATACAATCTCAGACGGTTACTTTCCTGTAAATGAATTAATCGCGTTGTTGTACCCAATTTCTAGTTGTGCTAAGACAAACTCCACTGCTTCGGCTTGTTACCCAACGTTTTATTGACCATTTCAGTTTGATCGTCTGTCTGAAGATTAGCAGTACTACTAAACTCCAATGTTGACCCAAACGTCTCCAAAGGCTCTGTCAGAACCTACTCAAGAACTTCGTATCTCGGTCCAACGATATACAATTCGGAACTACATGAAGACGTACTATTTCATAAAAGAACAACTTTGCAACATCCGCAGCATCCGCCGTCTTCTTGCAAGGTATGAAGTGCACATCTTTGAGAACCCACGAACCCCAAATCGGAGCCACATTAAGTCCTTGGTAGCTCCAAGACAAAATCCATGAATAAGTTATCCCAAATATTTTTTGAGACTAGTAGTGTTTGTATAAGTCATCAAAAACCCGTTATCAAGGTGAAAGTCGATGACCACTTGTTTTAGATGAAGTTGCTCTCATACTCCCGCAAAATCATCATCTTCCGCATAAAGTTCCTTAATTACTTCAACTCAAACCACCACATGACCAAGCGTTGTCAACAATGTGGTCTATTTACTAAGGGCATCGACCACCCATATAGAAGCTCAAGATTTATGCACGAACTTCAAAAGGTAAGTACATCACCTTGCATGTATATTATTGCTTGTAGCTACTCAAATACTTAAGAGATTCGTAGTCACAATACAAGACAAATTCCTTGTCAAACAAGTAATGCTCCAAATACTTGAGCACACACACATAAAACTCCTTGTCATAGGTGAACCACTCCCATCGAGTGTCACTAAGCTTCTTACTAAAGAACATTATCGGTCGCTTCTTGAGCATTGCACCAAAAGCAATGCCACCAGCATCACACTCGACCTCGAGCGTCACTAAGCTTCTTACTAAAGAACATTACCAGTCGCTTCTTGAGCACTGCACCAAAAGCAATGCCACCAGCATCACACTCGACCTCGAAGAGTTTGTCAAAATTGGGAAAAACTAATACAATTGTCATACAAAGCTTCTCCTTGAACACCTCAAAACTCGTCGATGCTTATATTCCCCAATTAATTTTTTTCCTTTCTCATGCACTCCGTAATAAGTGCTATGATGGTACTGAAATCTTGGATGAATCGTAGGTAAAACGTAGCCAACCTATGAAAGCCTCGCGCCTCTGCTGTGGTCTTCGGTGTCGACAACTCCCAGATCGTACGAACCTTCTCCTCATCGACAAGGATGAAACCTATAGCCACAATGAACTCAAGAAAGATCAAATTTGATGTGATGAAGTAGCACTTCTCCCAGTTGACATAAATTTGGTTTTGTCTTAGTACCTCTAACACTCGCCTCAAGTGCTCCAAGTGTTCGTCATGGTCCTTACTACATATTCATATATCATCAAAACAAACAACAACAAACTCACTAATAAAAGGTCGAAGCGTCTAATTCATGAAACGTATGAAGGTACTTGGTGCGTTGAACAATTCAAATGGTATCACCATCCACTTGAACGATCCATCTTATGTCTTAAACATCGTCTTTTACTCGTCTCCGACTTGGATGCATATTTGATGGTAGCCGACGTTGGCCCAATATGGGATTATATTTTGATTATGACAATTATAATATCATTATATACATATTATGCTACTAATGTGTTTTGTAGCAAGGACTAAATATATGAGACAAAGCATGAAAGCCTTGATGAAGCACCTACACAATAAAGATGGATGAGTATGAACATTCAAGGTAATCAAGATACGATCAAGACTCCAAGATAATCGAGCCAAATTGTAATCTTTCTTTCCTTTTATGTAATGAGGTTTCCTAGGTTATTGTTGTAACATAAGTAAAGGCAATTGAAAGCGCAACTTAAACTTAGGAATCCTTCTAAGTTCCCCTGAAATAGACCCTAAGTTTTGTCACTAATACAAAGTTTTCTTAGGCAGCTGCACGTCGAGTATAAACCATATTCCATTCCAACAAATTTTGAGACTTTTAGTGAGCACAAACGGCATGTCAAGGGCACACCGGTGGTATGCCACCAGTATGCTTAGAACTCTCATATTCTTCCAGCAAGTTAGCAAGTTAGCAAGTTCTAGTGGCCTTAGTAAGCACTAATGGAGTGTCGATGTGAGACTCGTCTCATAGTATCGGTATTTATATACGGATACGTATTTTTTTTATTGTATTTCGTATTTTCTTGGTTTTCGGAATGCTTTAAAATTTTCTTCAAATTATAGATTTTCTCCTTGACCGGCATACCGACGGTGTACCGGTGTATACCGACGGCATACCGTCCGGACAGATTTTTCATATTTTCGATTTATGATATTTTTATGAATAGTGTTTCTGATATTTTCATAAATAGTGTTTCTGATATTTTCGTGAATAGCATTTAGATATTTTCATGAATAGTATTTAGATATTTTCGTGAATAGTGTCGATGCATCCTATTATCCATTAGATAATTGGTTTTCTTTCAATGGATAGGATTTATCTAGATTCTAACATAAATCACGATCCAACGGTCACGATTAATTCACCCCTTTATATATATCCATTGAGTTTCTCTCTCCTCTCTTTTTTTTTCTTCTCCATTTCCTCTTCACTCCCTTCCCTCTTCCTCAAGCTTAGGAAGGCTTGGCCTTGAGGCCTAAAGTGTGGTTTCGGAACCCCTCTTGGTGGTGGAGTAGAAGATTAGGCTTGAAACTTAACCCTAGGCAAGTACATCTTGCACAAAAGTGACATGACCATGCTATAATTTTGTTTTCCATAGAAATTAAAGTTTTATTGTTCTATAATATGCTCCTCTAAATTGTCAACATCTTTAGTATATAGCACTTTTGGTTTTGATCGGTAGATTTACGTAGATCTGAGTTTCTAGAGGTAATTTTTGAATATTTTGAGGTATTGATCTATCAAATGCTTTAATTTGTGAAACCTAATACTACCATGTTGTAGAAAATTAAATTCTATGCGATTTTGGCTTTTGAAAATCCGAATTTCGATTTAAAATGAAGTTTTTATGACCGAAACAAGTTTTGACAAAAATCTAGATTTTGATGCTGTTTGGAAGATCGAAATTCCGACGGTATCCCGTAGTATACCGAAGGTATCGATTTTTGCACCAAAAACTTTCTGTCTTTAGGCCGGAATACCGTCGGTATGCCGCCGTATACCGCCGGTATACCGTTTAGGCTGATTTGAGCTGTTTTTGGCCCTTTTTGTCTGTTTTCGTCCGCTTTTGCTATTTTCTTCGATTGAAATGATGTTTTATCATGCTTTAGTGTTTAGTATAGTTAGAACATGATTGTACAATATATATACATGACATGTGTTCATATTCACGTATTGTTTTATGTCCAGATTCTTGATAGTGCACTACTAAAATATGCTTAAATAGCGACGTATATTAGCGACGGCGGAAATACGCGTCGCTGATAATTGCATATAGCGACGTCTTGTGCTACACGTCGTTGTCCGTCGCTGCATAGCGACGTTCAGCGACGTAGTATAATTTACGTCGCTGGCTTGCGACGTTTAGCGACGTATCATGTAGGCGTCGCTGTTTTATTTCATATAGGGTCCCTGGCCCGATCGAAATCCCAAAATTTTCACCCAAAAATTTATTCCCGCTCTCCCCTCTCCCCCTGGCGAACCCTCCCCCTCCGGCGACCACTCCCTCCGGCGAGACCCTCCCCCTTCTCCCCCCGGAGACCCCGCTCGCCCGTTGACCCCTCCCTCCGGCGACCAGCCTCCCTCCTCCGACGAAGGAGCCTTCCTCGCCGCTTCCTCCTCCGACGAAGCCACCCTCCTCGCCGCCTCCATCCTCCGACGAAGCCACCCTCCTCAGGTAAACCCTAACCCTAGCCCTAGCTATCTAGACACAGACACGGACACGAGAACTCTAACCCTAGCTGCTGGGGTGGTCTTTCTGTCGAGGGGGGAGAGAGGGGTGGGGTTGGGTGCAGGGGGTGGGGGGGGTCTTACTGTCGAGGGGTGGAGGGAGGGGTGGGGGTACCCGGGGGTGCAGGGGTAGAGGGAGGGGGGCATGGTTGGGGTGGGTGCAGGGGGAGGGGGGCAGGGGAGGGAAGGCAGGGGAGGGTTGGGGTGGGTGAGGGGGGCAGGGGAGGGGGGAGGAGGGGAGGGGGGAGGGGGGGCAGGGGAGGGTTGGGGTGGGTGCAGGGGTAGGGGGAGGGGGGCAGAGGTGAAGTGTATATTTTGGTCGAACACTTAGGCGCTTGCACGCACATTCACTACCGATGAGGGAGAGAGAGAGAGAGAGTGCGAGTGGACTGCAGTCCATATCGCTGCTGGTTTGTCTTGTGATATTTTTATTTTTCTTTTCCTTTTTCATGTTTCTTTTCCATGATTGTTGTACGTGTACAGTCTGCCACTTTTCTTTATCGAGTACGATTTTGTTGCTTCTCTCGCTCTTCCTCTTGGTCTCCATTGAATGCTGGTCTACTGCCATTAATATTGGTCGATAGATTTCTCTGTCACATATTGCAAGTGGTACTAAGAAAAAAGAAAAAGAAAGAAAGGAGAGAATAGATGTGACTCAAATGGACCGAAGTAGGTGTAGTAGTAGCAGTAAGAGCGGGACATGAACCGGGAACTTTGGAAGACAATGCCATGTTAACTACTTCCTTTCCTTGCTTATGTTTGTGATTATTATGATATATAATGGTGATGTTAATTCTTTCCAAATGTTAGGATCGTTACAAATCTTGTTGGCTCGAAAAGAAATTTTCTTCGTGCATGCCTACTTCACATTATAGGATTTTATTTTTTGTTCAAGGGATTCGCAAAATGTAGGGATATATACCATTTGAAATTCATTTGAAATTCATTTGAAATCCATTTGAAATCCATTTTAAGAATCTGAAATGTTGACGATATATACCCAAGGTTCACAATATCGGTATCGGAATCGGTATCGGACTATTCCTATGAGTATTGGTATCGGCGATACCGGTAGTATCGGCGGTATCGTATCGGAGTATCGAACTTTGGTATCGGAAAACAAATAATTATTAATAAATTATTTACATTTAAAAACATATATTTTATACATTTAGGCATAATTTTAAGTATTTCAGCGTTATTTCTTAGTTTGAAATTATATGAAATAGTAGTCACCCTTACCGATTGGTTTTGTCGAATTGACCGGAACAAAGACCCCCAATGTCGGTATCGGTCAATATTTGGTATCGGTCTGTATCGGATCGGAACATGCCAAACCGTATCGGTATCGGCCTGTTGGATAATATCATTGTTATTAGTAACTGTCCAATGTCGGTATAGTATCGGAACATGCCAATGTCGGTATCGGTCTGTATAGTATCGGTATCGGAACATGCCAATGTCGGTATCGGTCAATATTTGGTATCGGTATCGGTCTGTATAGTATCGGAACATGCCAATGTTGGTATCGGTCAATATTTGGTATCGGTCTGTATCGGATCGGAACATGCCAAACCGTATCGGTATCGGTCAATATCATGTTATTAGTAACTGTCCGCTACTAATGTGTGTCCCATAATAAGACATATATACGAATTTGTGCCTGTTGGATAATGTGTGTCCATCTTTGCAGAATTATTTTCAAATGGAATATGAATTACTACTTGCGGAATCGTTCATGGATGTACAATCGTCGTCCTGATGATATGTGTGGTGTGCGGGATGAATACATAGCGGGAGTAGAGCAGTTCCTGCAGTTTGCTAAGACGTTCCCTCAGTACATGGACGGCACCAAAATTAAGTGTCCGTATGTGAAATGTCATAACGTGAAATATTATCCAGAAGTGGAAGTGACATATCATTTGTACTCGAGGGGTTTCACGCCTAATTACTATCAGTGGACCGCACACGGAGAACTTGTATCTTTAGCATCAGAGCCGGAGCCTTACGTTGAGCCGTATATGCATGCGGGACCTAATTTTGTTTCAGATAATCATGCATACGACGACGGGTGCGTGAACATGGTTTTCGACGCTGCGGGGCCTAGTTTCGTTCATGATGCACCTGAGGAGGCACCGAACGCCGATGCTGCACAGTTCATGGAGTTGCTGGAGAATGCAAGGACTCCATTGTATCCTGGTTGTGAGGATCATTCACCGTTGGAGGTGGTTACAAGACTGTTGAGCATTAAGTCAGATTTTAACATGTCGCAAGAATGCTACAACCGAGTGTTGGAGTTGATTATAGAGATCTTGCCGGCGGGTGCTAAGTTGCCTAAAGACTTCTACCGGTCTAAGAGGATGATGAGATCGCTCTGGATGGGATACGAGAAAATCGATTCCTGTCGCAATGGGTGCATGCTGTACTACAAAGACGACAAGGACGCAGATGTGTGCAGATTTTGTGGTGCTGATCGCTATAAGACAACTAGTACAGGAAGGTCTACCAGTGCAAGAAGACCGACCGACTCAATGCACTACTTGCCTTAACGCCGCGGTTGCAAAGATTATTTATGGTGAAAGAGACGGCCGAAATATGAGTTGGCACATGCGAGAACAGATTGAAGGAGTGTTGGATCACCCATCCGATGGAGAAGCGTGGAAGCACTTTGATCGAGTGTATCCAGATTTTGCTTCAGATCCGCGAAATGTCAGGTTGGGACTATCTTCTGACGGTTTTACTCCTTTTGGTCTTCGGGATCCCAGTATTCGTGCTGGCCTGTGATTGTTACTCCGTATAACCTACCGCCTTGGATGTGCATGAAGACTCAGTACATGTTTCTAACCGTTATAATTCCCTGGTCCGAACAATCCCAAGAGGAACATTGACGTGTACTTACAGCCTTTGATAAATGAGTTGAATCAGTTATGGGAAGTAGGCGCTAACACGTACGATGTTTCCAGGAAGCAGAATTTTCAGATGAAGGCAACCCTTATGTGGATCATCAACGACTTTCCGGCCTATGGAATGTTATCTGGATGGAGCACTCATGGCCGTCTCTCATGTCCGTATTGCATGGACCGTAGTAAGGCTTTCCGCTTGAAACACGGCGGAAAGCCGTGCTTCTTTGATTGTCATCGGCAATTTCTGCCAAAAGATCATCCGTTCAGAAGGAACAGGAATGCTTTCCGTGCCTGCGTTGTAGAGAATGATCCACCGCCAAGGTGGTACGGAGACGATATGGGAGGAGGTTAAAGATTTTCCAAGTGCTATCGAAGATCCTACACTGGGTACAAGTGCGATGGATTTGGTAGAGTTCATAACTGGACAAAGAGGAGCATATTCTGGGATCTGCCATACTGGAGTACCAATCTGATCAGACATAATCTTGATGTCATGCATATTGAGAAGAATGTGTTTGATAACATAATTAATACTGTGATGGACGTAAAGGGAAAAAACGAAAGACAATCCCAAGGCCAGGTTGGACTTAAAAGAAATATGCAAACGCCCTGCGTTGCATTTGATACAGCAGAATGGAAAACAGTTCCTTCCGAAGTCAATTTTTTCGCTGGACAAGGAGGATAAAGTGAGACTTTGTCGGTGGATCCAGGGCCTAAAATTTCCAGACGGATATGTGTCAAATCTGAGAAGATGTGTCGATCCGAAGGAAAACAAATTGACGGGTATGAAGAGCCACGATTGTCACTTCATGGAGAGGTTAATTCCGATTGCATTTCGGGAATTCTTACCGCAGGCAGTTTGGGATCCATTGACGGAGCTTAGCATATTCTTCAGGGATCTTTGTTCTAAGAAATTGCTCGTTGATCGTCTAGAAAAGCAAGAGAAGGACATTGCGGTAACACTATGCACTAGAGAGGGTGTTTCCTCCTGGATTCTTCGACTCTATGGAGCATTTGCCGATTCATCTATCCTATGAGGCACGTGTTGGTGGACCCGTCGAATATCGATGGATGTACCCGTTCGAGCGACATTTGAATCACCTAAAAAGAAAGGTGAAAAATAAGGCACGGGTCGAGGGTTCTATTTGTGAAGCCTATGTTCTCGAGGAGATTACAAACTTTTGTTCGATGTATTTCAAGCCTCATGTTGCAACTAATAGAACGAGAGCTTCCAGAAACGACGAGGGAGATCATGAAAGTAATGATACAATACTGAAGTATTCAATGCTCCAGGAAAGCATCGGGTAGATGAAAAAGAGATATCTGAACGATGATGAGCTAAGGGCTGCTCAGGTGTATGTATTACTCAACTGCGACGAGGAGGAAGTAGAGAAACTGGAGGGGTAAGTAATTAATACGTCTATATTATTTTAATAGTGTTAATATTATACTATTACATTAATTGAACGATGTTGTTTTCAGCATATTTAATGATGATGTGAGGTCGGGTAGGCCACACATAACAGAAGAAGAACTAGAACAAGAAATGAGGCGTTATTTTCCATCATGGTTGAGTGCATATGTAAGACTTGAGAACTCTGTAATTACCTTTTTGTATATGCACTTGATTGAGAATGAGCTTAATTGCTTCTTTCGTGGTATTTAGGTCGATCGTCCATACGCAAGACTTGAGAATGAGTCTATTAGAACGCTAGCCAAGGGACCAATTTATGCTACAAAAATATGGCCAAGCTACTGTGTTAATGGGTTTAGGTTCAAGTCAACAACTTGCCCGATCAGAGACAAGTGGATCTCGATTCCACCAAAAACAGCTGTTTGTGTATCAGATCTTCGAACTACAAAGATGTTGATGCGGGCAACGATTTCTATGGCGTGTTACGGGAGATTGTGGAGCTGACATATAGTTATGGAATAGAGCCTGCTAAGATTGTGTTATTCAGGTGTGATTGGTTCGATCCGATTGAAGGTCAAGGTTGGAAAGTAGACAAGTACGGTCTTGTTGATATAAACTATTGGCATCGATATCAAGCCTATGAACTATTTGTCCTATCAAGTCAGGCTCAGCTCGTGTACTTCACAAGTTATCCTAAACGGGAAACAACAAGGTCGGACTGGTGGGCAGTATGCAAGACCAAAGCTAGAAATACCTTTGAGGTTGACGATATAGCTTATCAACAGGATGAACTACCTCTTGTAACAAATATTATAGAAGTGGACACGACGGAAGTTTCCTATTACACATCTAATTGTGTAGAAGAAGTAGAATTATCTGAAGAGGAAGATGCGAAAGTGAAGATGTAGAGGAGGAAGAAGAAGAAGAAGAAGAAGAAGAAGTAGATGAGCTAAACGAACTAGATGAATTTTCAGAAGAGGATTAAATCTGTACGTTTGTTTTATAATCATATTTGACACTTTAGTGACACTCTATCATATAAATCTGTGACACTTCAGTGACACTTTATTGATACTTTTATTGACACTTCAGTGACACTTTTTTACTATGATATTTTTCAAAAATCTGTGATGTCTACCATATAAATATGTTTTTTTGTTTATTGTCATATGTTTTATTGTCAGGTATGACTAGACCATCTGGACGACGCGGAGGATTATATATTAGGCAGCCCCGTCAGCCTCGGGCTGGGGATGGAGAGGGCAGTTCCGTACCCTCATCCTCATCTCCGAGTACGCCAGTGTACCGTTGTGTTCCCGGTCTATTACCGGGACAGGGCAGTTCTAGCAGGTTGGCGACTCCTCCCTCGTCGTCCAGCCTTCCTGTTCCCGGATTACCGGGACAGGGCAGTTCTAGCAGGTTGGCGACTCCTCCCTCGTCGTCCAGCCTTCCTGATCCCGCGTCCAGCATCCCTGATCCCCCGTCCAGCATTCCTACTGTCGACGGCTCTATGGAGGGAGCCCACGCCGATCATATGGAGGACGGCGATCAGACTGATCCTGCCCAGGCAGGAGGTGAGAGCGACCCTCCATGCGCTCCCCCGAGCGAGACGCGTATGGAGATTTGAACGGACGGGCCTATGAAGTAAGTTAATTAATTATTATATATTTCTCAAATGATTATATGTACATATATATTCATGAAAAATTATTATTGTATAGATATCGGCCTTCTGCAGTACAGAGACAGCTGGGGACATTTGTGAGGCAGAACTATGGTGGGCCTTGGCTCAACTACTCAGATGCTCCCGCAGATAGGAAGGCCTTTTGGTTCGCCCACTTCAAGGTAAAAAATTTGTTTATTTTTAAATTTAATAATCATTTGTGTATATTTACAACTTTTGTATTTTACTTCTTGTAGAGGACCTATTTCTATCCACCACCCGGGCGGCGAGGATCGAGGCCAATTTTCTGCCGTCATAGCCAAGCTCATCCGTGATGCGATCGACGACCAGAAGCGTCGTGATCGCGCCGGACGTCCGATCCAGGGTTGGATTACGCCAGAGCAGTGGACTGCGATGAAGGCTAGATTCAGCGAGCGCCAGTACCAGGAGCGGTCTGAGAAGGCCAAGGTGGCGCGGTCGAGCACCGGTAAGTGGTGTGGTGGCTCCATTCCGATGACGGAGCATTTTCATCGTCTGGTACGTTTCCTATGACGGACATTAATTTATATATAGTTCGATATAATGTTTAATACTAATAATAGATATATATTTTAACAGGTAAAGAAGGGTGAGGACCCGAACATGGTGACCGTCTTCTCTGGTCACCCATCGGAGGGCTGGGACTTCATTGACGAGAGGGCGATGCAGGCATATGTACGTTATATTCAACTAATATTAACTGACTATAATTTAGAAAACAGGAAAATAGATATCAATATAGACTTTAGTAAACACTTACACGTTAGCAAACATGTTCTAGGCCGAGTTTGTTCGGCTACAGAAGGAGGCGGCTGATGCTGCTGCTGCTGCTAGTGCGCAAGCAGAGGGAGGGGCTGGTACTTCCTCCCAGCCGCCTGCAGAGCCATCGCCGGACGAGCTCTGGATGACCGCCGTTGGCGGTCTTCAGAAGGGTACGTACTACGGTACGGGATCCTACGGCGCGTATTTGGCTTCGGAGTCATCCCGGGCCCCCTCTGTCAGTGCGCAGTCTCCGGCTACGCAGGCGTCGTCACGAGCTGAGGATGTTCGTCGTCAGATCGAGGAGCTGCGTCGCGAGTTGCAGCAGATTTCTGATGCGGTCGAGCGACGATCGACCCTCCGATCGTCACCGGACGATTTGATGCGGTCGAGCGCAGTATACAGGAGCTGATGAGTCTGCATCAGGCTGTAGCTGCCAACTTGCAGACGCTCACCGAGTCTACGCAGCGCACGGAGCGTAGACAGGTCGAGCTGGACGGATCGCAGAGGAGCCTTTCTCTCTCACTCGCTCAGTATACTGAGAAGGTGGTGAGGACCCTTGCTGCGCATGGTGAGCGACTGCGAGAGCTGGAGCAGGTACGTCCTCCGGGTCCATCGACGGCGCCGACTCCAGATACTGCACTGCCTCCGGCGCCGACTCCAGACATTGTACTGCCTCCTACTGCCCCTACGGTACAGCTCACCCAGGAGCAGTATGACTACATTCTATCCCAGTTGCGCGGCAGGGGTCCGCAGTGATTTTATTGGTTTTTTTATGACTTGTATGTATTGGCCCTATGGGCAAATTATTTATTCATACACTGTTGTTTATACACTTGGTGGGAGACTTTTTATCATCTTTCATTTTATTTGACTCTATTGGATGTTTGTGAGGATGTGTGTCTGTGATATTTACTTTGCACTGCCTCCTATTTTTATTGTGATATTTACTTTGTGATATCTGCGACGGGATGACAAAATACCTACGCTGGGTTATAAGCGATGATCTGATATACAAAGGAGATGCTGCCGAAATTTTAAAAAATATATTGTGTATTTTTGTTATGATGTGTCTGTGTTTACAGTGAATGTGAAATACAGTGTTCGGAACCATCGACAGTTTCGATTACTGTTGTATGTTTTATCTTGGATAGAAATAGCAACAGTTCAGGGTGCACTTCTGAGAGCTTCATTTTCACGTCCTTCACTTTCTCGGACGTCGTAAAGGTTCCCGAGAAGGTGAAGGACGTGAAGAGGAAGCTCTGAGAAGTGCACCCTGAACTGTTGCTCTTTCTATCAAAGATAAAACATACAACAGTAAGCGAAACTGTCGATGGTTCGAACACTGCACTTCACACACACTGTAAACACAGACACACAGCATAACAAAAATATCAATTATATTTTTTTAAAAAAAATTTTTATATTAGCGACGGATAGCGACGTTCTGCGACGTACTGCGACGTCACACAGACGTCGCTATATGTCGCTAACTAGCGACGTTACGTCGCTCGACGTCGCTAATACACGTCGCTACGTTGCCCACGTGACCACGTGGATGCCATGCCTCGTCATCATTTATAAACTTTTGAAGCGTCGCTAGTGGTCGCTTTACGTCGCAATGTTGGCGACGTACTTATACGTCGCTATCTGTCGCTCATTTTGCGACGTCTAGCGACAATTAACTACGCGTCGCAAATAGCGACGTTTGGCGACTAAATTGCCATCTGCGACTTGCCTATAAGCGACGTAGGTTTTTCGTCGCTAAATACGTCGCAAATCATTGTCAGCGACGTATTTCCTGTATTTAGCGACGTCTCCTGACGTCGCTAATCTGGGTTATTTTAGTAGTGGTGGCTCGTAGTAGCGCACTCATGACTTGATTTTCTTATTGATTTCTAGACCCGAGATATGAGTACATGTTCTTTCTTGATACCGTGGATATAGCTTGTTAAATGTTAATCTATTGCATCTTGGCACTGAACAATCGAGTGTGAGTATTGTTTCGTGTATCACGTGATGTTAGTACGGGGATGTTTGTAAGTGATAACTTACGAATTACTCGTACATAACACATGTCATCTTAGGAAATTCTTGAGTGTCCACGACTTAAGAATTTGACATGAATATGATAAGGTAAATGACTAGTAAAATTCAAGTAGATCATTGTAAAAGGAAATTCGCACTACCAACCCCGAGCTCCAAGGGCCCCATGAGGCGTAGCTCAACCCAGCTAGGCAAGGGCTCCATGACCTACCAAGTTTGCGCATATTGATACACGATCGAGTCACATGTCGTGCCAGGTTGCGACACAGTCAGTTATATGTTTTCTTTTACAAGTATATGATATGGTTGTTCATGTTATAAGTCAAGACACGTTTCATCTGCCAGCAGTCTTGTTGGACAATAGATGTACTACTCGTACCCCTGGACATCCGGGTATCTGCAGTCAGGTAGTTGCGAAGATTCTCAACTTGCATACTAGTAATTAGGATTGTGATAACCCTAGCTAGTTAATGATAGCAAGCCGTAGGTAATGATTGGTCGTGCACTTTTGGTTGTGCGTTACTTTATATGCTCTTTTGTCGATGAGTGGCCAGAGGCTAAGTTCTGCTAGAAAAAAGATCTGCAACCCTGGTCCTTATTTGGTTTAAGGATTGTGGCTCCGATTTCTAGTAGTTCCTAAGTCCCTTGTTGCTCATTGGCTTATTGTTCTCTATTGCTATATGGTTCAGTATTTCCATTCAGTGACCAGTCATTTATATTCTCGAGATACGTGCATTGGTACCGCACTAGTCTCGACCCATATTTATTTATTTCTGTCATTATGTTGTTGTGTTGTTGTTGGACTTTGTCGTTCACCTCGAGCCTTCCTTATGGTACTTGCTATTTGGGGTCTGACCCCACTGGTTTTGCATGGCCAGGTTCCATAGTTGATCACGAGGATCTACCGTCTTCTCCTCCGGATGGTTCGCACTCAGAGGACCGACATGGATTAGCGAGTGGGTTACCTTTATTTTCCACTTTATCTTGCACTTTCATTTTGTAGTGTATTAGCCAAGGACATATGTTAGTCCTTGTTTCTGGGTTTTGTTCCCTCCGTCTTAGTACGGCGTGGATGTATATTCTGGACAGCTGCTAGTTGTACATTTACGCACCTTTTGTATAGTCAGTTGATATATCTTTTATTATGTCAGCTCTCATGATTATGTATGTATTTGTTTGGGACGCCTTACCCATCTCATATATGATTTACTCTTTATTGCTTCTTATGTTGATTGGATTGAGATAGGATTTGTTCGACCTTAGAAGTCGTCAGTGGCATGCTAGAGTCCACCCACTTGTCTTCTAGACAGCTTTGACCGTATCTCGGGGGATTGGCGTACTCTGATATACGTAGCTGGCTTTGTTTCGCCCCCGATCTCCAGTATTCTGGTTCTGGGGCGTGACAGGGTTTTTTGGTGGCCCATGCAGGTCTGTCTTCAGACTTGTGGGGGATTCATCTTATTAGAATCTCAATCCTATATTTGTCTTCTTTTGATCTCCTCTTGCTGATCGCATCATCTCGTTTTCCTAGAACTGTGAACATGCTTGATATGTCTTTGCTCTATTCCTGTCCCTTTTGATATCACGTGTCCTTATCATTCGGGGACACCCAACCTTCTTATCTATTTTTTCGAGGATTTTATTGCTCCGTCATCTTCCTTGGTTCAGGCAGTATGTCGGCATCAGATCCCGCCTCCACAGAATCAGGTACTAGTACCATCTCAGCATTTGGTGGCAGCTCAGTTCACTTCATTCCAGTCAGTTCAGCTAATAAAGTCAGCCCGATCCCATGTTCAGCACCTCCTTCCGACGCGGTCTCAGCAGATTTAATGTCAGCATCCGGCGCAGTTTGTCCAGGTCCAGTAAGTCAGATAAAATCAGCAGCAGGTAAGAGCAGCAGTCCCGATGCATAGACAGAGAGTTTGTTATCATTGAGCAGATGTTGGTTGAGGGCAGTCAGATTGTTAAACTTCTGAGGTGTTCCTTCAGTCATTCTTATTCTTGGGTTCCGTTGACGGCCTTGTATTCTATTCATACCCGGAATGCGATGGTCGACTTGACATATTCGGCGAGTGAACGCAAGTTTCTCGTACCACTCATCTGCCTCCGTATCTCGTGATACACGATATCTATCATGTATCCCGACTACGTAGGTGCGTCCTGGATTAGAGTCATATCTTCGACCGAGTCGTTGGTACCGACTTACTTCAAAACTTGACCCTTGTCCACTTTGTGAGTCAGCGTAGGCAAGCGAGGACGAATCCCTACTCAACTGAGTCAGGGGTATATTATTCCATATGCCCCCTTTTCTTGTATTATATATGTATGTATTATTTTTCCGCATTTATTTAAATTCTGTATCTCAAATATCACTTGTACACGGGATGGTTTCTTTCGATGTGTTATGATTTTACATTGTTTTAGCATGTGTATTTTGCTCGACTAGCTTTAGGAAATTCCGAGGACGAAATTTTTCTAAGTTGTGGAGAGTTGTGAGACTCGTCTCACAGTATCGGTATTTATATACGGATACGTATTTTTTATTGTATTGTCGTTTTTTTTTGTTTCGGAATGCTTTAAAAATTTTCCCAAATTATAGATTTTCTCCTTGACCGGCATACCGACGGTGTACCGGTGTATACCGACGGCATACCGTCGGACAGATTTTCCATATTTTCGATTTATGATATTTTCATGAATAGTGTTTCTGATATTTTCATAAATAGTGTTTCTGACATTTTCGTGAATAGTATTTAGATATTTTGATGAATAGTATTTAGATATTTTCGTAAATAGTGTCGATGCATCCTATTATCCATTAGATAATTGGTTTTCTTTCAATGGCTAGGATTGATCTAGATTTCGACATAGATCATAATCCAACGGTCACGATTAATTCACCCCTTCTATATATATCCATTGAGTTTCTCTCTCCTCTCTTTTCTTTCCTTCTCCATTTCCTCTTCACTCTCTTTCCTCTTCCTCAAGCTTAGGAAGGGTTGGCCTTGTGGCCTAGAGTGTAGTTTCGGAACCCCTCTTGGTGGTTGAGTAGAAGATTAGACTTGGAACTTAACCCTAGGCAAGTACATCTTGCTCAAAAGTGACATGACCATGCTATAATTTTGTTTTCCATAGAAATTAAAGTTTTATTGTTCTATAATATGCTCCTCTAGATTGTTAATATCTTTAGTATATAGCACTTTTGATTTTGATCGGTAGAATTACGTAGATCGGAGTTTCTAGAGGTAATTTTGAGTATTTTGAGGTATTGATCTATCAAATGCTTTAATTTGTGAAAACTAATACTACCATGTTGTAGGAAATTAAATTCTATGCGATTTTGGCTTTTGAAAATCCGAATTTCGATTTAAAATGAAGTTTTTATGACCGAAACAAGTTTTGGCAAAAATCTGGATTTTGTTGCTGTTTGGAAGATCGGAATTCCGATGGTATCCCGTAGTATACCGAAGGTATGCCGATTTTTGCACCAGAAACTTTCTGTCTTTAGGCCAAAATACCGTCGGTATACCGCCGTATACCGCTGGTATGCCGTTTTAGGCTGATTTGAGCTGTTTTTGCCTGTTTTTGTCTGTTTTCGTCCGCTTTTGCTATTTTCTTCTTCGATTGAACTGATGTTTTCATGCTTTAGTATTTTAGTATAGTTAGAACATGATTGTACAATATACATACATGACATGTGTTCATATTCACGTATTGTTTTATGTCCAGATTCTTGATAGTGGCTCGTAGTAACGCACTCATGACTTGATTTTCTTATTGATTTCTATACCCGAGATATGAGTACATATTCTTTCTTGACACCGTGGATATAACTTGTTAAATGTTAATCTATTGCATCTTGGCACTGGACAATCGAGTGTGAGTATTGTTTCGTGTATCACGTGATGTTAGTACGAGGATGTTCGTAAGTGATAACTTACGAATTATTCGTACATAACACACGTCATCTTAGGAAATTCTTGAGTGTCCACGACTTAAGAATTTGACATGAATATGATAAGGTAAATGACTAGTAAAATTCAAGTAGATCATTGTAGGAGAAAATTCGCACTACCAACCCCGAGCTCCAAGGGCCCCATGAGGCGTGGCTCAACCCTGCTAGGCAAGGGCTCCATGACCTACCAAGTTTGCGCGTATTGATACACGATCGAGTCACATGTCCTGCCGGATTGCGGCACAGTCAGTTATATGTTTTCTTTTACAAGTATATGATATGGTTGTTCATGTTATAAGTCAAGACACGTTTCATCTGTCAGCAGTCTTGTTGGGCAATAGATGTACTACTCGTACCCCTGGATGTAGTGCCCCGACCCGCAAGATGCCTTATGATGGATGGTTGGTTCGATGGCAATATGAATGAGAATGGTGGCTGAATTACTTAGTTTTCCTTATCATGCATTATATGTTTTCTTCTTAGATAAGTTGCATATAGTTGCATGGTCATGGACAACTTGTCGACAAGGTGGTTTCTCGAACGGTATTCCTGGGCCATGGAACCCGGTTCGTCCTGGGGAAACCAATGCTGAAGTAGTAGCAGTGCTGAAGTAGTAGCACGGTATACAGGACTTGCAGTGGGGCTAGCTACCTGCACTGGCAAGGGCGCTGTATACCTGTAAGTCGGTCCAAGATGGCGTGTCGCCAGTAACCTTCATATAGATAGGTCAGGTGCTAATGATGTCTTATGCAGGCAGAGTAAGTTATTACTCAAATACAGGGAAGGATGTCGGCTGTTGGTAAGAATCACCTGAACGGTGATATTTATAATGAATCATGATATTGTTCCTAACAATGTCTTGTGCAGGCAGAGTAAGTATTATAAATGTACAGGGATGGCTACACGACCGTGGGTAAGAATCACCAAAGGGTGATAACAGTATGCTTTAAATTATGTTGGCTATGAGATTTGCATGTTTTACCTCTTGTCGGCTATAACATGAAATTGACCCTAAGGTAACGAGAAAGACCACTGTTAATAATGTTCTGTAACATGATTACTTAGTGTTGTCTTCTTAGGTGAGTTGGGCCAGCACCGCTCGCCAGTACATTGATAATGTACTGACCCACGTTGTGGGCAATATTACAGGTGTTTGCATGGGGGAAATCCTGTGAATCAGTGCTTAGCATCGATGAATCGGATGGATGTGCAGAAGCTCTTCTTTGAAGACGATGTCTTGTGCTATACGGGACATAATGTATGGAACAGGGGAACTCAGTTGTACCAGTGAGATTGTAGCCAAATTGGCAAGTTCATTGTAAAGAAGTCGGTATATTCATTTGTAGCCTAAAGGGCATGTGTATACATTCAGTTGGCTATTCAAGTCTTGTAATCAGTTGTAAACTCTGTATTCCGCTACAAGTCTTGTAATCCATTATGATTATCAATAAAAGAGATACATTTCTTCAATATCTTGTGTGACTTCAATTTATCTGCTTGGTTCTGCTGCGTTGTCGATGTTTTCTGAGAATTACCAGGAACAGTAATGGTTTTGCCTTGTACAAGTGCAATCTAGACTTGTACGGCATCACGCCCAGTGGCTAGTTTTCGATCCTCCGGGATCGGGGCGTGACATAATGGTATCAGAGCCAAGTTTTACGTCCTTGGATTCTTATTCGATTTGTTTCTAATCAATGTTGCTACTAAAGATGATTCAAAGATTGCTTCCGCGATTATTCAAAAGTTGCTTCCATGGTGAATCAAAGTTGCTTCCGCGAATACTCAAAGTTGCTTCCGCGATGAAATCAAAGTTGCCTCTATGATGACTCATAGTGCTTCTTCGATTACTCTGTGTTGCTTCCAAACTATTCTAAGTTGTTCCCTTGACTGAAAGTCCGTTGATCATTCTAACATCTCACTGGGTGTTCCATACAATAAGTCTAAATATGTGGGCTGTGATATGTGTGCTTTGTTGAATTTCTAAAAGATACCAAAAAGAATAACAATGATGCGATGCGATAATAAGTTTGTGATGTATGCTGGATGTCTTATGTGTGGGATTCATTGAAGTCGATTGTTATGCAGCAATCGACCGTGGGTGATGGTTTGGTATGTTGGAATAGAATGTGCATGGATTTCAGTGAATGGGAATCGACAGAATCTTGAGTCGATATTTGTGGTCAGCATAACCACTGCAGGATGGATTGTCCATATTGGATGTTGGTTTGATGCGAGGGAATATTGTGTCGGAATAGCTTGATGCTCTGAGTGGTATATTACATATACCCTCGTCGTGATAAGATGTCCCTTGACCCTTGATGTGTTTATGTAACGCCCCAGTCCCAAAATACGTAGGACTAGGAGCATAGACATGCCAGCTGTATTCATACGAAGTACATTCCAATATATGGAAATCTCATATGAATACATAAGCTGTAAAATGCAGTAGAACCATAACTAATCTCATCCACGCAAAATAAATGAATAAAAGACATCATATAAAGATAATGAATTGTCTTGATACAATATGTTGGGCGGAGACAAATCCACTACCAACAAGTAAAGGAAAAATACATGAGAGAATAAATGATTTTTGGCGAGCGAAGCGAAGACGATCCAAGTGCAATCATCCTCGAAGAAAATAACGATGATCACGGCTAGAGCTAGAACACCTGCGAAAGACAATAGCACACACCTGGAGAGATAACCAGGTCCTCAGAGGGACGTAACAAGACACATAATATCATGCCATATAAACTGAATAAATATTGCTCAAATAAATAAGTCAATTGAATTATAACATGGTCCAATACGCACCTACTGAACGAGCGTACCATCCCCCAACCAAACAAGGACAGGAGATGGTAAACTAATTCACGGTGACGTATCTTTCCATGCTATGAATCCAATATGGTATCCGGACCCCAACAAGGTTCAATACCTTCTCATCGAAGTAGTAAGTCACACCTACAACCAAACAATGACAAGATGTGACGAACTAATCCGCGACAAGTTATTGTTCCAAGCCACGGTCAGATACAAGTACCCAAATCAAAAGTACTCGTACCTAACTGATAAAGGTAGCCTACCGTTCTAAGTGATATGTAGTTAAGAACAATCCTTCCTACGCATGGGCCCTGGCTAACTAGGATCGGCGTAGTCCCCCTTTGGGCACCAGAGGCCCCATCAGTAAAAGCATGACGTTCCGCAGAATCGTCAGTTGCCGTCAGTAATCATGGGTCATCAACCCCGTATCTCCAGCGAGAGTCCGGGTCACAAAGGAAGTGCATCAAAGCCCATACGCTAAGGAATTGTCCTCCCCGCCCAATGCCTATTATGTTGTATCCACAACATTAACCTCTATAACCGCTAAGTCAAACTAGCATGCAACCTCTATTAGCGGTTATTCCTATCGCACGGCTTGTACGTACTGGTGGCCAGCCAATCACGCACTTCCGTGTTCTACATGCGACACACAACTTCGTGGTACGACGTGTCAAGGCCAATGAATGCAACACACAAAGGTGGTCCCTTAAATCTAGGTTTAATGTGTAAGAAAAATAATACATAGCAGGAAATATAAATGAACAGTAAGTTCTAACAGGTTAAGCCATGTATCACAGTTTATTTTGCATAAAAAAATAATACTAATGCATGAAATATGAGCTAAAATAATTAAACAGCAAATGGCAAGGTGTCTTGCCTGATAGGACGCCTGGTGTGCTGCAATGATCGAGCTGGCATGAACTGCGACTTTGGTGCAACAACTATGCAAGGAGATCTCGGGTGGTGGCATGGACAGTTCCATTGGGTCCAGAAGGGTCAATTTAGTTAGGGATGACATAGAGTAGTCTAAATTCGGAGAGAGTAAGAATATGATGGTCGAGAATCAGAAATGATAGGATTGTAGGAAATAATATATATACATTTAGGAAAGTATTTCTAATATGAGATGTTATATTTACTAGCAAAATAATATTTGAAAAAATAGAGATATAACTCGATTTAGACTAGAAGTCAAAGTCTGTATAAACACGCTTATAAATAATAACTATACTTCATAAAATATTTTAAATAAATCTTCGAAAACATTAATACTCATTTAGGTCAAAATTTATATTTAAAAATTGGTAGGGAAAATAATAATATAAAAATAATTTTATAAATTATTTTGAAAATAGGCGTGGACTACAAACATTATTATTAATCAAAATATTCTAAATAATAATTTGGAAGTCTACAATTTATTTGACTAAAAGTCTTACCTTTACCAATAAAATAGTTTGGACAAAAACTCTTTAAAATTAGCTAGAACTATTTATTAAATATATTTTTATTTTATTATAAAATAATTATATAATAAAACTATTGTCGATAACTAATTTATCTAGATCACAACAATATCAAGAAAAATCAACAGATAATACTGTTACTACTACTACTACTACTACTACTACTACTACTAATAATAATAATAATAATAATAATAATAATACTACAAAGTATCAAAGTCTTGCTGGTGACTTTTCTTCCATCCTAAATAACAGATAATAATAATAATAGAATAAAAATCTATGGTAATAATAATAATAGATAAGAGAAGAAAACAAAACTAAACAAAAAAATCAAAAATCAAAATCAAAAATATCGAACAGAAAACAAAACTAAACAAAAATAATAAATAAAATCAAAAATATCGAACACAGTAATCTTAAATGAGTCTGCTCTCTTTTCGAGAGTGAGAGAGATGATGACGGAGAGAGACGGCGGCGGAGGAGCTCAGGCGAGCGGCAGTCGACCGGTGGCTCGGGGCGAAGGCGGAGGAAGAGTGCGGCGGATGCGGCGTGCGGGCTCGCTAGGGCGCGGCGGTGGCGCTCCGGAGGCGAGGGAAGAAGCAAAGGGGGAAACGGGAGGTCGGAAGAGGAGAGGGGGCGGACGGCGGAGCGACGAGCTCAGTGGTCCGGCCAAGGCGAGGCGGAGGTCGGGTCGTGCGGCGATCGGAGGAGAAGTGGGGCGCGGCTCGCGGCTGTCGGAGGGTTACGAGAGGGGTGCGAGGGGGTTTCCGCCTGCTCGGCGGAGGTCGCCGGCCGGGAAAGGAGGCGGCGGGAAGAGCTTACGGCGGAGGAAGTGGGGGCGGAGCGGGAGATCCGGCGGTGGTTCGTGCGGCCAGCTCGCGGAGAGGCGCGGCTGCGGAGCGGTCCTGCGCGCGGTGGCGCGCACGGCGGCGGACGGCTGGCTAGGTCGGCGTCGGCTCCAGCTCGTCGAGGCGGCCGACTCAGGTAGGGTTTCCTTCTAATCTGTTGTTGTTTGTTGGTGGCGGATTGGGTGGCCTGTGGTGGTTGTGCGTGTGTGGTGACGGTGGTTTGATCGGAGGTGGTGCTGTCGACGGTGGGTCGGTGGTGGTGCGGCTGGGAGTTGGCCGGAGTTGGCCAGGGTCTGGGGTGATTGTTTTGGTGGCTGCGGCAATGGTGGGGTGGCGCTGACTGCCAGGGGGTTGGTCGTTAGGTTGGTGTTGGTGTTGACGGCGATGGAGACGGGGAGAGGGGAGACGACGTCGATGGGGCGAGGGCGACGATTGGATTAGGCTAGGGATTTAGGGTTGGGTTTATGATTAGGGCTTGGATTATGTCGGGGTGTCCGACACGGGCTGGGTTGCTGTGTCGAGATCGTGTCCGACATGTGGACACGAAGAAGGCAAAAATGTAATTGTAATAGAAATAAAATAGTGGAAGGGAAGGGGGACACCGACACGATGCACGGGTTGGGTTGTGGAAATTTGGTGGATGAATAATGAATTGGAGGAGTACCTGCATATTTATAGGATGTGGGATTTCCCAATTGGATAAGAACTAGGAATAGTTTAAACCCAAAATAGATAATTCGTAGTTTAATTTAAAAGCAATCAAATCCAAATCCAAACACATATTCAATTTAAATCAAGTTAAATTTTAGTTTTAAAAATCAAACGGGGTAAATCAATTTTTCAAATATTTCACTATTTAAATAAATCCAAAAATCAAATTAAGATTTAAATGGTCACAATAACTTCAAAATATATTTTTCAAAATACCAATAATAATAATTTCGAAAATAATAAATATTTTTAAATATCTTTTTGAATAATAAATTATTAAATTAATAAATCTCGGAAAATTACATTTTTATTTAAAATAAACTAGCAAATATTTATGAAATATGTATGCAAGAATAATATTATTTATTCTAAATAAAACTTTTCATAAATAAAATTATCAATTTAGGAAATTTTGATAGCTAAATTAAATATTACATATATTATTTTGAAACAAAAAAATAAGAAAAATTTTTCTAAAAATATGTACGCTCGCACATATTCGCACTCGTCGAGCAATTACGAAAAATAAAACGTCGTGCGCGACGTACAATACGATTACGCGACGTATAATACAAAATTTTAAATCGGTACCAAATTTAATAATAAAAATATAGTAGAAATTTAGAGGTTTTACATCCTACCCAACTTAAAAGAATTTCGTCCTCGAAATTAAGAATTAGTAGGGGGTGAGAAGACACAAGGGGGTATCGATGGGGAACGATCGTTAACAAAATCATGTCGTAAGAAATCGCGACCTAGACCATAGAAAAATAATACGGTATGGTCACGGGTAATGAATGAGAGTCACGATTAAGAGAACGAAATAGATTCGCTTAAATTTAAGTGATTAGAGAGTCTTGACAGGGCCGAGTAGTTTAGGGTGAAGATATAGCAACATCGAGTGAGAATGGCCATAGCCGATAGGAAGGCTAGAGGAAGTTCTAGCACAACGATTTCGTCCTTCTAAAATAGGTGAAGGCGAAAGCAATATAGAGTTCGAAGGAGGCGTTATCGAATACGAATACGTGATTCAAAGGCGATCGAAAAATTTCGAAGGAATTGGCAAGGCAGTCGTGGGTGGGATTGTAAGGGCCAAGTTTAGCTATGTTCCCATCCACGTAGAACGATAGATAAAAGCGAACCAAAGTGCACTTGGTTGATCAGACCATTATGCACCGGTTCTGATTAGACAATAGGCTAGTGAGCGCGCTCAATAGCATAAGTAATGAACAAACTCGATAAACGGATGAGTTTGCAAAACTAGATTATGGTAGCAACATTAGTCAAGGTGGTAAAACATAGGCACGGGAGACTAGGATTTAAAGAAGGTAGAATGATTCTAAGTCATACAGTCGTCCTATAGTCTTCTTGTCCAAGTCCTTGGTTGGCTAGACGGGTTAGGTCCTCTAGATTCTAGGATCTAAATAAGCTTGCTAATATAGGTCACTAGGTCAAAGGGGTTGCTAGTTCATAAGGTATTCTACCCAACTTAAAGAATTAAACTAATGGTGTTTTGGGACAACTAACTAGTAGGGCCAAACTCTAGCAAGCACGAAGGGAAGATAAGAATAGGGATGGAAGGAAGCAAGCAAGATGCAATTGATGAATCAGACGGTAGATAAAATCAAGGAAAGAGGTCAAGTATGTGGATGAGATCCTAGACTTCTAATCCTATTCGCAGGCTTGCTTGGTACGGTAAAGTAACCAAACAATTTATCTTGACCTGCATAGGCCACCACAAAAACATGTAACGCCCCAGTCCCAAAATACGTAGGACTAGGAGCGTAGACATGCCAGTTGTATTCATACGAAGTACACTCCAATATATGAAAATCTCATATGAATACATAAGCTGTAAAATGCAGTAGAACCATAACTAATCTCATCCACGCAAAATAAATGAATAAAAGACATCATATAAAGATAATGAATTGTCTTGATACAATATGTTGGGCGGAGACAAATCCACTACCAACAAGTAAAGAAAAATACATGAGAGAATAAATGATTTTTGGCGAGCGAAGCGAAGACGATCCAAGTGCAATCATCCTCGAAGAAAATAACGATGATCACGGCTAGAGCTAGAACACCTGCGAAAGACAATAGCACACCTGGAGAGATAACCAGGTCCTCAGAGGGACGTAACAAGACACATAATATCATGCCATATAAACTGAATAAATATTGCTCAAATAAATAAGTCAATTGAATTATAACATGGTCCAATACGCACCTACTGAACGAGCGTACCATCCCCCAACCAAACAAGGCCAGGAGATGGTAAACTAATTCACGGTGACGTATCTTTCCATGCTATGAATCCAATATGGTATCCGGACCCCAGCAAGGTTCAATACCTTCTCATCGAAGTAGTAAGTCACACCTACAACCAAACAAGGACAAGATGTGACAAACTAATCCGCGACAAGTTATTGTTCCAAGCCACGGTCAGATACAAGTACCCAAATCAAAAGTACTCGTACCTAACGGATAAAGGTAGCCTACCGTTCTAAGTGATATGTAGTTAAGAACAATCCTTCCTACGCATGGGCCCTGGCTAAATAGGATCGGCGTAGTCCCCCTTTGGGCACCAGAGGCCCCATCAGTAAGAGCATGACGTTCCGCAGAATCGTCAGTGGCCGTCAGTAATCATGGGTCATCAACCCCGTATCTCCAGCGGAGAGTCCGGGTCACAAAGGAAGTGCATCGAAGCCCATACGCTAAGGAATTGTCCTCCCGCCCAATGCCTATTATGTTGTATCCACAACATTAACCTCTATAACCACTAAGTCAAACTAGCATGCAACCTCTATTAGCGTTATTCCTATCGCACGGCTTGTACGTACTGGTGGCCAGCCAATCACGCACTTCCGTGTTCTACATGCGACACACAACTTCGTGGTACGACGTGTCAAGGCCAATGAATGCAACACACAAAGGTGGTCCCTTAAATCTAGGTTTAATGTGTAAGAAAAATAATACATAGCAGAAAATAAATAACAGTATGTTCTAACAGGTTAGCCATGTATCACAGTTTATTTTGCATAAAGAAAATAATACTAATGCATGAAATATGAGCTAAAATAATTAAACAGCAAATAGCAAGGTGTCTTGCCTGATAGGACGTCTGGTGTGCTGCAATGATCGAGCTGGCATGAACTGCGACTTTGGTGCAACAACTATGCAAGGAGACCTCGGTGGTGGCATGGACAGTTCCATTGGGTCCAGAAGGGTCAATTTAGTTAGGGATGACATAGAGTAGTCTAAATTCGGAGAGAGTAAGAATATGATGGTCGAGAATCAGAAATGATAGGATTGGAGGAAATATATATATATACATTTTAGGAAAGTATTTCTAATATGAGAAGATATATTACTAGCAAAATAATATTTGAAAAAAATAGAGATATAACTCGATTTAGACTAGAAGTCAAAGTCTGTATAAACACGCTTATAAAATAACTATACTTCATAAAATATTTTAAATAAATCTTCGAAAACATTAATACTCATTTAGGTCAAAATTTATATTTAAAAATTGGTAGGGAAATAATAATATAAAAATAATTTATAAATTATTTTGAAAATAGGCGTGGACTACAAACATTATTATTAATCAAAATATTCTAAATAATAATTTGGAAGTCTACAATTTATTTGACTAAAAGTCTTACCTTTACCAATAAAATAGTTTGGACAAAAACTCTTTAAAATTAGCTAGAACTATTTATTAAATATATTTTTTTTTATTATAAAATAATTATATAATAAAACTATTGTCGATAACTAATTTATCTATATCACAACAATATCAAGAAAAATCAACATAATATGTTACTACTACACTACTACTAATAATAATAATAATATATAATAATACTACAAAGTATCAAAGTCTTGCTGGTGACTTTTCTTCCATCCTAAATAAACAAATAATAATAATAATAGAATAAAAATCTATGGTAATAATAATAGATAAGAGAAGAAAACAAAACTAAACAAAAAAATAATAAATCAAAATCAAAAATATCGAACAGAAAACAAAACTAAACAAAAAATAAAATAAAATCAAAAATATCGAACACAGTAATCTTAAATGTCTGCTCTCTTTTCGAGAGTGAGAGAGATGATGACGGAGAGAGACGGCGGCGGAGGAGCTCAGGCGAGCGGCAGTCCCGGTGGCTCGCGACGAAGGTGGAGGAAGAGTGCGGCGGATGCGGCGTGCAGGCTCGCTAGGGCGCGGCGGTGGCGCTCCGGAGGCGAGGGAAGAAGCAAAGGGGGAAACGGGAGGTCGGAAGAGGAGAGGGGGCGGACGGCGGAGCGACGAGCTCGGTGGTCGGCCAAGGCGAGATGGAGGTCGGGTCGTGCGGCGATCGGAGGAGAAGTGGGGCGCGGCTCGCGGCTGTCGGAGGGTTTACGAGAGGGGAGCGAGGGGGTTTCCGCCTGCTCGGCGGTGGTCGCCGGCCGGGAAAGGAGGCGGCGGGAAGAGCTTACGGCGGAGGAAGTGGGGGCGGAGCGGGAGATCCGGCGGTGGTTCGTGCGGCCAGCTCGCGGAGAGGCGCAGCTGCGGAGCGGTCCTGCGCGCGGTGGCGCGCACGGCGGCGGACGGCTGGGCTAGGTCGGCGTCGGCTCCAGCTCGCGTGGTCGAGGCGGCCGACTCAGGTAGGGTTTCCTTCTAATCTGTTGTTGTTTGTTGGTGGCGGATTGGGTGGCCTGTGGTGGTTGTGCGTGTGTGGTGACGGTGGTTTGATCGGAGGTGGTGCTGTCACGGTGGGTCGGTGGTGGTGCGGCTGGGAGTTGGCCGGAGTTGGCCAGGGTCCGGGGTGATTGTTTTGGTGGCTGCGGCAATGGTGGGGTGGCGCTGACTGCCAGGGGGTTGGTCGTTAGGTTGGTGTTGGTGTTGACGACGATGGAGACGGGGAGAGAGGGGGACGACGTCGATGTGGCGAGGGCGACGACTGGATTAGGCTAGGGATTTAGGGTTGGGTTTATGATTAGGGCTTGGATTATGTCGGGGTGTCCGACACAGGCTGGGTTGCTGTGTCGAGATCGTGTCCGACATGTGGACACGAAGAAGGCAAAAATGTAATTGTAATAGAAATAAAAATAGTGGAAGGGAAGGGGGACACCGACACGATGCACGGGTTGGGTTGTGGAAATTTTGTGGATGAATAATGAATTGGAGGAGTACCTGCCTATTTATAGGATGTGCGAATTCCCAATTGGATAAGAATTAGGAATAGTTTAAACCCAAAATAGATAATTCGTAGTTTAATTTAAAAGCAATCAAATCCAAATCCAAACACATATTCAATTTAAATCAAGTTAAATTTTAGTTTTAAAAATCAAATAGGGTAAATCAATTTTTCAAATATTTCACTATTTAAATAAATCCAAAAATCAAATTAAGATTTAAATGGCCACAATAACTTCCAAATATATTTTTCAAAATACCAATAATAATAATTTCGAAAATAATAAATATTTTTAAATATCTTTTTGAATAATAAATTATTAAATTAATAAATCTCGGAAAATTATATTTTTATTTAAAATAAACTAGCAAATATTTATGAAATATGTATGCAAGAATAATATTATTTATTCTAAATAAAAGGCTTTTCATAAATAAAATTATCAATTTAGGAAATTTTGATAGCTAAATTAAATATTACATATATTTTTAAACAAAAAAATAAGAAATATTTTTCTAAAAATATGTACGCTCGCACATATTCGCACTCGTCGAGCAATTACGAAAAATAAAACGTCGTGCGCGACGTACAATACGATTACGCGACGTATAATACAAAATTTTAAATCGGTACCAAATTTAATAAAAAAAATATAGTAGAAATTTAGGAGTTTTACAGTTTATGATTTTGTGATTGCTTTACCTATAAGGTATTGGGTGGTATCGAATCGTACCTGAGCTTACGATTGATACATGTTGGCTAGGCGTGTTCCTTGTTAAGTTCGGATGACCCGTTGTGAGATTTTGATGTGTTCAGATGAACCATCGCTAGACCTTGTCGGTTAGCATTATGTTGGGTAATAAGAGAATTGAGAATATGAAATGAATGCCTTGGTTGGGAAGAAAACAAAATTTTAGGTTCAGGCGAGTACTTGAATCAGTTGGGTAAAATAAGGATTGTAGGCTTGGTAATTATGGTGTGGTATTGCTATTGAAAGATTTTGCGAGAACAACTATGGACCGAATATCGAACAATGTTGGAATTGAGTAAGAGAAATTGCATGCTGGATATCGACAGAATTGATGGTAATGTTAGGCGCTTATCGGGATGTGCTAATGATTTAGACGATACAGAGAGAGTTGCATCAACGACCGAAAAGATTGAGAATGGGATTGAGAATAGATGATCTTAGCACGTGGTGCAGTGTGCTTGAGAGAAATTGATGTCCCGAATTAACAAGTTACGACCCTTGATTATTTTGAGGCATAGAGAATGGGTACTTGTCCCTTGATGCATGAAAGAGTAGATGTCCTTTATGAGAGTCGAATGGCTGGAATACAAATAAGTATCGAGGTGCAGCGATATGTAATAGACCCTGTCGGTAGATGATGTTGTCGCTTGAATAACAAGTTTGGTAGAATATAGAATTATGGGATTTTGACTTAGCTAACGAGTTATGTTATATCCACTAAGATGACCGATATACGAATGCTAGATGATTGGTGCCATAGAGATTGGATCGGTGCATGAATAGTAAATCTTCTTATGGAATCACAAGAAGATGATGCAAAACGAATATTGATGGTTAACGTGAATTGCTAAGAGATGACCGTGTTGGTGCTAGAAAATTTATAATGATGCCTCGGAAGAAATATGATTATGTAGTTGCCTTATTTTGTTGGTTAAGAGAGTACATACCGTATCGATGATCTAAGAATGTGGGAAACGTATATGTCGCAAAGAGAACGTAAGAAGAGATCGTAAGTGATAAACTATTGAGGTAACAATGTTGGATTATGATTCAGAATAGCTGACCCGATTGAATAGACAATTTGAGTACGATATGAGGATGCAAGTTGGATCAAATAGATGATATGTCTATGCAAGTGGAAATTGGAAGTTTGAATATTTGATTAAGGAGTTTTATATGATAGCCTCGGGATTGACCCATAAGGATGGTTGGATAGAATTGTCGGATAGATTTTGTCGGTCGTGGGTAAGTCTAGAATGAGACTTCATTGGGTATGGCCCGAGTATGAGTACGGGTAGAAAGACTTGACCCTAGATTGTCGGTTGGTTGCCTAGACTGTTGGTTGGTTGCCTAGATTGTCGGCTGGTTGCCTAGACTGTTGGTTGGTTGCCTAGATTGTCGGCTGGTTGCCTAGATTGTCGGTTGGTTGTCTAGAATGTCGGTTGGTTGCCTAGAGTGTCGTTTGGTTGCCTAGAGTGTTGGTTGGTTGCCTAGAATGTTGGTTGGTTGCTTAAGTTTCAGATTGGCTGACTATGTTCTTCAGTTGTCCGTGTTGGGAATAAGTTCATAATATTGGGGTGGTGTCCCATGTCCTTAAGTTGGTCAGACCATAGAGTTGCCCTATGATGAG